>PVLA01002966.1:0-236952 GCA_004027455.1 Hydrochoerus hydrochaeris
TTATGAAATTTTCAGTGTTGGCTGATTGAAACTGTTGACGTGGTGATACTTAACTCATTCTTGGTGTTCCCTACAGTAGACAAGAAAGGACAGCGGCTTGGTGAGCACACGTCTAACCCAGGGTTTAGGGGTTCTTTGCATAAGTGTGGGAAGGGGTCCCGGACTTCAGGGCCACAGCTGAATACTCAGAAGGCGATTTGGAGGTCAGCTCCGTGACACAGAGGTGGAGCACAGTTGGGGAAAGCTTTGGTGAGAGTTCTAGGGGTGTACTTACAGGTTACACTAGTTAGCCCCATGGCGCTTTCAAATTAAGAGGCAGTTTCTCAAAATCACACTGCTGCAATGTTTTACAGGGAAATAACTGGGGAATGTATTTGGAAATGGAAAGGAATTAGGCTGATAATAAAATTCCAAGGATGGAAAGAAACTTTAAAGGTCATCTAGTTCTCTGCTTATCTGGGTGCTTTATTATGGGGGAGATGGTAGGTTGCACCATGGAGGATGTTTGGGACAGAGTTGTTTAGGAAACAGAAGTCAAACGGTGACGTCAGTATGTAGGAAAGAAATTTGGAAGATTCCATGGAGATTAAATGGAATAATCTTAATCTAATTCTGAGAATCATCCAGAGGCTCCAAATAGAAGTGAAAGATTAAGGAGAAAATGGTAAAATTTTGATAGAGATGCAAAGTTAGTAGGAAAGACTGATAGAACTGTGGAGGAGCTGGAAGGAGCAGGGTTAAGAGTACCTGAAGGTTGATAATGGAGTTTAGGAGAGACAAACGGGTCATCTGAGAAAGTCGGGGATATTGATAGACAGGCATCTCTTACTAGGGCACCTGGGGCAGCTACCTTTGGTGTGGACTTTGGGGATAAGAGTCATGGGCCTCAGTGCACAGAACCTTACTAAAATTGACTTTAAAAAGATTGAACCTATTACCAGTTTTGCAAAAGAAGTAGATAGGATTCTTCTTTGGATCTGACTCTCAGAGGTGAGAACTCACTGCCTCACTGAGGCAGGAAGGGGAAGGGATGCCAGTATCTGGGCTATGGAGGACCAATTCTTTAGGATAGGGCAATAAGGAAGGGCTGACTGATTGTTACAGCAGGGCAGAGGAAAATAAGGCCCTGGCAAACTGTGCTCTTGGAATCTGGATTGGACAAGTGTAGAGTTGGATTCCAGAAGGCATGGTGGCCATCCCAAGGGCACTAACATGGGTGTGGCTATTTTGATTTGCTGGGAAAAGATAGGAAGAGAAAAAGGATCTCTTTTTTCTTCTCTGGCCTTGATGATCTTGGGCAGTAAAGACGGATAAAATGTTTAGTACAGGTAGCAGAGGATTTCATGATGTGTTTAGTCTAGATAATGGGCTTGAAGGAGGGGCTTCTTTAAGAGAAACAAAATCATGGGAGGAGAAGACTTTAGCACTAGGAAGAAGGGAGGGAAAAAGAAGTCAGAAAGAGGATTGATTGGGCAGTGAAGGGCAATCACCAGCAAAAAGAAGGTGGCAATCACTCGTCTTGTGTTTGAGCCAGTAAAGGGAAAAAATGGCACCTTGAAATCTCCATGATAGAGTATTCTCATAAAACTTCGAAGAATACTTAGAGTGCTTTACACTTCCTGCTGGAATCACAAAGGTCAGGGTAAGAGCAGAGATCTTGGGTAAAAGTATGGTTGAGGAGAAACTGACATTTAGGGAATAATATAAATGTGTTTATCCATAAGGAAATAGAGAACTTAGACATAGTGTACATATTACAAAATGTACAACATGAAAGAAAAAGGAATAAAGAATCAAAGGAGGAATACATTTACTCAAATGTCTTTTGGAGATGGTGTTGGGGAGTGTAAAAACTCACCTGGGATACCCACTGCCCTGGGGATGGCCCAGGGCATTTGGGATCCAGGGCTTGTAAGTCTAAGCATTTCATTAGGAAATCTAGACTACAGAAAGATTCCGGATTCACTGTCCTAAATAGAATGGCCTTAAAAGAAGGATAAAGTGGGAATACACCAGTTTTTCCAGTCTACAAGTGGGAGGGGTTCTAGATACTGTATAAAAAGGTAGGGGATAGAAATTCCAGAGTGAAATAGGATAAAGAACTGGGAATGAGAGCCATGGGCCAGAATTGAAGGGTGGAGCAGGGGCGCAGATGACATGTTCTAATCAGAGTTTGGTCTGGATGACACTTGGCAGTGGTTCATAGATTCTAAGTCCAACTAAGTTTGGGATGGAGTAGAATAGCCATAGGCTACTGTTTTCCAGAGCCAATCAGCCTAAGATTCCAACGAAGTAATGTTGTGGTTGAGTTTGGGTGGGAAAGTGAACACAAGAGGGTAATGGAGAGAGTGTGCAAGGGAAAGTGAAAATTATTGGGATAAAATAGAAAAGAGAGGGCCCGGGATTTAGCTCAGTGGCATAAGCACCTGCCTGGCAAGCGCGAGGTTGTGAGTTCAATCCCCGATACAAGAGAGAGAGAGAGAGAGAGAGAGAGAGAGAGAGAGAGAGAGAGAGAGAGAAGCCACTGATGATAATATGGGGGAGAAGGAAGAACCTAAGACTTTGAGTTTTCAGAAGAAAGGAAATTTTTGGGGGGGTACCAGGGATCAAACTCATGACCTCAAGTTTGCTATGCAGGCACTTAGGCCACTGAGCTAAACTCCCCCCACCCCGCCCAAAAGGAAATTTCTTAATGCTAGAGTTGAAAATCGCTGAGTCCATGCTTACTGGAATAGCATCAGGACAACCAAAGAGGGAGGAAATAAAGTAATCTTCCTTTCTGCCACTAGGATGCTAGAGCAGTATTTTATATGATCTCACATATGAATTAGGCTTTATCAATGGTAGTTTTTGAATGATTTTTCTTAAAATAATGTAGAAACTGTTCTTTTTCTAAATCATAACCTTTTCCACTATTCAAAACATAAAACCAATCCAGGACAAAAACTTTCTTTGTGAACTAAAGTTTGCTTTCTGTTTCAAGAGGAATATTTAATTTTGTTTCTAGAGTTAATTCAAATAAATTGGTCTAGCTCCCTCTGTTTTTTCAAGCAGAAGCCACTCTTCTCATAAAACATTTAGAAATGGATCATTTTTTAAAAAGTAACTGCAGGATGCATGTCAAGGTCATATTTTCCTTGGTCAATGAATTATGATGAATTTGAAGAGAGATGACTTATTTTTAAAATATGATTTTCAGATTTATCCATCAGAGTATGTGAGGCAGGATGTGTCTTCATTGGAATTTGAAGAAGACCCTAAGCTACGGGTCTGTGAAGACGGTGGAGTACTAAGGAGCAGGCAGAATTTTGTGCTTTGGGATTCTTTACCAACAGTCTGCTAAGAAATGAAATTTGGTTACCTCATTACTAAGGTATGCCTAGAAATCATAGTGTTAGTGCCATTTAAGGGTACAGTAGAATTTAAATCTAATGCTAGTGTTTGGGGGGAAAAAAACCAGCAGATTTTGTTTTTCTAAGTTCTGTGAAATACCCAGCACATGACTGTGATCCTGGGGGACATCGATGTAGTCTATACCAGAATCCATGAGATCATTAGGCATCTTCTTGTGAAAATACTTTACTCAGTTTAATGTCGTGGTTATCAGACTTTAGCCCGCACCTGAATTAACTTACGGCTTTAGTGACACCTGTAAGTTGGAGTTCTTGCTCTTGACCTCCATAGCTGTTTGACAGGAAACAAGTCACTTAACTTTCTTTTTTTGTCTTTTTGAGACAGGGCCTCTCTATGCAGTTCGGGCAGGCCTTGAGCTCACTTTGTAGCCCAGGCTGGTCTTGAATTTGCAACAATCCTCCTGCCTCAGCCTCCCGAGTGCTGGGATTACAGGCGTGAGCCACCACGCCCAGTTTAAATTAATTACACCTTTTTCTGTTTTTATTTTTGTTTTGGCACAGGGCATAGAACTCAAGACTTTGTGCTTGCCAGGCAGGCACTGTGCCAATGAGCTGTATCCCCAGGCGTTAACTTTCTTGAGGCTTATTGTTCTCATCTATACAATGGAGATTATAATACCAATTTCACAGGGCAGTGAGGATTATGAGAGACAAAGTAGATCTAGTGCCCACCACATAGCAAGTATTCATAAATGAGATCTATTTTTTTCTGACTCACTGGCATCCTGTGACATTACTTTTTATGTTACATTGTAGTAAACATAGCAAGGAGATGGAAATTATCACTAGGTCCTGAGCCCCATCCCCCACCTTACAGTTTATTTTTCTATCTTCTTTCTCTATATCCCTGTTGGATCAGTACACATTTAGAAGTTACAATGTGCTAATAAGAAATAGCTTGACTCATCTCTGCATCCACCTCTGAGGTAGCATGGGGAGCTTTAACAGTTGTGCAGTGGCACTGCTTGGTTTTTCTAGGAAAGTATTGAAGAATGTAAAACCAGTTGAAACTAAGGGACATTTGGGGCTATGGGTGACTTTTTTTTGAGACAGGGTCTCACTTTGTAGTGCAAGCTGGACTTGAACTGATTTCATAGTGCAAGCTGGCCTCAAACTTGGGGTGAGATTCCTGTCTTGGCTTCCTGAGTACTGGGATTGCAGGCATGCATCACCTGCTGGGTGACATTGTTAAAAAACTAAAACAAAAATACCTTGCCCTCTGAAAAGGGCTACTGTGTTTTATTGTGACTAGTTGGGCTTTCCAGCTGTTTCCAACATCTGGAAACTCTACCAAAGCTGGTAGATAGTGCAATGGTGTGGTATGGCTCTATGACAAGAACGTTCATTAGTGACTGAAAGGGAGAGACTAAGGGGCTGGGGATTTAGCTCAGTGGCTTAAGCGCCTGCCTGGCAAGTGCAAGGTCATGAGTTTGATCCCTGGTACTGAAAAAAAAAGTGGGGGGGAGAGACTAATACCCCAAAGAGCTCTGGGTTCCCCAAACTAAACTTCTAAGCAGAAAAAACCAGTGGCCTATAAACTAGGTCTCCTCTCTGTAGCTAGCATAGACTTTGGTGCCAGTTGTCTCTCTGTTAGCTGTGCCAGTGTGGGGAAAAACAGATGATAGGACAAATGAAAACTATAGATCTCTTGACAAATTAATAATTTCTGCTTCACTTTGGAAATACATTATTATTCTCTACTGTCCCCCTCTCCAGCAGATTTACCTGCCTATTGATATTCTGTCAAGGCAAATACTAAAATGAGTTATTCCCTGAACACATATCTACTGACACTGACAGAAGACAGTTCATAAACTGGCTGGATTTAAAAATTAGCAGTGGCTAAAGTACACTAAGGTAGTTAGAAGTTGATTTTTTTATTTTTCCTGGTCCTATCTTATTTATGTTTATTGTCTGTATAATAGAGATGAAGAAAACAAAGAAGTACCAGGTATGGTGGTACACACCTGTAAACACAGCACTTGAGATGCTGAAGCAGGAGGATCACTGCAAGTTTGAAGCCAACCTGTGCTCCCTAGTAAGTTCAAGGCCAGCCTGAACTACATAGCAAAACATTGTGTTGGAACAAAAGAAAAGAAAAGAAAAGAAAAGAAAAACCCTATGTGAGACAAGGGAAAAGAGGAATTCATATATCTAATGCTTTTTACATGGAACGTTTGGTCTCTGTATGAAATGGAGTTTTGGTCTTCCCCAGTAGTTTAGCAAGTTATTTACTGGATGTGTATTATATCCCTTATATCATGGTAGACTCTACTGGGATGAGGCATTAAACCTGTGGACTGGTAATAAATTGAGCTCAACTGAGAGTTTGAAATTTTTGGAGTAAATACTGTATAATGAAAAGGATATAGATATACCTTTGAGTAAGTTATATACATATATGTATTACATATATAATACATATATATAATATATACTATATAATATATACCATGTATATCTATATATCTTTATCTATCTATCTGTTTGTCTCTTCTTTTGTCTTTTTGGGATAGGGTTTCACTGTGCAGTTCAGGCAGGCCTTGAACTCACTTTATATCCCAGGCTGTCTTAACTCCTAGTGATCCTCCTGCCTCAGCTTCTGAGTGCTGGGATTACAGGTGTGCAACTTGACGCCTGACTTTTTTTTTCTTTGTCTTTTTTGAGACAGGGTTTCACTATGCAGTTAAGGCTGGCCTCGAACTCAAAGCGATCCTCCTGCCTCAGCCTCAGCCTCCTGAGTGCTGGGATTACAGGTGTGTACCACCACACCCAACCTGGATAAATAATATGTTTAAAATTAGTTGAGCACATAGCTGAGTCTGGTCTGGGGTGGAAGAACAGGAAAAATAACCTAATGATGATCTCTCCAAATATTTGTGACAAGGTCCTGGCGATTTGAAAAAAGCCAAAGTTGAGTGAGGATGCATCCTCTTTGATGAAAAATGGCATATCATAAATGCAGTGTACTGAAGTGGAGACACTAGAGGGCTGTCATAGTACATGGTAAGCAGGACACAGAAGTATCACCAAAGGAATTCAAGTGTCATATTACAATGATTCCACTCTTGAGTGTAAAAGACACACTAAATATTCACAAGGTCCTGCTGAAAACCAGTAGTTGGAAAGCCAACTATTTTTGGTCTAGAAGAAATTAAAAGTACTCAAGCAATAACTCTGGTTACTTAGGGTGATGTTTTGAGGTGCATTTGCATTTTGAAAATGACTGATTAATTTCACAATGATTTAAGTTTTCTAGATATTTATGGCATCCAGGAGTTGTACAAAATTGTAGCTAGACCCTAGTTCTACTATAAAGCTGTGATGAGGTGTTTTCCTTAAATTTAGTAATTTCTTTATAGCAAGAAATGGAAGTGAGTGCTATTTGAATGATAGGGAAACAGTATCATGGCAATGAGTAGGCAACCTGAAACAATCTGGTAGTATGAAAATATAAGTAAATGATAAAAACGATCATTTGAATCATTTATCTCTGGTTTGTTTAAATGCTTTCATGGTATGCTTGGTTTTAGGCAGAAACTAGCTTGTTCCCATTTTGGCATATGCTGTGGTAAGTGGACTAATGATGTGAGGTTGCTGAGAAGTGGAGACTGGAAGTGCTCTCCAAGGTTTCCACCCTAAATTAGGCTGTGAGTCTTGTAGCACATCACTTTCCAAGGTGCAGCTTTATTAGAGGGTTGTCTTTAATACTGCTACTGTTCAATTAGATGGTTTCCAATGGGTTTTGGGTGTTTCTGAACATCAAATCACCCATAAAAGGATGGAACTGAGAACCAATATTGAGATTGAAAAGAGTGTGGATGAGTTTGACTGGTACTGCTGTTAGGAGCTCCAGAAACACAGCAAGATTTTGCCACTCAGTTAATGAGTAAATGTCCAGCCTTCCAAGATGACTACAATGGAGGACATTGGAGGTAACTACATTCATCTTAATGGGTAAACTCTCATGTTTAACAGACAGTTAATGTTTCTTTGTATCCAATCTAATAAACGTTCATAGACAAGATTTTTAAACATGGAACTACCCAAATAGTCTTTAAAAGTGTCTGTGCTAAAACTATGTGCAGGCAACTACTTAGCCTTCTTGGTAAATACAAGAATTAGTATATCTTGGAACGGGACACAATCTCTAATCCCTTAGGGTAGACACCAGTGGAAATACATGGAAAGGAAAAAAATAACTCAGGGGAGATAGAAAATGCTAGAATAGATTTAGTTAGAAGTTTAGGAAGAACAGCACAATGGGCTGTATTCCTCCTTTAAATTAACTGGTGGATTATTTCCAGTTGATTTTGTGTATGTGTCTGTGCATATGCATGCACAGTTGTGTGTGGTGGTAGAGGAACCTGTGTTGCCTGAAGAGAAGCACAGTGAAGTGATTGACACACGTATATGGGACTCTTGAGTTTCAGGGAGTGATAGTTGGTTAGTGGTAGGGAAAGATGAGGGGTATAATTATTGAGGGAGCAAATCCATGAAGAATATAGGAATCCTTCTATGGGAAGTATTCATTAAAATAAAGCAATTTCAATTGAGAGGACTTTCTCATTAGGAAGCTGAGTTTTGGGTATGTTACGAAGGAGGGAGAAACAGGAATGTATCTTCTGTTGAGTACACATGGAAGGAGACAGAGTAATGAGGAGGGTGAGATCTGAGGTAAGAACTTCATCCAAAGCCAGGAAGAGTTGATTTTGAGAAAGTTTGACTTCTCAAGGGTCTTGCGGTGACTGGGTGGAAGTCATAGGTCTTTCATTGTCATCCTGAATCTCTGGACATCTCCAGGGTATCTTTCTTTGATGTGTTTTCTCCAAAGTGGGATAATGAGGTGGCCTCTCATTTGCTTCTATGAAGTGTGTCTCTGTCTTATTGGGGCTTGATCCAGAGATCTGGTTTTCTATTGGATCATTAGGCTCCCAAATTGGTTTTCTTTGCTTATTAGTCATCACTGACCCAACCCTCCTTCTTAACTGTCTACTAGCCACGCCTATCCTCTTGAGGGCAGATTCAGGGCCAAACTTCCATCTCTTTCATTTTTTAAAGGCATAATTGATTCCAGGTCACCGGGCAGTGCAAATCAAAAAGAGCCTGGGAGAATAGTACCAGGTTTAGTTTAACTGAGACCTTCTTAATCTTGAGTGTCTTTACTTTTTGTTTTGTTTGGTTTTGGTTTTGGTTTTGGTTTTTCGACAGGGTCATGCTATGTAACTCAGGCTGGCCTTGAACTCTGTGTAGCCTAGATGGGTCTTGTACTCACAAGCAATTGTCCTGCTTCAGCCTCCCAAGTGCTGGGATTATACACTTGTCCTGCCATGCCCCACTCTAATTTACCATCTTAATGGTAGAGTACAACCATGAAGAAATAGGCAGGTTTCATGCTGTGTGACTTGGGCTCAGCTGGGTTGCATACGCTGCCAGCATTGTTCAGTTCTTAAGGGGTCTTTGGCCACAAAAGGAACTATATGATTCTGTAACACTTATTAACTGGATGAGCACTCTGGTAATTTTCAAGGTTAAAAACTTTAAAAATAATGTCTTGTTCAGTATAAAACATTTGTTAGATGGATGCTCTGTTACCTCCTTTAATGAATTTCTCTTCCTCATATGCACAGTGATGACCATACTTTTGCTTGTAATTGTTGTGAAACTGCTGGTTTTGGCATCTTTGTTTCAAAACAAAACAAAATAATTCCACCCCATCTGTAAAATCTTTGGATTTTAGTGCTACCCATCCCCTATTGCTAACTCCTTCAACATGGATTTGGGCTATAATTTGATGTTGTGCTTCCCCTTTTGTTAGCATATTTTCTCTAAACGTTTCTAAGATGTCAGTCTTCAGTGCTTCCCCTCACTGTTTCAGTTTGGCCCATGATGGTGAAATATTTCAGGTTCCCCTATTTCATGTTTTCCCTTTTGGTTGTTGTATGTCATGGGCTTCTCTTTTATATCAGTCATGCCTGCTCTTGTGTTCTAGTTGAATTCCCCCCATCTTTGGATTTTAAAAAATCTCCATTATTATGATATTTTTTTCTATCACTTGCCTTTAGCTTAGCTGCTACTTTTGCCACTTTAAGGTTAGTGCTCTGCCATTTGGTCAGTTCTCTTCTTGGTTTCCTCTGTTCCAGTGAGTGCTGATTATGTCTGACTACCTACTCTCTGCTGCCCGCTTGTTGAATGTGTTGCCTTGAATCTCAGTCAGTCCTTCTGCTTCTACGTGCATGTGCCTGCTAACTGACAAGTTTCATTTCTATTTTTTCAGCCGTGCTTATTGCTTTGAGTTGGTGGGGCATGTGTTCTCCTTTGTCTTCACCATGAGTTGGATGTGACTTTTGGATTATTTGCTCCAAAGTGGTTCTACCTCACAGTGATTCTACAAGCGGTGACCAGTATTTGATTTTTGAGCCATGCAGCTCTTCATTTCTTAACATGGTTGTGACATCTGAGAAAATCTTTGAGGTATTTCATATCCTTGTGTCTATGCTTCCTGGGTCATTTGGGAGTACCAGGTTTCTTCCAGGTTCCTTTTTAGAACTTTGCCTTTGATGTGATGCTTCCCACACATGATGTAGAGCAAGAGTGAGAGTGAGAGCAAGAGAGAGAGACAGAGAGCAAGAGAGAGCGAGAGAACATGTGTGCTGGTGTCTTGAATGAAAGCAGGTTAGTATGAAAGTGTGTACACTGGTGAAACTTACTGAATGTGGTATGGAGTGTAGCAATGTATCTGGAAGCTTTTCTCTTTGCTTACCTCCCTTTGAGCGGTTGATGGTAGCTTATGATGGTAGTTTGCATTGTATATCATGTAACAAAACAAAACTCTAAGCCTACTGAATCAGAATGTCCAGGACTGAGACCTGTGAATCTATTTGGAACAAGCTCCTTAGTGATTCTGACTTGGGAAACATTGGTTAACATTGAACATTCCGACTGCACTTGTCAGGAACCTGTCCTCTAGTGCCACATTAGATGATCCCTTAGCTTTTCTTTCCAGCTAGAGTGATTTTTGCCATCTTCTGTGAACAGCTCAGTTCTGTGTTCTCCTCCCTATTCTTCCATCCTCCAAGGGCTGATGAAACAGTGGACAGTGAGCTTCAGATGGCTGGGGGCTGCTCTGATAAAAATCATATAAGTTTGTGTTGCAAAGCTTTAAGTGGATACATCATCAGCAGAGCCTTGTGAAAATGGGGCTATATAATATCACTTTTGCTCTCAAGGTAGTAAATTTGTATCATGTCCATGTTTGGTTTTAACTTAGTTTCCCTTTTCTATTTGGCCTAAAAATTCTTTAAGGATAAAACATTTTATATGTTTTGTTTCTAAATGCTGGAATTTCCCCTCTGGTTTCTGTCCCAGGCCCTACAAATTACTAATTTCTTCTAAAAAAGAACAAAAATAAATCCAAGAGTGAAAAATCTTTGGTCTTTGATAGACCTGCTTGCCAACAGATATTTAGGTAGCAACTTTAACTTGTACTTCATGTTGAAATTCATCTTACGGCAAGAGCAACCTCTTCCATTACCCAAGTCTTTTAACACTTCATGCAGAGGAAAGATTTTTAAAAGTGCCTGGTATAGGCCAACAGGCTGAACTGTTGTTTCTTAATCTAGGGATATTCCAGGATATTGTAAGAAATAGTCAAAACTTCATTAACCAGGATGGTCAGGGAATGGGGTCCTTGTTAAAAAAATCTTTCTAAAATTATGCTAACCCACATAACTGTCTTAGTAATCTAAAAATAATTTTAAAAAGGTAAAATCATGACTCTTGTACTGATATAAAATGAACACATGTTAATCAACATGGGAACCAGACAGATGTTATAAAGAGTTTAAAAAAAGTCAAAAAAGCACAAAGTTATATGGAGTAAAGGAATTCAATTGCAAATGGAGGCAAAACTGGTTTTGCCGCAGTGGGGAGGGAAGTCAATCCACACTCTATGGGAAAAGACAGAGTTTCCATAGCCATTCCTCACCTGCACTTTACAAAGGTGCAAAAAACCTCAAAGATGATGAACTGAAGATTTTAGAATCAGGCAGCCTGGAAAGGGATGCTATGTGTAATGCATAATTTTACTATAGTAAGCAAGCATGGTGGGCTTTTGGTTGGGTTGGTTTTGCTTCCTGTGATTTCTCAGGGTGGCCATCGCAATTCTAATGCAGAAATCAGTTCCATATAACATCCATTTTCAGAGTACTGAAAAGTATGTGTAAGAGATAAAGAAGAGCCAGAGATAAAGAAGAACAGTTATGTCTTACCTCAGGTGGTTGATTGTCTGGTGGGGCAGACACACTTGCCACAGCTCCAGGTAATCACACTGCAGAGGAGAGTCAGTGCTGGCCAGAGGTAGGAATTAAAATGTTTGAGGGGCTGGGATTTAGTATGGGGAGTGACAATTGACTTTTAAACTAGGCCTTGAGGAATGATAGAAGAAGAGATGTAGGGAGAGACCATTTCAGAGTGGAGAACCAGCATAGTCTTGAGACTGGATGATCTGCATAGGGCAGGGTCAGGAACTGGCATGGTAGGAAGAGGAGCCTGGAGAGGAGGTTTCAGGCCAAGTCCTGAGGCCCTTGAAGGCTGTGCTAAAAACTCGGGCTTGATTCTGATGGTTTTAGATGAGGAAGGTGAGGAAGGGGGAAGTCTGATCGAACTGCTGCTTTAGAAGATGAATTGATTGTAGAATCAAGAGATGGGAGGCTGAGGGAGCTGTTAAGAGGCCAGCGTAATGTTCCTGGTGAGAGATGATGAGAGCCCGCACCAGGCTATTGGCAAGAAGGTTGAAGGAGAGGAGGAGGAAGATGGCCTTATCAAGGCTTGACTCCTGATTGGATCTGGGCTGTGAGGGAGAGAAGTTAAAGAAATTTCCAGGCTAGAGGACACTTGTGTTACTAAGATAGGAAATGTGTTGGGTGTGGGGTTGGGGGTCAGGGAGAGGATTATGGGAACAGATAATGAGTCTGGTTTGACACCTGTTGGGTTTGAGGGGCTCTGGACATCCAATTAACAGCAAGTTTCTGACAGCTGAGAATTCTGGTCTGGGCCTAAGGAGAAAGGTCGGTCAGGGCTAGAGAAACAGTCATCTGTGCACCCAAGGTTGAGTTGAAACTCTGAGAGCTCATAGGTGAGAGAGAAGGAAGGACAAGGCTGAAATAGAGTATACACACAGGGAGAGGGGCATGGGGTGAGCCAGAGAGGGCCAAGAGGACTGCAGTTGAAACAGACAGAGAAGGAGACTGAATGGGGGGGGGTTGGGAGGAGGCAGCCAGGGAGGGAGAAAATGAAGGTGTAGGAGAAACTGGAGACTCAGGGAAATGGGAAAGGTGAGACAAAGTAAGGGGACTGGAAAGAAAAGTTGAAAGAAAAAGTTGGAGGAGAAGAGATTATGCCCCCAGGGAGAAGAGAAGAGAGGGAGGCTGGGAGAATAATAGGGAGGAGAAATAGGTGAGAGGCAGAGAGAGACACTAGGATGAGGAATAGAGCAAACTGGGGAAGATAGATGGGGAAGGGAAGAAATGGGAGAAGGTGGCAGAGGCAAGGAGAGACAGAGAACTAGGGAAGGTCAGATGTTAGTGAATGCCCAGGTTTCTAGGGTAGGTAGTGGGAAAGATGGGTCCCAGAAAGGCCAGCAAGTGTTGGGCCAGGGAAAGCAGGAGAGGGAAAGTACAAAGAAGAGGCAAGAGCAGCAGTGTCCCCTGGCTGGCACAGACAGGATTTTGGGATGAGGCTCAGGAGGTGAGTGGGTGGACACATCTCTTCTATCCTCTTTCCCTAGCACACCCCTTTCTCAGGTCCAGCCACAGTGGCCTCCTGGCTTTTCCTTGATCTTAGCAAACAGCCTCCTGCCTTAAGACATTTGCATATAGTCTTTGCTGTCCTGGAAGTGCTCTTCCCTGAGATATCTACATTTCTTAGTCCTTCAACTCCTTTAGATTGTTAATTGTTTCCTTCTCAGCGGGGCCTACCATGATTACCCTATTTCAAATCGTAACCCATTCTCGGACACACACCCTGCACTGCCCCCATCCCCTGAGTCTGTGCCATAGCTCTTGCTGTGACATAGAATTATTTAACCTACTTATTGCCCATCTCATCCTTCTAGACTCTAAGCACCCCGAAGGGATGATTTTGGTCCATTTCATTAATTGTTGAGTCCTCAGTACCTAGGACAGTTCTGGCACATGGAGAAGCTTAGTAGGTGTTTGTTGAATAAGAGAATTAAGTTGAGTAAAAACAGTCTCTGAAAATTGAAAAAAAAGATAAACAGAATAAATCCCAGATGTGACTATATTGCCATGATCTGCCTCTTCAGAATGTTGGAAAACAGCAGAAAATTCTGATCACTGTAGGGTTCTGTTCAGCTGAGCTTTAATAAATAAAGAGTTTAACTAGTAAGTTAACTCAGGAGTTTTAGGGTCTCAAGACAGGCTCACTGAATAAAGCTCTTTTTGTGACACCTTTTTTTCTCTAGAAGGTGAATTACCTGTACAGTGGCTGTCAGCAGTGAGACTGGTGAAGGGCTTGGTAGGTCAGAAGGATAACAGGCTAATAGGAAGGGAGAAGACATGGGGTTAGAATGGAGGGAGCCTTTACCTGATTTGGAGGGAGCTTTCTACACTTTAGGTAGATGCATGGTATCCAAACTTGGAGGCAGAATAGAATACTTTTGCAGAGCTTTAAAAAAAGCATGTGCTTCCTCTAGAGACCTTAAATTGGCTGCATTGCTCAAGTCTTTCTAATACTGAGAAAGCAGAAGAGAAATGGACCCCTGGTTCTCTTTCCACGCATTTGCTACTCTAGTTGACACTCTAGTTGTAGTTTCTTAGGCTAACCATGTGCAGAAAAATCTACTGTCATCTCATTTGTCTGCAGTAGATTGAATTTCCTCAAATACGCATATTCAGAATGTCTGTGAAGAGATTTAAGAATCACTCTAGGTTAGTGGTGGCAAACCTAAGGCACGTGTGCCACAGTGGGCTGTTTGTTACCATTGAAAGCTCTAAAATGTTCACCATGACTCCTTTAGGTGATTAACAGTGTTCTTTGCTCCATCCTGAAATATACAGATTCCTAGAAAACTGGTGCGTTGTTGTCTCTATTTGGACCTTCATTTTCTCTAGTGGGCTGGCTTGTGAGAGAGACCACTTTAACATTTTGATGCTCTAATTACCCTGGTTTAAACATTTCTTTGAAGCTGAGTGTGGTGGTGCATGCCTATAATTCTAACACTCTGGGACGCTGAGGCAGAAAGATTGCACGTTAGAGCCCATCCTGGGCAAATTAGTGACATCATCGAGATCTTGCCTCAAAAAATAAAAAAGCAGTTCGGAGGTGTAGATCTGTGTGGACACCTTTGGTTCAATTCCCAGTGAGAGATATCACACGCAGACATACACATACACACAATTCTGTGAAAGAAGCTGTCCCCATTCTGAGTTTTGACTTTCTGGAATTATTTTTTCCCAGGGGGAGTGGCCACAGCAGGTCCTATTTGGCGGCGAGTGGCTGTCATGATCTCTACAGCACCGCTCTACAGAGGCGTGCACAACTGGACCAGTTCTGACCGGATTCGCATGTGTGGCATCAACGAAGAGAGGTGAGAAGACTTTGAAGACTGCTGGCCTCCAGTGAGCAGTAGCAGGTCACAGAGGGTAGCCACATGCCATGGGGCCTGGGAAAAAGACTCTTGGTTGTTTCTCATTTTCTCATGATAGGATGGGGCTGGGGCTTTGGGAGTGACATGCACTGCCAGGCTGTCCCTGTTCAAATGAAGGCAAACAGGCCAGCAGATGACCTTTGCCAGTTAGTATTTATCTGCTCATTAAGAACTGTCAGATGGTGGAGTAAGGCGAAACTCAAGTAATTGCAGTTTTTATTTTCTGCATCAAATTTTGGTGCTCAAAGATATGTGTAAGATATTTGTGCTCCTTGCCCTAGGCCTGGATGAAATATGGTTTCATCATGGAGCTTTGTATTAGAAACTAGTAGTGGGCATTGTGGTGTTCGGTGCTTCCCTGCCCCTCAAGGCTAACAGCAGTTGGGTGTCCTTATGAAGTATCAGAGGAAGATAAGACTGCTGAATGTAGTTTTAATACAAAACTGAGAGTTTGTGATGCCAGCCTGATTTGGGTTTCTAGTTTTATATTCATCAAAATATTTGGTTGACAAAGGTAGGCCATTTCCTGATCATGCCACATACCAAGAGCATCTGAATTTTGTATAGTATTTGACTTTCTGACCTTTGGATTTGTGCGATGGCTGTGATGCCTCTCGCATTTTAAGAGAAGGCATGGCCTTCCCAGTGTTTGCTGGTGTTTCAGTCCACAGACTATTTAAATTAAAATATATCAGACAAATCACCTAAAACACAGAATGATAGGACTTTTCCAGGGGTTCAAAATCTAGCTGGGTGTGGTCGTGCATGCCTGTAATCCTAGCACTCTGGAGACTAAGGCAGGAGGATCACTGTGAGTTGGAGGCCAGGTTGGGCTACCTAGTGAGTTCAAGGCCAGCCTGGAATACACAGTGAGGCTTTGTTTCAAGAAAGAAAAAAAAGATATAACATTTATTAGGTAAATCTAAGAAGCATTTGTGTGTCAGAGAGAAGGTTATATTGGTAATTTTGAAGAGAAAAAGAATGAATGTCTTCATTTCTAATGTACTATTTTTTATGATGTTGGGGATTGAACCAAAGGCCTTGTGAATGGTAAGCACCCATTTTTCCACTTAGCACTACCTTTGGCCCTATGTTTTTATCTACTTTTTTTTTGTTCCTAACTGGACAAGTGTGTGCTTGTCTTAGGTTAAGGTTAGGAGATCCTTTTATTTTTTGAAGCCATTAGCTCCTGATAGCTTAATGTTCTCCACACCAAGGAACAAGGTAGAGACTTAAAAGGAATTTAATTTTAGAATCCAAAAATCAAGACCAAGTAAAATAAGAGAATATTTTTCTGAGAGGCAGAAGAAAGGTATTTCCCTTTCACATGAGGTATGTCCTTAGACAGTTATGGCAAGCTGGAGTGCTAGGGTTGATTAAAGTGAATATTAAGTGGCAGATTGTTGATTTAGTTCTAAGTCGTTTAGACTTGGATATAGAGATGTGGACCAAAGCCTTCAAAAAGCCAATAGACAAGTTACTTTGGTTCACCATCTACTCTATATCTCTGCCAAGAGAGGAGCAGGAAATGAGCTCAGAATCTGTTTTTCCCTCCCCATGCACCTTCTTGAGGTACTAAATTATCATATACACCTAGTGCTTAGGATGGCCTTTTAAATGTTATCACGTCCAATCTCATCCATCCATTATTGTCACCTGCTTGACATGGTCCAGGCTGTGCTACAGCTGATTTACAAAATGTGATCTCACCATATTTAAAAGCGATTTTCCCCACACTTTCCTAGAACTGAGGAACTTTGAGTATAAACTTGCATCGAGGGTTAACTCAATTAAAGTTGTGTTGTAGGAGCCAACCCACCTTTATCAGCTGTGGTTGAAGAGAGTGGAACAGAGTGTCAAGGGCTTTTTGTGGCCCCAGGTGGCTGGCTCCAGTCAAGCATCCAGCTAAATTTTCTTGCTTGCTCTTTTTCTAGTGTCACTTCATTCCTTCACTCAACAAATGCTTTTTAAACACTTGGCATGGACAGGTCTTACAGGAATCTAGATGCAAGAATGACAAACTTTTTGCTCCCAAATCTTAAAATATAAATATATATATATATGACATATATATATATATATATATCAGATTTCCCTGGGAATAAGGGAAGCCAGCGTGGTCTTAGCCCTGGCTATTGGGCTGAATCAGACCTTAAAGTGCTGTATGGCTTGGTATTCCCCTGGGACAGGAAGAGGATGGTGGGTACAGGGGAGGCCCCTGATGGAGTAAAGGGGTCTTTGAGGGACAGTGGAGCTCCAGGCAGGGAGAACCTGCACATGCTGGGAGGTAAGAAGCCTTGTACATGCTGGGTTGCACATTTCCCTTGCAACGAGCACAGGCCCAACAGGACCTGAGAAAGGTCCGGTTTGACAGTGGTGCTGGCCCATGATAATTAGGAAGATGACCCAGAGAGGTTGTGGGTGCTTCTGGTTTAAGTTCAACAAAACCTCAAGTGTCCAAGCTCAGCATCCTCTGACAGGGGGAGAGAGAGTACAACTGGTTTTGGGTTCTGAATGGAGCCTGCTTTGACTCCTGTCCCCATCCTCACTTGTACCCTCATAACTTTACCCAGTTGACCTGCTGTCCCCAGGTCCCACTGCCCTGCAAGCCATTCTGTCCCAGCCTCTTCCCTCAATGGAGCAGTCTAAACATTTGCTGCATTCTGCATCCCCTTCTCCTCCAAGCATTTGAACTGTGGCCACATGACATTTTCCTGAGCCTCCAGGGCTGGCACTCAGGCATGGGAATGGCTAGAGTGGCCAGGACTGCTGTTTCTTCTGTGACCACCAGATTTCTGAGTCTGGGTCTGTAGTTCTCTGGCGGCTGCTTGCTTACAAGAGCAGGGTTTCTGCTTTCAAATATGATTTCAAGCAGGGTTTGAATCCAGCAAGGGGCAGTGAGCATATAGCTTGTTCTCCTTGATCGGCAGGGAAAAGAATGTAAATAAACAGCACCTCTCCATGAAGAGGGGACTGCTCTTGTTTCCCCTCCTCCAAACCCATCCCCGGAAAGTCTAGTCAGAACATGCCTCCCGCTGGCCCAAGGCTGGATGGAGGTCCTGCTCTTCTGGTCTCTCAGGAGTCTATGTGAAAATATGTTTGCCCTTTCCCTCAGGCTGTCCCTTTCTCCCTTTCCCCAAGACCCCCTGACTATCTCTCTAAAGCCCTTGTCACCAGCAGTCATTTCCAGCAGTGGAACACTCCCACTTGTGCTAGTCTAGCAGCCTTTTAAAGGGAACAAGCCTTCCCCCTCCATTAGCCCCTTCTGGATCCCTGAAAAGATGGGGAGAGGCCTGCAGTAATCCCCCTTGCCTTTTTGGCTTCTCTTGCCCCAGGTACCATCTGTGTCAGTAGGAGGGAGGGAGGGAGTTCCTAGCAGTGCCCTCCTTTTCCTTGTTGGGGCACACCAACTTCGCTTTCCCTAGGATGTCTGGGGGAGGCTGGCTTCTTCAGGGGCTGTTTTAGAGTCTGTTTGAGGCTCCTAAGATGGGAAAACCTATTGCAGTGCATTTCCCTAAGGGCTCACAGAGCAGTCCTGGGCTTTGCCCACCCCGGAAACTTGCCACAGCTTTTACATGGGGCTTTGTTCTTAGACCCAAGCAGCCTCCTTAAGCCCTCCCACCCAGGCAATGTGCCCTGCCAATGCCCTCCCTAGGGCAGGCATAGTATGTTTGTTTGTTTGTTTCTTTCTTTCTTTCTTTCTTTCTTTCTTTCTTTCTTTCTTTCTTTCTTTCTTTCTTTCTTCTTGCTATTCTTAAAATATCAACCTTTCTTATGAGACAGGATCTTGCTATGCAGTTCAGAATGGCCTTGAACTTGCTACATAGCCCAGGCTGGTCACAAACTCACAGTAATCCTCCTGCCTCAGCCTCTCACACCTGGATAAAATATCAAACTGTTTGACAGATATGCTAGCACACACCTGTAACCACAGTGTTCTGGGAGGCCGAGGCAGAAAGATCTCAAATTTAAGCCCAGCCTGGGCAATTTAGTGAAACCCTGTCTCACAATAAAGGAAGAGAGGTACTGGGAGTGTAACTCAATGTGAAGCCCCTGCGTTCAACAATCTGTAGTACCATTAACTAACTAATCAATTAGAAAAACAAAAGGGGCTAGGATGTAGCTCAGAGGTGGAACACTTGCATGTGTCAGGGCCTATGTTTAATACCCCAATACTGAGGAAAGACAAAACTTTGAGTGTCTGCTCTTAAACTTCACCTTCCCAGTCTGCACCTCTTTTGAGTTCAACATATGCCATTTTCTGGATTATGGAGAAGACTGAACAGGTGGTGGAAAGGTTGAGCTTCCCCCTGTGGGACCCAGCTTTGTCCTCTGGGCCATAGCACCCTGAACTGGGTGTCTGGCCAGAGGGCCACCCTTGGAGATGGAGAGAATGTAGGGGTACTGAGAGGCAAGAGGGAGGGCAGGGAACTGACAGGGGTGGGCGTAGCTGAGGCGAAAGAAGGGTGGAGTCAGACAGAACTGTACAAGAAAGGGAAATGTCCCTTGGAGGGAATAAATAGTGTACTTAATGTACCCCTCAGTGCCCAGTGATGGGGTGGCCTCAAGTCAGTATTTTCACTTGTGTTGGTAAAGGTGCATTGGCCCTAGGCAGGCTTATCAAAGGAAGAGGTGATGATTCTGATTTATTTATTTTTTAAAATTTTATTTTTACTTTATTTTTTCTTCTCTGAGACAGAGTCTCACTACATAGTTTAGGCTGATCTTGAACTTACTATGTAACGGACTGGCCTTGAACTCATTGAGATCCTCCTGCCTCAGCCTCCTAAGTGCCAGGATTATAGGTGTGTGCCACCATGGCCGGCATGATTCTGATTTAGAATAGACCTGAAAACACATAGGGATGGTGATTCATCTCAGGAAAGAATTACCTACCCATATAGTGCCATTTGAAATAAGATCCTATTTAAAAGGAAAATGGTTTGTAGGCCTCCTGAGGCCTGTGGTGGCTCCCATCTCTCACCCCTTAGGGCAGTATTCAGCACATCCTGGATAGTCGCCTTGATGAGCAAGTTCTGGGGACAAGGTGAAGATACTGGGGTCTTGCACACTCCTGGGAAACAGGATAAGCAGCACAAAGAGGGGAGTCTGGCCAGACTTGGCTACTTTGCAGGAACTTGCAAAGCTGCGTGTGGAGGTCTGCACCCCCCAGTACCTTGTGATGCCCCCAGACCACCACAGAAAGTGAGACAAGCTTTATTGGAAACCAGAGTAAGCAGGAGGCTTCTGGGGAAATCAGTAGTGGCTCCAAGACTGATCTCCTGTCCTTCCTCTGGTTCTGTCTCCCTGGCAGAAGAGCACCTCTTTCTGATGAGGAGTCCACGACAGGCGACTGCCAGCACTTTGGGTCTCAGGAGTTTTGTGTCGGCAGCAGTTTTTCCAAGGTAAGGGGCTGCGCGGCGCTGTGTGCAGCTCACCAAGGATGCAGTTGAGCTGCTTGGGAGATGTGCCCAGCCTGCCGTCCTGACGGGGCCCAGAACGAGATGGGGGGTGCTGTGTGTCCTGGGGTTCACTATAGGTGGGATAGAAACTGCTTTTTGCCACTTAAACCAAGACCTCATTGGTTGAGTTGCAGAGAGGACCAAGAGTTGCCTTTCAGGGGCCTCAGGACACTTGCACCAGCCCCAGGGAACCCACTAAGATGATCACACTGTTCTGTCATTGCAGGTGGAGCTCACAGCAGTTGGAAGTGGCAGCAATGCCCGGGGGGCAGACCCAGATGGCAGTGCGACAGAGAAACTTGGGCACAAGTCAGAAGACCAGCCTGATGATCCCCAGCCAAAAATGGACTATGCTGGGAATGCAGCAGAAGCTGAGAGCCTCCTGGGGCCGCTGAGCAGCCCGGGAGACGGGCTCAAGCTGCCCACTCCTGACGGCACTGAGGCCAGCAACAGCAGGGCTGAGTGCTCCTGGACTCCTCTCAGCACCCAAATGAGCAAACAGGTTGACTGCTCACCACCTGGGGTAAAGGCTTTGGACTCTCGGCACAGTGTTGGGGACAAGAACACTTTCATTTTGGCTACTCTGGGAACGGGAGTTCCTGTGGAGGGGACCCTGCCTCTGGTTACCACTAACTTCAGTCCATTGCCAGCCCCCATTTGTCCCCCAGCTCCTGGTTCAGTCTCTGTCCCCCCATCTGTTCCTGATCCGTTCCAGGTTCCCCTTTCTGTCCCTGCCCCAGTGCCCCATTCCGGGCTGGTTCCAGTCCAGGTTGCCACTTCAGTTGCAGCTCCTTCCCCTCCCCTAGCACCAGTCCCAGCACTGGCTCCAGCTCCTCCCTCAGTGCCCACCCTCATCTCTGATTCAAACCCTCTGTCCGTCTCAGCCTCGGTCTTGGTGCCTGTGCCAGCATCCGCTCCCCCATCGGGCCCGGTTCCCCTGTCGGCTCCTGCTCCTGCACCTCTCTCTGTCCCAGTTTCAGCACCTCCCCTGGCTCTGATCCAGGCCCCTGTGCCTCCATCAGCTCCCACCTTGGTCCTTGCCCCTGTCCCCACTCCCGTTCTGGCACCCATGACAGCATCCACACCTCCAGCCGCTCCTGCCCCTCCCTCTGTGCCGATGCCCACCCCGACCCCTTCCTCTGGCCCACCATCTACCCCAACGCTTATTCCTGCCTTCGCTCCTACTCCGGTGCCTGCTCCCACTCCTGCCCCCATCTTTACTCCAGCCCCCACACCCATGCCGGCTGCCACACCAACTGCCATTCCCACCTCGGCCCCCATCCCAGCCTCCTTCAGTTTGAGTCGAGTGTGTTTTCCTGCAGCTCAGGCACCAGCTATGCAAAAAGTCCCCCTGTCCTTTCAGCCAGGGACAGTGCTAACCCCAAACCAGCCCCTGGTATATATCCCACCACCGAGCTGTGGGCAGCCACTCAGTGTGGCCACACTGCCAACCACCTTGGGGGTTTCCTCCACTCTTACGCTTCCTGTCCTGCCATCCTACCTGCAGGACAGGTGTCTCCCGGGCGTGCTGGCATCCCCGGAGCTCCGGTCTTATCCATACGCATTTTCTGTGGCCCGGCCGCTGACTTCTGATTCCAAGCTGGTGTCTTTGGAGGTGAACAGGCTCCCCTGTACTTCCCCGTCCAGCAGTAGCACTACCCAGCCGGCCCCCGATGGGGTCCCCAGGCCTTTGGCAGATACCTCCCTCACCACTGCTTCTGCCAAAGTGCTCCCAACTCCACAGCCTTTGCTGCCAGCCCCCAGCGGGAGCTCCGCCCCACCACACCCTGCTAAGATGCCAGGTGGTGGTGAGCAGCAAACAGAAGGGGCTTCCGTTACCTTTTCTCCCCTCAAGTCACCTCCCCAGCTGGAGCGTGAGATGGCTTCTCCGCCCGAGTGCAGCGAGATGCCCCTTGACCTCTCTTCCAAGTCCAACCGCCAGAAGCTTCCATTGCCGAACCAGCGCAAAACACCTCCCATGCCCGTGTTGACCCCCGTGCACACCAGCAGCAAGGCCCTTCTCTCCACCGTCTTGTCCAGGTCTCAGCGCACAACCCAGGCTGCTGGCAGCAACGTCACCTCCTGCTTGGGTTCCACTTCCTCACCCTTTGTCATCTTCCCTGATATCGTTAGGAATGGGGACCCGAGCACCTGGGTGAAGAACTCAACAGCGCTGATCAGCACCATTCCTGGCACATATGTGGGGGTAGCTAATCCAGTGCCTGCATCTCTGCTGCTGAACAAAGACCCCAACCTGGGCCTCAACCGAGATCCCCACCATCTCCCCAAACAGGAGCCCATCTCCATCATTGATCAAGGAGAGCCTAAGAGCACTGGTGCCACGTGTGGCAAGAAGGGCAGCCAGTCTGGTGCTGAGGGACAGCCAAGCACAGTGAAAACGCGTTATACCCCAGCCCGCATTGCACCTGGGCTACCGGGGTGCCAAAGCAAGGAGCTCTCTCTGTGGAAACCTACAGGGCCAGCAAATATTTATCCACGGTGTTCAGTCAATGGGAAACCCACCAGCACCCAGGTCCTGCCTGTTGGCTGGTCACCATACCACCAATCGTCTCTGCTTTCCATCGGCATTTCCAGTGCCGGGCAGCTGACCCCCAGTCAGGGGGTGCCCATCAGGCCCACCAGCGTTGTTTCTGAGTTTTCTGGTGTGCCATCTCTTGGCTCCAGTGAAGCTGTACTTGGACTTCCTGAGGGGCAGCCACGATCTGGGGGTCCCTTTACTTCTGAGCAGGACACTGTCACAAAGAACAAAACTTGTCGGATTGCTGCCAAGCCTTATGAAGAACAAGTTAACCCTGTCCTCCTGACTCTCAGCCCTCAGACTGGGACTCTGGCACTGTCTGTTCAGCCTAGCAGTGGGGACATAAGAGTGAATCAGGGGTCTGAGGAATCAGAGAGCCTCCTCTGCTCCGATAACACTCCTAAAATGGAAGGGCCCCAGGCTGCTTGTGGCCTGAAGCTGGCAGGAGACACAAAGCCTAAGAACCAAGTGCTGGCTACCTACATGTCCCACGAGCTGGTCCTGGCCACCCCACAGAACCTGCGCAAGATCCCTGAGCTGCCTTTGCTACCTCATGACAGCCACCCTCAAGAACTCATCTTGGATGTGGTTCCGAGCAGCAAGAGGGGCTCTAACACAGAGCTTTCGCAGCTTGGAAGCCAGGTAGACCTGGGGCGGGTGAAAATGGAGAAGGTGGATGGTGATGTGGTCTTCAATTTAGCCACCTGCTTCCGGGCCGATGGACTCCCAGCAGCTCCTCAGAGGGGCCAAACTGAAGCCCGGGCTAAGGCCATGCAGGCTCGAGTGAAACGGGAAAGTGTTGGGGTCTTTGCTTGCAAGAGCAAGTGGCAGCCAGATGAAGTGCCAGAATCTCCGCCACTCAAGAAGATGAAGTGTGGCAAAGAGAAAGAAGGAGAGGAACAGCAACAGCAGCCACAAGCTAAGCCCCTAGTTCGGAGTTCCCTGGGATCGAAGGTGAGTGTCAGTGCCTGGGCCGAGGTCAAGGATGGGGCCAGACCCTACTGGTCTGCTTGGCTCTACAGGTCTCTATTGTGATGGACTCTTACCCTGACTGAGCACAGTGTTCTGGAGTGGCTGAGTGAACTACCCAGATCAGAGGAGGCCTTTTGTAGAGTGAATATGACCTGTACCTGCTGACCACTTACTTTCTCAATCATAATCACTATACATACATGTTTTTGCCTTGAGTGGGGCTGACTTGTATTTGTTTTTGTTTTGTTTTATTTTTGAGACAGGGTCTTGCTATGTAGTTCAGGCCAGCCTTGAGCTCACTATGAAGCCCAGGCTGGCCTCCAATCTGTAGTGATCCTCCTGTCTGAGCCTTTTGAATGCTGGGATTGCAGGCTTGTGCTACCATGACCAGCTAAGGCTGGCTTGGATTTTGTATTTGGAAAATAATTCCATCATGGGGCTAGGGAAGCTGTTGTTCCAGATGCAGCTGGAAAGCAGGAAAAGGTTAGGTGAGGGAAATCAGTTAATAGCCTCTTCCCCAAATAGCTGCTGTTCCTTGTCCTTTAATGAGATGACTGACTACTGACCTTGAGAACTTGGAGCTTAGGGAGGAAAGGGGCCTTGGACAGGGTCATTCTGTGCACTACTGCGGGACCCTGCTTAGGATTTGCATGGAGCCTTGTGGGGTCAGAACCCAGTTGGCTTTTGGGCTGATCCACCAGTTTCCTTTCCCTTCTGTGCTGGAGTGGCAGCTTTGGGTTTGAAGACACAGTGTGATAGGGAAGGCAGTTGGGTGTCTGGGTCATGATGCATGAAAGGCTATGAATGATGGCAGAGCTCTAGGCAAAAAGATGGGCCTGGAACATTCATATTGACTCCATGGTCCTCCCAGGGCCACTGGTGATCCAGAGAAATTCTTGAAATATTGAGGATAGGTTTCATTGAACATACGCAGCAGCTTGAAATTGTGTTGACCGGACTTAATATTGGATATTGCTATATGCTAAGTGATTTCTTGCAAGAGCATCACTAAGTTGCTTGTGACACAGACTCTTTGTAGCTTTTATTTATTTATTTTGATTTTTTTGAGGTAGGGTCTCCTATATAGTGCAGGCTGGTCTTGAACTCTCTGTAGTCCAGGCTGGCCTCGAATTCATGGAAATCCTCCTGCTGCAGCCTCCCTAGTGCTTGGATTATAGATGTGTACCACCATGTCTGACTCTTACTTGCTTTTAAACTGTTGACCTCTTTGAGAAGTCAATAAGACCAATGGACATTATCCCCAGAAATATGGCCTTAGAAATTTGCCAGTAATTGCAGGAACTTCACAAACCTGTCTCCCTCTCTCCCTCCCTCACAAAAGCTCACCCACAGACTCCAGGTTAAGAAGTCCTGGGATCCAGTTTTGGTGGGTTTAACTCAACAACCTAAGACATGACATAGAGCTCTGGCATTGGGTCAGGGAAATACAGTCTGTTTGGTGGTAATAATTTATACCATCAAACCCCTACTTATACCGAGATACTTCTACACATTGCCTGATTTAATTTGTAGACTACCCCTAAGACGTGAATGCTACACCCAGTTTATAGGTTAGCAAATGAAGAAGACAGGCTCCAAGAGATTATGTGACCCAAGTGACTCTACTCCTAAATGGCAGAGCTGGAACTCAAGCTCTAGCCTCTTTGGCTCCAAAGTCCATGTTCTTCATGAATGCTGCCATGTTACCTTCCACTCTCTTTATTTGGAGGTGTTTTCACTGACTCTTTAGCAGGTGTTGGTTGAGTGGCTGCCATCTGCCAGTCCTTCCCCAGTGTGAGAATACACCTGCGGGAGGGTGTGTAGTGGGCTATGGAGGAGCATGCCCTCTGTTGCTAGGTGCAGAGGTTGAGGTTGAATTCTGGCCCCAGCTCTTCCTAGCTATCTGGCATCCATTAAGCTACTTGATCTCTCTGGCCTTCCATCTCCTCATCTGTGCAATGAGACAGTAGGACCCACTCTTAGAGTTATAAAGAGAAAATGAGATGAAAATATGAAATGTTCAGAATAGGCAAAATCATGCAGACAGAAAATAGATTAGTAGTTGTCCAGGGCTAGGGAGGATGGGGGATTTGGGGAGTGGTTTATCAGTAGATGCAAGGTTTTCATTCAGGATGACAAGAAAGTTCCAGAATTGGGGGGCTGATGATGGTTGTACAGCTCTGTGACTTCAGGAGAAGAATTCACTTATACCTTTAAATAAATAAGTGAATTGAATGGCATGTATTGATAAAGCTTTTGTTAAGATTAAATGAGGTAATATCCAAGTGCCTAAAAGAGTACCTGGCAAAAAGTAAGTGCTCAGTTAACGTTAGTGCCGTCAGTTTTTGTTATTCATCCTACAAACAACAGATATGACTTCTGTCCTCCTAGTCTATGTCTTGCCCATGACTCAATGACAGGCAGACACTGTCTCTTCCTGTCTATGAGGTGAACAGTTCAGTGCGCACACAGACAAATCAAGAGAACAGAGAATAAAGTTACAGGATGAGGGGTCCAGCATGTAGTCCTCTTGACTGCCTGTGATGATCTTGTAAATGTCCAGTTTTCGGGAGGGCAAATAACTTATCTCTTTCTTTTGTTATGGTTCATTTTCCTGAGGAAGAAACTGTTGATAAGAAAACTAAGATCAGAGCTAATTCAAAACAGCTTCTTCAAGTATGGCCCGAGAAAAACATTTTTTTTCCTGTCATCTGTATCACCTGCCCGAGGTTTGTTAGAGCCCTAATGAGCCTTCTGGATGGATCAGCAGCAAAGAGAGTTGTGCTCCCCCTCTATTCTTTGCAGTACTGGGGATTGAACCCAGGGCCTCCGATGAGCTATATCCCTACCTGCCTACCTACCTACCTGGGGATTAAGCCCAGGCCTTCACTCTGAAATACATCCCCTTCCGTTTTTTACATTTTAATACAGTGTCTCACTAACTTGCCCAGGCTGTTCTCAGACTTGTAATCTTCCTGCTTCAGCCTCCTAAGCAGCTGGGATTACAGACATAAAGTATCACATTTAGCAGAAAATCATGTTCACTTGATGCTGGGTATATTTTATTGTCTTCTCATTCTTTTGAAAATTCTTCAGAAAATACATCAAAACTGTTAAGCAGAACATTCATCTTATGCGATCTCTCTATCTTCACAACTTTTCATGTAAATTGGAGTGCACAACGTATTTTTACTTTCACCACTGCCCTTGCGAGTGATAACAGACAGATATCCTTTTTTAGGTGTTCTGTTTTACTTGTTTTTGTCTATCTTAGGAAGTAAAAGTTAATGAGCTATACTTGAAAGAGCCAGCTAAAAATAATATTCAGAAATAAATAGAACACGTTCAAATGTATGTGCATTTAACTTTATTCCCCCTGACTTAAAATAGTGTTTCTCTGGCTATACCTGAAGGTCAGATTTTAAGCAGCTGTTCCACATTTCCTCTTTCCTCCCCAATTCTTTCCTTCTCCTGCCACTTGATTTGTAGGAACTGGCAGCAAGCAAAAGGAGAAACTGCACTTGAATTTCAGATCAGCCCTCTCCTGAATAAGAAACAGGACGAGTTCATGGGATGGGGGAGCCCTTGGAATCTGATTGGTAATGGGGACTCCCTGTTTCTGGAGAATTGAGAAACCCCTCAACCTTCCATCCACAAGATATCTGCCATCCCCTTAGCTGGATCTAGCCTGTGATTAACCTAGAAGGTGAGGTGGATCTGCTTAAAGAGAAAAACAGCTCAAGCAGGTTTAATTCTTCCTTTCCTTCTAAGAGCTGCTTTCTTTGTTCAAAAGTTTTGCTTATTCTGTGCTCCCTGGATACTAGGATACTGGAAATCCCTACCTTGCCCTTTTTCTTATTTAGTGGCACAAAGGGCCCTCAAAGGGTTTGAGAAGCTGTGACTGTTAGGCCAGGAGCGTCCTTGCAGTGTGTGAGCACAACCATGTAAGATGGGATGCCCCTGGCAGTTGGTGGGAAGGAGCTAAACAAAAGCAGCAGAGGAAGCGAGTGGAGCACGAGAGTGGTGAGAAGGGGCCATGGTGGAGGTGGGCGGGAGGAAGGGCTGGGATTTTAGCCAGCTCCACAGCTTCCTCACTGCATGTGCAACTGAGATAACCTGTAGGGTGGCCCGGCAAGTGGCAGCCCCTCAGTGACAACCCAGACTGGGCCATGTGTTGCTCTGGTTTGTTGTTGTTGTTGTTGTGTGGGTTTTTGAGACAGGGTCTCACTATGCAATTCAAGCTAGCCTTGGGCTCACTTTGTAGCCCAGGCTGGTCTCGAACTTGCAACGATCCTCCTGCCTCAGCATCCCAAATGCTGGGCTTACAGGTGTGCACCACCGCACCAAACTCCAGGCATTGCTCTAGTACAGTCATTCATCCTTTTGTCTTGGAGCCTCAGTTCCCTCTTTGTTCTGTGGGGACAGTGTTAGCTTCTCTTCTGAGGATTGTTGAGAGGATAAAATCAGATAACAGAGACAAAAGATTTTAGAGAAGTTAAAAGTGTTGCAGAGTATAGAGTGACTTTTTTTTCTCTTTTTGAGACAGGGTCTCACTATGCAGTTCAGGCTGGCCTTGAGCTTACTTTGTAGCCCAGGCTGGTCTCGAACTCGCAACAATTGGAGTGACATTATTAACTATGCCTGGACCTTTTCATTGTGTTTCATGAATATGGGGAGATGGGAATTACCCCTGTGTTGTTTTCTGATTGCCTTAGTTAAATCTGTTCTCTGGTATTAATTTACACATGAAAATAGACAGTTTTTCTTGACTTGGCCCAAACTGAGAATTGTTTTCAGTTGTTGGTGTCTGTACCATTTGCCATGAAGTTATTTAAACAATGCAGTCACCCCGCTTGCAGAAGAGGCGTTTCTGTTTAATGCTTATCTCTCCACTGGTGTTTGGGGATAGCAGGAATGGGACTTGACTTTGCACCTTTTAATGTGACTTGGGTATGTGTTCAGTGGCTTGTGAATGCAGATTCTGTAGACTTCTTTAAAGTAATGGGGTGTCGAGGCCTATGGCACCTCATGTCCATGTGTCAGAAACAGGCATATGTAGCTTTCTTAAAGAACTAAACTGACGTCAGACCTGATACTCTATAACTCTATACCTTTCCACAGTGCCGGAAGCCACCCAGTGACCCCCAGGAACCAACCAAGAAAAGCCCCAGGGGGGCCTCAGATTCAGGAAAAGAGCACAATGGAGTCAGGGGAAAGCACAAGCACCGGAAGCCAACAAAGCCAGAGTCTCAGTCTCCAGGAAAAAGAGCTGATGGACACGAGGAAGGTAGGCCCCTTAGGCCCTGGTCCTCTATAGTGGGTTCCTTGTGGCATACTGGTGTGGGTAGAGGAACCCACCCTGGAAAAGTGAGCCTTCTCCACTATGGAAGGGAGAGAGGATTGACACATCTCTGGTTTTCTGAGTGCATATTTGTTTTGTTTTGCTTTGCTTTGTTTTGTTTTGTTTTGTTTTGAGACAGGTTTCCCCTGTGTAGCCCAGGCTGGCATTGAACTTGCTTATGTAGCCCAGGCTGCCTTTAAACTCATGGGATTACAGGCATGTGCCACCATGCCTGGCTGCCTAGTGCATATTAATTGCACTCCTATAGTGGGTTTCATTGTGGCATTTTCACACATGCATATAACATATCTTGTTCATATCCATTTCCCACTACATTGCTTCACCCCTCTTCATCCCCTTTCCTGTCCCCCATTTTATCTCCTTCCTCTTCCCTAATAATTGACATGTCTAAAGTGAAAGGCAAGGGAGGAGGGAGCAGAGGCATTTTCTGCCCAGCACACTAGTATACGGGACATTCTGAAGGCTAAAGGAAGGGCTTGAGACAGGCAGATGGCATTCCAACACCAGAGCAGCCAGCCCATTCCCTGAAGTGGGTCCAGGCTCAAAGAAGAAGCAAGTATAGGAGTAATTAGACAAATACAGCAGAATGAGGGTTCATTATACTATTGTCTTTACTTTGGGGTATACTGGAAAACTTCCATTTCAAAAAGAAATAGAGTGCTAGCTAGCTAGGTAGAAGAGGTCCCCATACTCTCATCATTTAGCGATACACAGGATATCTGAGGGTGAGGTTAGTGTCCTTGCCCTGTGTATTCTGCCATGGATGGTCCTTCTGTGCCCTCATCAGGAAGAGAGAGCTAGGTATTCCCAATGGCAGTGGTGCCTGTTTGCAGGTTTGTCCCTCTGACATGACCTGCTCCTTCCAGTCTGCTCTCACACAGTAGTTTTCATGTATTCGATGCCTCCTACCTCACTAACCTTCACTGGGGCTACCTTCTCTGGGATGTGCTCCAGCTGAGTTATAACTTCATGGAGGTACAGCAGCCTCCAAGTCATGCAGTCGGCCAGGTCTTCTAACTTTCTGGCATGCTGTCAGATTGATTCTGTGCACTGTTTTTTTTTTTTTGGTGTCAGCAAAAATGAACCAACTCCCAGTCTTCAGAAACCCAACAGGGCATGCTCACTCCCTAAAAGAGATAGGTGTATAACAGTAGCATAAGGTGAGTGGATGGGATAACCCAGGGTGACTGCAGAGTCAATATGAATCGTCAAAGTAGGGCGTGGTAGTGCACACCTATAATCCTAGTACTCGGTAGCCTGAGGCAGGAGGATCGCCATGTGTTTAAGGCCAGCCTGAGCCACATATGGAGACTGTTTCAAAAACAAACAAGCCCTCCCTTGATTTTCCCAGTTGAGGCTCAGGTGACTTTTCCAGTTTTTAGACCCTGGTTGTGATATTTCTGTTTTCTGTCCTGAAAAATCGCACAATGCAGGTTCCTTGGAAAAGAAAGCCAAGAGCAGTTTCCGTGACTTCATCCCAGTGGTTCTGAGCACCCGGACTCGCAGTCAGTCTGGTGAGTGAAACTAAGGCCTGGCACATCCTGGTCCCTTTATAAAAAGAGGGGGCAACATCTGGTTGAGCAATTTTGCTGTTGGCTTAGGTGGAGAGTTGGGAATTTTCTTCTTTGTGCCAAGGCTCCATGCAAAGACAAGAGAGCCCTGGGTAGGAACAGGGGTCATTGTCCATTGCTCATGGTTTTAGGACTTTGCTTAGCTTTTCAGAGAAGGGACTTGACATCTCTTGTTGGAAGCTGATGGTGGATAAAGGAAAGGCCTGTGCCACTCAAGAAAGCTGGCTTGCCTCTAAGCATGGGCATCTTGTGACCACTGGGACCCATGTAAGGCACAGACATTTAACCTTTGGGCTTTGGTCTTATTGCCCTTTGTGGCAGGCATCGTAAAAATTTGGAAGAGCATTGTGTCGCCAGGGCTGGCAGACTCACTTTTGGCATCCTGAACTGTATCAGCCAGTCCCAGGGGCCTAAACTAGATAGTCCTTTCCAGCCTTCACTCTCATTCATTAATTTTATATTGGTACACATGGCTAGAAGTTGCCCTGCTTCACCTGGATTCCCATGCAAATTGGATGGAGTAGGGACATGGGAAACTATGGAAACTCAGCAATCTGACATTCTCTTACTTGGCACCTCAGCACATGGCCAGCGCATTGGTAATTAGGCCTCATTATGATGGCCTGGGGACCTCAAAAACTCCTGAAGTATCCTCTGAATCATCAAAGGGTAATTGCATCACAGCCAGCCCCGTATTTATGTTAAACACATTGTACTGTATTTGATCCTTTGGAAATTGGTGATCCTTGTGTGATCTCTGTGGTGACTGTGCATTAATCTATATTGTGCTATCTTTAAATGTTCTGACCAACTTGAGTCTTTTGTCAAGGGTGGTTCTGTTTGCCCTGAACCATGTTTTTCTTCTACTGACCTTGCTAAGTTCTAGGGATTGTTGAATTAACAGTCGGGCCTTGAGAGAAAGATGGTAGTGTCTCACAGCTGCTTCCAAGGAAGGTGTCAGATCTCTTGGAGTGTGAAACCATGCCAATTTTGGATTGTACTTTTGTTGTTAGCACAGTCAAAGAAAAGAGTGGGGAGAGGAAAATGACCACTTGGCAAGGTGGCACAGGAGGACAGAAAAGGCACCATCGTCCTGGGATGGTCAGGACTGGAGGGGGAAGTGCCTGCCCAGTGGTGAGGAATAGCTGCAGTGGGTTGGGGAGGGGCCAGGGAGAAAACTCCACCCCGGAACTCTGGGCAGCTCAGTAGGGGGTGGGGTCAGATTCAGGGAAGCAGGCTGTCAGCTTTGCATTTGGGTGTGTCTGAGCCTTGCCTGTCACAGGAAAGGGACTCCTTGCTTCACTATTGCTGCACTCTTTTGGGATGGCTCTGCTTGTCAGTAAGCTGGGTGAGGCCAGCCGGGCATGGCGGCACACTCCCGTATCGTTACAATTTCAAGACCAGCCTGGGCTACAGCATGAGCCCAAGGCCAGCCTGAGCTGCATAATGAGAACTTGTCTCAAAAAGATTTAAAAAAAAAAAAAAGGTTGGTGAGGCCACAGAGTGAGCAGGGGCTGGGGAGGCGTGGCAGGCTGCCCTCTCTCACCCTCTTCTCAGCCATCATTTCCCCAACTACAGGGACCTGTGGTTCTCTTGCCACTCATACGATGCTTGGTACTTTGCAAGTGCTAAGCAAGAAATTGTGAACTGGATCCAAGCGTCATGACACCTTAGATGAATAAGGTTGTGTGTGTTTTTAACAGTTGATAGTTGTATATATCCATGTATCAGACTCTGAAAAGCACTTACGGGAAACAGATCTCATTTAAGACCCAAAACAGCCCTGGTGAAGTCAGTGAGGAAAGAACGGTATCCCTGTCTTAGAGAAGAGGACACAGAAGTGAAAGAACTTTCCCAAAGTATACAACTAATAACTGACACAGCCTGAACTTGAACCCAGACCTTCAGACTCCTAGTCCAGGGCTCTCATGCCAACACCATACTTAGTTCTTTGAAGAGATACCTGACCACCCTCTGTACGTCCCGTCCACAGGAAGCATCTGTAGCTCCCTTGCTGGTATGGCAGACAGTGACATGGGAAGCCAGGAAGTCTTCCCCACAGAAGAGGAGGAGGTGACCCCCACCCCAGCTAAGCGTCGAAAGGTGAGAAAGCCCCAGCGAGACACTCAGTATCGCAGCCATCATGCCCAGGACAAGACACTGCTGAGCCAGGGCCGCAGGCATCTGTGGCGAGCCCGAGAGATGCCCTGGAGGACTGAGGCTGCCCGGCAAATGTGGGATACTAATGAAGAGGAAGAAGAGGACGAGGAGGGCCTGGGGAAGAGGAAGAAACGGAGGCGGCAGAAGAGCCGGAAGTATCAAACTGGAGAGTACCTGACAGAGCAAGAAGAAGAGCAGCGGCGGAAAGGGAGAGCAGGTAAGGCTGGCCAGGGTGCTGCTGTCCCCACAACCCCTGTCTCAGGCATCGTGGTGGTCACAGCTTTGTCTGCTCTATACCAGCCAAAGGCCTCTGGACCCATAGAATCCTGGTGCTATGACCTCCAGCTGCCAGAGGAGGTCACACAACTTCAGCCCCAAGCTTTTGGCTTTATCTTGAGATGGAAGGAATTTGGACTGGCCTACAGGTGAGCTGAGACTACAAAGGCCTAAGCCTCCTGGTTTCTTACAGACGTCTGAAACTGTGGGTCCGGTCACAGTGACATCCTTGGCACATGCCAGTGCCACACCGGGGAGTTCTCTGGTTGGCTTGAGGGAGTTGGGTCTGGGAAAGATAGGTTCTCTGTGCTAAAATCTTGGGTTCAAGAAGAAAGAGAGTACTGGCTGCCTTTCATGGGATTCCTGCAGTCCCTAAACTAAAAAGAAGTCTAATGGTTTCCTCAGACCAACAGAAGAACTTCAAGTAAAAGCAGGCACAACTTTGTTGTATCAGTGAAAGCCATAAAGATTATCCAAAGGTGGAGTGAAGCTTTGAGGTGACGTAAGGTGGCATCTTTTTTGTTGGATCTGAATTGGGAAAGCTGGCAACCCAAAGACAAAACCAGGTATTCTTTGGCCACATCAAATGCTATAAAATATGGTCACAGACTGTCACAAGAGGCTAATAGCGATATTCTCCACCAAAAACTGCTCAGGCCCATTCCTATAGTGGATTTCTGACTAAGCGGGGAAAAAAAAGCATCTCTGGGTTCCATAAGAACACTTCTGCCTCTTCCTGTCATCCTCTAGCCTCTCCCCTTGAAGCAACAATTGATCATCTATAATATGTTCATTCTGAATTGCTGATAAACATCTGCAGTCCCCTTCTTAGCTAAAACAGAACAAGCTCACATCGAGTGGGTAATAGATTCTGGGTTTGCTATAATGCAAAGAAGGCTTAACCTCATTTCCGGCTCTGTTTCAGTGAAGATATATATGATACCTATCCCTACGCTCGAGAGTAATTGAGCTAATTTTCATCAACTGTGCAAGTGAGTGGGGACAATTTTCCTTTTCTTTAGCGAGAACCACAATGGATTGATCATGAATGCGATATCAAAACATTGGTCCCAGCCACTTATGTTAAGATGAAGAGGAGATTTTGTATCACTGGATTTTCTCTAGTAAAATCCTGGTTTCATAGCTTGGAAGGTCCTTATGGAGCTATTGGCCCTGGGAACCAGAAGGACCTTTGAGGTTGTCTGGTCCAGTTTGCCATCCATGTGGAGATAGAGATTTCCACTGCATGCAGGACCAAGAGCTGGCTAGCCAACACCTGAGTGCCGACAATAACACGGAGAACACCAGCGACCCGGACGTCCTGTTGGACCTGGGGGCAGGTTCAGTTGTTGGAAAGTAGGACGTTCTCCCTCTGTGCATGTGTGTAAGGTTTTTGCATCGTGGCAACTGGCTTTGGAACATGGTCTCATCACCTTCTCCCAGAGATGACTTCTTCATGCAGGAATTGCCTGACAAACATTTCTCAAAAAGGGTAAATCTTTCCTACCACTACTGTCTCACAGGTTAACAGAGAAGCAGGCAACAGCCAAGCTAGCCAGGTCACCTGCTTCCTGTCAGCCTCATGACCTTTCCTTTCATCTTGGGCTTGGCTGAATCCCTTCTTGACTTGAGGAACAATTGGGAAGGGCCACTTCCAACCCACATCTGTTATGTCCATTCCCTGTTCCTACTCTAAAGCCCTCATTCCTCTGCAGCTCCAGAGCCTGTGCTGCCCTGGATAAATAGGATACAAGACATTTGTTTTCCTTGTGGCAGTAGATGCTGTAATGTAGCTTCTCCATACTTCCTGAGGTCTGTGCAAGACATGATTCTGTTTTTTCCTCTTAACAGCCCAGACTTGTTGCGTCAAAAGCCCTGGTTTAGAATGTTCTGGCTGGAAGCACAGTTGGAGACCATCTAGCACAGCAATTCTGGGCAGGTTGTGCGGATCCACTAGTGGGCTGGGGCTAGTTTGGAGAGAAGGGTAGTATGACAGCCAGCTTCTTAATAGCTATGCATATGCTACAGTCAGTTCCTCTTAGTGGATGGGTGACCTGTACATCTGGATCTGCCCTTGGTAATGTCACAGAAGAGTCCATATCATGGTCAGGGAAGGTGAGGTGAGAACTCTTGGATCTCAGTCTCATTTCCAAAATGGGGAAACTGAGACTACAGTTAACAGACATTCTGATCTTTTGTCATGCTCTGGGCCTGGATACTATCATTGAAGTTTGCACTTCAGTAATACAATAATGATAGTGCCTTACTCTTTGTGATTTGATAATGGGTTTTACACATATTGACTCATTTAATTCTCTTACCACTCCTGAGACTTTTCAGAGACTTGATGTTCATTCAGGATGCATTCAGTGGAAGAGTCAGCAGCACTGCAGTGCATGTTGATAGCTGACTGTTACAAAATATATATTCTCCCCATTTGCAGATAGGGAAACTGAGGCTCAGAGAGATTATGGCTTGTTTCTGTCTAATTGCAAAGTGACCAAGACATGCAGCACCAATGTTAATAGATTAGGATAGTCTGTCACTCCTACACATGGGGTTTAGGTCAGACTCTACAAGATGAGATGCTTGCTTCTGGAGTTCCCAGAAGGTTTTTAAAAAATTCTTTCAGTTACCTGTGGCTAGACTTAGAGATGCTTCTATGTGTTCCAGTGACAATGATTTAATTTCCAGCCAGGGAAGGTGGCAGGTTTCTGCCACTGCCTACCAGCACATTTGGCCCATGGAACCTTCTGGTCTTGGGGAGGTTGTGTTGCTTTGTTCTTTGTGTCCTCAGACAGTGACAGGATAGTCAGGTAGGGAGAACTGAGGCCCTAAAAGCAGCCTTCAATATCGTGTATTCTACCCTAGTGTACTTGACATTTTTGCACAGCTACTGTTTGTTTTCACATTGGAGACAAAAGGGATGAAGAATTAGCTGAAAAGAAATTCTGATTTGCACTCAGCTTGGGGAAAACCTTTTAAGAATTGCCCTCTTCTTAAGGACAGCCAGATGGGCTGCCCCCTGCTGGCAGGGCTGGGAGCTGGCTCCTGCTTTTCAGAGACTTGATGTTCCTTCAGGAAGCATTCAGTGAAAGAGTCAGCAGCACTGCAGTGCATGTTGATAGCTGACTGTTACACAACTTTGCACTGTGATTCAAATCCCCAAAGTTCTCTGATTCATCTTAGAGGATGGCATTGCTTCTCAGTGTTCCATTTCTCTGACATCCATTCTTTCCTGTTTATTGCTCAGATTTAAAGGCCCGTAAGCAGAAGACTTCCTCCCAAAGTTCGGATCACCGCCTCAGGAACAGGAACCTTCTCTTGCCCAGCAAAGCCCAGGGGATTTCGGATTCACCAAATGGTTTCCTCCCAAATAACCTGGAGGAGCCAGCCTGCCTTGAAAATCCTGAAAAGCCATCAGGGAAACGCAAGTGCAAGACTAAGCACATGGCAAACGTCTCAGAAGAGGCAAAGGTACATGGCCACCAAGGAGAGCCGCACAAGGGACAGGGAATAGGCAAGGGAAGACAGGCCTTCCACTAGGCTCCTCCAGGAGGAATCTTCCAAGGGAGAGTGGCAGGGAGGGAATGTATGGATCAAATTAACCATGAGTATTAAAGTCTTCCAAATTAGTTCTAGAAGGGTTGAGGCTAGTGTTTGAAGGCTAGGAACTACAGTTATAGCTAACTGTAGAGTTTGGCCTATGACCGCTTTTCCTCTACAATCCTTGAGTCTCCTCTGAGTTAAGGAAGAATTAAAGAATAGGGCAGAATATTGGCCTGATGAGCTTATTTATATCCAATCAAGAAGCTTTCATCTGGGCTTAACTCACTGGAAACCAACCATAGAACTTTGAGTCAGTCAAGGTAGAAAACAACTTGTAGAAGTTAGGATTTTGATTTCTAAACAAAGGTTGCTTGAGGGTAGAACTGGCTAAAGAATCCCACTTGGGCTCAAGTCGTAGCCCCTCTAGCCTACCCTCATTCCCCGTTTGTTTACAACTGGGGGAGCCTAGGAGTCAGAGAGCAGCCGCTTACCTTATCAGCCAGGTCAGCACTGTAGCACCTCGTAGAAAATCTACATCTCATTTGGGTCTGACATTCATGGTACTGAGGTTAGGGTCTACACTCTACTAGGCAAAAGGCAGATAGTCCTCACCCTGGATGAGCTTAACATTTGAAAGAAGTGCAAGTCCAAGGTAAAATATGCGTTTGGCCTTAAGAACAACAAAAAAGGCCTTATGGGGCTCATTCAGGTGGCTGAGGTGTGCTCTTTCCACCTGGGGCCCCTGGATGGTACTGACAGGGGACTGCTTACCCGCTTCCTCTTCCTCCCCTCCTGGAACATCGTTTCACCCCCCGACAAGGTACTGAACTCTGCTCATCAGTAAAAACTGAGCTGATGCTCCACGGCTTTCTGTCTCAGAAGGGTATTGGGGAGGGAACAAAAGAGGCAATGTCTGTGACGAGCTTTGCACCCCATGAAGTGCTCTCCTCTGGCGGCTGGTGTACATTCTCGTGCTTCAGACAGTGTCAGGACTGAGGGGCTGGAGGCACAGTGTGGCATGGCACGTGTGGCATCCATTGCCTCTATCCCCACAAAGGGAACCCTGGTATGTACTAAGGGCTTTATTTGTGTTTTTGCTTTGAATATCTGCAGTGGCTCTTTTAGGTTGGCAACTTTTATTAACTTTTATTTTCCATGAGGATCCAGGCTCAGGGAGGTGAGGGATTTGTGTGAGATCACGGAGTGGCCCTGAATGCCAGAGCTGCGATGTGTGGAGCAGGCTTATATGTCCCTGGAGTGCAGTTCCATGTGCCTCACAGGCTCTGAAGGGGTGGCTTCTGTCTGGATCCCAGAGGCACTGGGGGAGGGGGTGGTCGTGCAGGAAACACTGCAACCCTGACAGCTCTGCCAAAAGGTGGGCACCCCAGGCTCCTGCCTCCCCCTGCTCTGCCCCAGACACTCACATGGTCCTGTGGCACACAAAGGTACCAGCCGCCTGGCATTCAGCAGGATACTCTGATGCTTCTGTCTTGTTCTGCCTGGCGATGTGTCCACTGCAGTGTTCTTCTGGGGAGGGTTTTGTCCCTCCCAAGGGCCTCCCTTTCCGCCCCCTGCCTTTCTTTCTCTCCCAGTCCCACCACCTGCTCCAGTTGCCCCCATGGCACAGGGCTTTGTAGTGGGAAGCAAGGCGGGAGGGGTGGTGTGGCGGGGGATGTTCCTATAGCACTGAAGTGGGGCATGGGACAAGGGCTTCTTCTCACAGAGGCTCAGAGCCAGGGGAGAGGGGGAGGGCTCCCCTACTTGTTCTTGTTCCTCCCCCTCTCACGCAGCACCCTGGCAGCAATGGCCTCTATAAAGAGAGTCACCCTTTGGCTCCTGGCTTGGCTTAGAAAAAACCTGGGGATTTTACCTAGCATCCTCCAGGCCTGCCATTGTATGTCCCAACCTGCTTGGAACTGTACCTCGGCCCTTTTAGGGTAGAGACTAATCCTGGCATTTGTGACCTTGGGATTTATCAGAGGAAACAAACACCATATCTATAAGGGTATAATGCTGCTTCATAGCTAGGAGGATGGGGCATATAATGGCAGGAATGGTGGATGCTGGGTAACATACAAATACCCTGGGCTGTCATCCTTTTTTCTGCTGTTTTTTTCCCCTGACTTTATGTCTTTCTAGGTAACTTTTCTGGCCACCCATGGTTCTTCATATGACTGGCTTGAATCAAGTTACTAGATATTTGTTGTGACAGTGTGTCTAGCCCTGAGCCTAGTGCTGGAACAAAACAGAAAGTAGCAATGTGAACCTAAAGAGCTTAAGACCTAGCACAAGAGCTAAGTGCAAAGCAGAGGCAGGAGAATTGTTTGAGCTCAGGAGTTGGAGACCAACCTAGGCAATGCAGTGAATCTTTGTCTCAAAAAATTTAAAACAAAACAAAAACTTAGGAGGGGAGTCAGGACTTACCCTTAACACTGGAACACTGGAAGGCAAGAAGAAAGTGAAGCCCTAGGCATCAGATTATCTGAGTCAGAACAGGTGTTGTGGATATGCTGAGGAAGAGGGTGGCGGGGACCAGAGTGTTATAGAATAGTAGAGAAGCCACAGGCTTTAAGTGAGTTCTTGATGCCCTGACAGATGTATATGTTTTGCTTTGTTGTGTAGCAAATCACTCTAAAACATAGTAGCTTACTATAATAGGCATATATAGTCTCACTGTATCTGGGGCTCAGTAATCCAAGAGCAGCTTTATGGTCCAGCTTGGGGTCTCTCATGAGGTTGCAGTCCAGGTGTCAGCCAGGGCTGCATTCATTCAACTGGGACCAGCAGATCTGTGTCTGGGGTGGCTCACTCACATGGCTTGGTGAGGCACTGCTGTCTCTGGGCAGGCCTCCTTTGCTCATGCCATGAACCTCCCTGGAGAGCTATTTAAGTGTCCTTATAACATGGGGCAGCTGGCTTTCCCCACAAGAAGTGATGTAAAAGGCAACAAATTAGAAGCCATGGTGACTTTTAGTTCCTGGCTTTGGAAGGCATACACTCTCTCCTCTTAGATTGTGTAGATCAGCACTGACCCATAGAAGAGGGGGCTGCCCATGAGCATATGGGGTTCTCAGAGACCATCTTGGAAGCTGGCTACCACAGAGTTCTCTGGCCTCTACTGACTCATGTCCCTTGTACATGCCAAGTATATACATCCCTCCCAAGCCCCCCAAAACTCTCACCCAATTATGGCATCAGTCCCAAGTTTAGAATTGTGTCATGTAACTTACTAGTTTGGGGGCACATGAGGCTCCTTCCTTTTGGTTCGTTGAGTGCAGCTTCTCAAGTATAGTTCTGCTGATGAAAGGTCCTTGAATTAGAGACCAGGTTCCTGCCCCCATAGACACAACATGCAAGACAGGCAGGGAAACCCACTGTAGAGATTCCACTTCAACATGGGGAACAAGGGCGGCACCTAGGGATCACTCATGAGACAGGACTCTCCTGACATTTTGTGAGCTCCTGTCTCTTCATTGTTCTGCAGCCTTTGCAGCATTTCATTATCTCAAAGACCCTGCAAGGAACAGAGGAAAGTTTAGGGGTATTAGGCTGGGCCCTGGTTCTCACAGCTAGTGCAGAGTAGAGGCAAACCTCAAACCCAGCCTGTCTGGTTCCCAAGCCTTGGCTCCTTCCACTCTCCGAGGTGTGCCTGAGTATGATCTGGGGACAGGTGTGGCAAAAGATAGGAAAAGTCTGTGAGGTTGATTGTCTGGACAGGTTTTACAGCAAGAGTGAAGACATTAGGAACTGTGACTAGACAGCTTCTGCTTCTTTTCACCATTCTTACTTGTAGATATGGCTTATCCAGACCTCAGTGAGTAAGAACTGAGGCAGATAGAGAAGGCATACACAGTACATGGGGGAGCTGAGGTGTCCCCTCCACCTCTGGTTTCTGTGGTTTATGGGACTGAGGGTCTGGCACTTTTTGAACCTTCCCATACTGGGAAGATCCTGAAAACCATATACATGGCTAGTGACCAGCCCAGCTTCTAGCCTTAAAGCTGACAGTGGTATGGGCTACTTGGGGTACTGTCAACAAATCTCCACATGGACACAGACCAGGTGAAATGGCCTGGCAGCCAAGCATCACGATGACAGATGGGATATGTTGCCCAGCCTGACCAAGCACTGCATCTGCTTTCCAGGGCAAAGGTCGCTGGAGCCAGCAGAAGACCCGGTCCCCCAAATCTCCCACCCCTGCAAAGCCCACAGAACCTTGTACACCTTCTAAGTCCCGAAGTGCCGGCCCAGAGGAGGCCTCGGAGTCACCTACAGCCCGGCAGATCCCCCCAGAAGCTCGACGACTCATAGTAAACAAAAATGCCGGCGAGACCCTCTTGCAGCGGGCAGCACGCCTGGGCTATAAGGTGAGTGAGCTCCCTAAGTGGGTGGCTTACAGGATGACATTGGTCTGGGCCCATAAGAGGAACTTCTTGCCTTGTTTTCTCTAGAGGTTGAGTCCCAGTTGGCCTCTTTCCACTGCTCCCAGGGCCTCTGATCTCAAGGTGTGGGAATGTAAGCCCATTTGAATATCAGTTTGGGATCAACAGCAATTGAAATAGCATCACCCACTACATTCTTAGGCCAGGAAGGGGATTTTGGGATTTTCACTGACTATTAAACTTCCCTATTCAGAGAGGAATGAGGGATGTGGTGGTTGCTCAGCCTTCATCTCCTCCTGCAGCTTCCCCTCATGCAGGCTCCTGGTGGAGGGAGCAGGGCAGGTTCTAACGGCAAAGCTGAGCCAGCTCCACCTGTACTATTTCCTTATGCATTGGAAAAAAGGCAGGAGAGGCCCCTAGCATTTATTGGGCACCTCTTTGGACATGTCAGAGCTTGGATTATAGTGAGCCTGTGGAGGTGGATTTAATTAGCCCCATTTTACAAATGAGAAAGTCAAGGCTTACCAATGTTAAATGATATGTCCAAAATCCACTCAATACTCCAAATATATGCATCTATATTCAAGTATATTTGAATGTATTTATTCAAATGTATATATCTATATTGAAGTATATTTTGATTCCTGAGTGCCAGGGTCGGGATGAAAAACCGCCACGTTTCACTGTTCTTAAATTATGTTACACTTTTTCATCATTTACAGCTTTTTGTTAATAAGTGTTCCTTTGACCACTACTTTTGTCCCTATCCTGATGATTTCCTAGGATTTGTTCCTAGCAGTGTTGCTGCTGGATTATAGAGTCTACCCTCTTTAAAAAAAGAGACTCTCAGAGCTGGGTGTGGTGGCACATGCCTGTAATCCCAGCATTTAGGAGGCTGAAGCAAGAGGATTGCTGTGAGTTTGAGGTCAGTCTCAGCTACTTTTTGAGTTTAAGACCAGCTGGGACTACATAAAGAGACCCTTTCTCAAAAAAAAAAAAAAGAGCTCTCAGTGATCTAACGGCCACTCCCAGTCAGGCTGCTCAGCACAGGGTGGCTGACTTGATAGGGTCCTCCCATCAAGCAATCCAAATTTCTTGAGCACATAGTATGGGTGTCTACATGACTGCCAAGGGACACCTGAGCAAACAATGATGACCAAGCCCTACCCTGACTGCTGAGCCCAGCATCCAGGGATAGTACTTCAAGCAATTCTTCCTTCCTTGATCTTGCATTATGACCAGAAGCTGCACTCGCCACATGTCCCATGTCCCTACCCTGGGCCTAGCTGGCAAAGCTCCAGGAGTCCAGGTCTGAGCGTGTAAGCCCTGGGTGGCAGGGGACCCTCTCTGAAACTACCCCAACAGCAACCACCAAATAAGTATTCCTGGCTGTAAGAAATGTTTCTCACAGCCAAGGAGACTGTCTAGAGCTGGTCATGGCAGCTCAGGACTAACTTTGTTCACAAAAGATTTTGAGACACGTCAGTCAGTCTCTGGTATAAAGGGTTGGCTCTGAGGTTCCTCGACACTGGGTACTTTGAACGTAACCAAGCTGATCCTAAGAATTAGGTGTCACTGCTCAAGAGCTATCCCTGTCCCCACAGGACGTCGTTCTATACTGCCTCCAGAAGGATAGTGAGGACGTGAATCACCGTGATAATGCTGGCTACACGGCCCTGCATGAGGCCTGTTCCCGGGGCTGGACCGATATCCTGAATATCCTCCTGGAGCACGGGGCCAATGTGAACTGCAGTGCACAGGATGGCACGAGGCAAGAAGGCGGCTCCTCCCAGACACCCAGCCCAGCCCCTCACACAAAAGTACTCAGCCCAGCCCCGACCTTTGCAGCACACCAAGCCGTGCACTGCATGGAGGCTTGCTGGGAAGCCTTCTGTGTACTCTAGAGGCAACCAGTTGAGGGCAGGAGCTGATGAGTCTCTGGGTGGCCCTGGCTATTAAGGAGAGGCTGAGGCTGTCTAGGGGTCATCCCATCCCATGCAGCTATTGCCAAGAAGACTACTGAGCCTTCCTTCAGAACATTCTCCTGGTCGGGGGCACCTGTCTTGGAAGGAGGCTGGGGTCTTAGGAACTAACTGGGAAGCTGACCTCTGGGTAGCATTCCAGATTTGGTTTTTCTAATTTGATCTCCATGCACTTAAAAATATAAATACCTGCTGTGTCTTAGAAGAATTTACCCACTCTGTTCTGTTCTGCCAGAGGACCTACTTCCTGGGCAGAATAGGCATGAGCTATATACCAAGTAGGAGGACCCAGACCAAAAAGCGACACTACACTTGACCACTTGGTGTGTGGAGCCACTCTGTGCATCCCAGTCACCTAGGTCCTTCAGTTCTTGCCCCTGTATTGCTTTAACTTTCACCTCTATCAGGTCTCATTTTCCGCTAAAGTGTAGAACTATGTGTAGAGCTGCATGTTAGGGGAATCAGAGACAGAGACAGAAAAAGTTTCAGAGAAAGCAAAAGAAGGTGGGAAGATGGTTTGGGGGCTTGCAGGCCAGAGGTGCTTCCCCTGCCCTACGTCTCAGCGCATGTTACTGGAGTCACATTACCCGGAGTCATGTCCCTTTTTCCCTGACAACATAGCCCAAAGCTTAAACATCAACCATGTAGCCATGTTGTCCTCACCCTGTGTCACCTCCACAGGCCAGTTCATGATGCAGTGGTCAATGACAACCTGGAAACTATCTGGCTGTTGCTGTCCTATGGGGCTGATCCCACGTTGGCCACCTACTCTGGTCAGACAGCCATGAAGCTGGCCAGCAGTGACACCATGAAGCGCTTTCTCAGTGGTAAGTGTGGCTCAGACTTGCAGCCAGCAGCCTCGGGGCTGACCTTTAACTCCTGAATCTGTCAGGACCCCTTCATTGCCCCCCATCCACCTCTTTACATGTTTCATCAGCCTGTCAGACATCCCTAGCTACTTTAAGAAGCCCTGTGGCTGTGGCTGTCCATATTGCAACCACTTTGGGACCCTGGTACCCCACAGAGACCCATTTCACTGCTAGATGTCTGAGGTAGATCTCTTTGTGGAGAGACAGCAGCCACACTAATAGATCTAGTTGGGGCCAGATGTGTTAGTCTGTGCTATGAATGGGATGTTAGAAGCAGAAAAGTGACTCTTAGCATTTTTCTACTTATGATCAAGTACAATCCCTGGGACTCTCCCTGAAACTTTATTTCTGCATCCTCACCATCCCAGTGTCCACCTTGTTTCCATTCCCCTTCTGGAAAAGTGGCTGGTGTTCAGGCCCATGGTGAGAGCCCCCAAGCCAACATGTATTTATTTTCTCATAAGTGGTATCCCTGTTTATCTGCAGATAGATAGATCTACTGAGCTGGGCAGGGGTCGGGGGTGGAGAAAAGGAGAGGAGTCTAGTTTGGACGTGTTCAGTAAGAAACGCTTTAGACTTGACCTCGGAATTCCAGGAACCCCACCTCTCAGTGACATCAGTTTGGCCTCAGAACTACTTCCTCGGATTGCCCAAGCAACAGAGAAGCTGGAACTTGGATCTCTGAACATCCTCAGAGGCTTCTGTGTTGGCAGGAGCACCCCTCTCAGCCTAGGAGCTGACTAGTCTAAGACGGCTCCACCTCTCACATGCTTTTGACCCCAGTTATTGTCAAGTCCCCATCTGCCAGCAGTACAATTCCTGGCTCCCACCAAGGTGCTTGTTTGTTTGTTTGTTCATTTGTTAGTTGTTTGTTCATTTGTGAGTTCATTAGTTTGTTTTATTTCCTGAGAGAAGGTCTCACTATGCAGAGCAGGCTGGCCTCAACTCACAGCGATCCTCCTACCTCAGCCTCCTGAGTGCCACCAAGCCCAGCTTCATTTGTTTATTGAACAAAGGTTCACAAAGTAGCTGACAATAGAGGGAGAAATAGGGACCTTTATTGAAGGTTTAGGTGAGGAGGAACAGGTAGGGAGCACTCACTGCCTTTATACTGTGGAAGCTGGGGATGAAGAAGGCGATGTGAGGCTGCTGAGGGAGGGTGACTTCTGTGCAGCCAGCCTTCAGCCAGGTCCCAGTCAACCTGACACAGCCCTGGAGTGCAGCCCTCAGGCTAGAGGACTGCCTTTCCATTTTCTTCCCTCAGCTCTGGGTCCCCAGGCCCATGTCCTTCAGGGACAGAGCAACTTTGGATGTTCATTCTCTCATTTGGTTTGGGCCAATGACGAGTGCCTTAGCTGAGCGTCACCATGAGCAGCACCTTTGGTGGCCTCCTTCAGCAGACTATACTCACCTAGATTACCAGGAAAATGTGGCACAGGTGAGCATCAGAGCGGCAGGACAAAGGTACCACGTGAAGCTACTTTGCAGAAACTTGATGTAGAGCCGAGCATGCGGCTCATCCCTGTAATGTCAGCACTTGGGAGACTGTGGCCAGCCTAGACCACAAGAGCAAAAACCTGTCTCAGCAACAACAACAAAACCAAACTTTTCTAGTCCAGGCGCCTCTCTGGGCTAGAAATTGCCCTGCTCTGGGTCAAAGTAAAGGACCACCTTAATAAGCAGATGAACTCTTTTCTTCCCAAACATCAAAGCATGTTAAATGTTGAGACCATATTTAAGTAGTTTAAAAATTAATTAGCAATAAGCACTTTCCCCCCATTCTTTTTTTTTTTTTGAGATAGTGTCTTGCTCTGTAATTCAGGCTGCCCTTAAATTCACTTTGTTTCCTAGGCTAGCCTTGAACTCAAGCAGTCCTCCTCCCTCAGCCTCCATGTGCCGGGATTGCAGGGCACAGCGACGGTCCTTTCATTCTTGACATTGTTTTCACCTCGTAGGTATGGAGATGGTTTACTAATGGGGATGAAGAGCCAATGGAGAGCTGGAAACTGAGCTGTCTCTTCAGGCAGAGGCAGAGCTCTGGCTGTTCTGGGAGGTTCTAGCATCTGGGCTAGGGCCTTGGCTTGGTTCCCCAGAGGGGCAGGCACTGGTTTCATTCAGCAAGCTCCCTCTGGAAGGGGGCCTTGGGAACAAAGGCTATTTTGGTAGTGGGGGGCGGTGAGACGATGATACAGGAAGGGGCTTATTAGAAAAACTGAGGTGAGCTGGGCGTGGTGGCACATTCCTATAATCCTAGGTCTTGGGAGGCTGAGATAGAAGGGTCTGTAACTTTGAGAACAGCCTGGGCTACATAGCAAGACCCTGTCTCAACAAGAAAAAAAATGCCAAACAAACAAAGAGTGAGCTGCAGTTCACCTAGCCTGACCATTTTGAAGTGAGTAATCCAGCGATGTTAAATATGTTCATGATGTTGGCCAATCGGCTGGGGGGGTGCCACCTTGAACTGAGTATCTCCTCCGTTTTTTTCATCCCTGGATGATTCATTGCTAACTCTCTGAGACCACTGGGCAGATGGGATGATGGCTATAGGGAGTACCCCTCTGCCACCTTCCTCTCCCACCCCTATACCCAAATATGTCATGTGGCCCCTTTTATTTTTAATATTATCTGTCTAGCTGAGGTATTTAAAAGCTTTTCGCTTTTCATCCCCAAGCCATTGGCAGGGCAGACTCTGTCTAGATTAATTATCTTCATCTTTCCCGAGTGGGGACCTCACTGGGCAGAAAATGGAGGTGAGTCCCTACAGGGAGTAAGGGGCTCTGTTTCCTGCAGGCAGAGAGGTGAGCCTGAGTGTTGGGGTTATGCCACATGGACAGCTGCTCTGGCTTAGTACAAGGCCCCTATTCTGGAAAAGTTGTCTGGGACACAAGTCTTTTAAGTGCACAAAGGGACATCACTATCTGCAGGTATCCTGCGGTGCATCCTTTCGTAAATCAGAAGAGGCTGGTGATTCATCTTGGTTGTAAATGTGGATTGTCTTACATCGGATTGACTTCAGGTGAGGCCTGTTGCTTCCGAGCTCAGGAAGGATAGAGCTGCACTCCCTCACTTGGTCATCTGCCCATCCATTTGTTGAGCACCTATTAGACTCTAGGTGTTGTGCTGAGTGCTGGAGGCCAGACAGTAAACCCTTCCTACCTGGTTTTCAGGGTTGGAGCTCTAAGTGGTGCAGACCTCCAAGGGCCTTTGCAAAGCTTCCCGCCTCAGGCCAAATGAAAGCCAGACCAGTGATTGATTTACCATTGACCCTTTGAAGAAAATAGCAGTATCCAGGCCAGCCAAAGAAAGCAGATTCCCTTTTCCTTGTCTGTGGGAAGGAATGCTACGATCGATCGGGGCAGTTGCTGCGGTTTGGTTGTGCATCAGAGACCCTATGGGTTCTGCTTTTCCGGCTACCAATGAGAGTGGTAGCAGTTTACCACTTGAGGTCACTGCATCACAGGGTTTTGTTTTTCCTGCCAGAGACCTTTGCTGTGTGACCTCATGTTGAAGACTGCTAGTTTTTTCTTTTTTCTCTCATGTCCCTCGTCTGGTAGAGATGGGGGCGAGTATCTGGCTCCCTAGGAAATACACAAATTCTGTTGGCTGCAGCTCACCTGCAGGTGAGAGGCTCCTGCTCTTACATTGAAGCCCTAAGTTGCTTTCATTTTTGTTTTGAGGTAAGATTCATGTAAGAAAAAAATTAGTGATTTAAAAGTGAATAACTCAGTAGTGTTTAGTGCATTCACTACACTGCACAACTACCATCTCTCTCTAATTCCAAAACATTTTCATCAGCCCCAGATGAAACCCTGTACCCATGAAGCATTTGCCCCCTTTTCCCTTCCTCTCTGCCCCTGGCAACCACCACTCTGCGTTCTGTCTCCATGGAGTTAGCTGCTGTAGACCACCTTATATAAATAGAGTCATACATTCTTGGGCCTTTGCGTCTGGCTTCTTTCCGGTAGTACATTGACTTCAGCAGTCATTCCTGTTGGTGGCTGAGTAATAGTCCGAGGTGCAAATATTCCCCATTTCCTTTATCCCTTCACTCACTGATGGACATTTGGGCTGTGTCTGGCTTCTAGTCATTGTCATTCGGCAGTGCTGTTGTGGTCCTGCATGTACAAGTACTTGTTTGATTTCCATTTTTAGTTCTTTAGAGGGTATACGTAGGAGGGGGATTGCTGCGCCCAGGGCACATTTTCTAAGAAAGGACAGGAGTGTAACTGGGAGCAGGGATAGGGAGACTTAAGGGGAAGGAAGGTCACTTTTGCTCCTGATGCTGTATGAACAGCTATGAGGTGTTGTGCATTGGGGCTGCCCTGTCAGGCAGGTCCAGGACTCCTCCTGTGTGCCGCTCCTAGGCCTGTCTCAACTTTGGCACCTTCGCTCCTGCCTGTTAACTTTGGGCAAATGCACCTGCATGAGACAGATGTGCAGGCCGTGCAGAACTGGAGGAATGTGCCGGGGGCCCTGAAGGCAGTTCCGAGAGAGGAGCCCCAGGAATGTATGTGCTAGGGCCGTGCTGATGGACCCTTGTGTGATGACCTCGTAGGGGAGGGGCAGCCAATCGTGGGTGCATGTGTTTTGGCTTGCTGGCTGAGAGAGCTCTTGGAGTCTCCCTTTGCAGGGATTCTTTCCCTCCCTCCTCCCGCATATGAGTCTTAGCTCTTAGGATGTGCCAGGCACTGGGCCTAGGTGCAGGGGAAGCCATAGTGAACAAGACTAGTATGGTCCCTGCCTTCTAGGGACTCAGGTTCTCCTTGCTGTATCTTCCATGACCCCAAGCAGAGGGCTAGGCTGAAGTAGACCCCACCTGCCTGACAGATGCTTCTGGGAGGAATACTGCTGAGGCTGGCAGTGTGAAAAGATCTAATGTGCATGACTGAGAGTTTGCCATCCTAGTTGCTTGGCCATTTCTTTGAAAGCTTCTCTCTAGCTATATTTCCTACTGAGGGAAACCATGGCACTGCTAGAAGAAGGCAAAAAATGAGTGATTTCGGCAGCTCACAATGGCTAAGCAGCGGGCTTCCTGCTGGGCTGACCAGCAGGAAGGGACAGTGGGTAGTGCCGCTGCCTTCCACTGGGGAGTTGAGTGACTCTCCTTCAAGAATATCTGCCAGCTTCCTCCAGGGGTCATATCCCCTATGCCCTTTGAACTCTCCTGTCCTGTTGGCTAGGTGTCATTTAAGGGCTGGTGGCAACCATGCACAGCAAATCTGTGGCATCTTGGCAGTGCTGGGTCATACATCCACATGTAGCACAGCTGACTTTGTCATGAAAGCCAGCTGGCCTGCTTTTTGTCCCAGTGGGGCCATGAAGCAAAACAGTTCCCCCAGATGATATCCAGCTGGGAAATAAGGAGGCTGTGGGTGACCCAAGATCCATCCATAGGACCAAAAAGTGAAAGGTGATTTTTAAAGTTGTTTTGTTGTGGTAAAATATACGTAATCTAAAATTTGCTATTCTAATTATTATAAAGTATATGGTTGAGTGATAGGACATTCACAGTATTAATAACTCTCACCACTACCCTGTAAAGTTTCAGAACTTTTTCCTGTCCCTGCTAACAGCCACTGCCCACCCTTTCTCCCCTAACCCCTGGCAACCACCAATCTGCTTTTGGTTTTTATGGACTCACCTATTCTGGACATTTATATAAATGGAGTAATGTAGCATGTGGGCTTTGTGACTGGCTTCTTTCACATAGCATTACGTTTTCAGGATTCTTCCATGTTGTGGTGTGAATCAGTATTTTGTTCTTGTATGTAGCCTCTTGTCTCTAGTTTTTATCACTTAGCATCACTGTTGGAACATATATCAATACTTCATTCCTCTTTATGGCTAAATAATATTCCACCATATGGCTGTGTCTTAATTTGTTTATCCACTTATCATTGATGGCCATTTGGGCTGTTTCCACCTTTTGGCTGTCATGAATAGATAGAGCTGTTACTAAAGTTCATGCCTAAGTTTTTGTTTGGACACCTGTTTTCAGTTCTTTTGTGTATGCACCTATGAATAAAAAGCAAAACATTTTTGTGGTGATAAACCTGGCTATTTTCCCCATGATTTTTAAAGACAAAAAGAAGTTACATTTATTTTTCTCTTGGAGCTGTGAATTAAACACACAACCTTACGCATGCTAAACACTTGCTCTACTACTGAGCTAAAACCTCTGTCCCCACCCACTTATCTTACCTTAACACTTTCCCACCAGTTTGAACTACTGGTGCTACATGTATGACAGTTCCATCTGATGGCTTGTACCACCAGATGGGACTATCTTGTGCCTCCCAATGGGATAGTCATATGTGTACCACTGGTGGTTCAGAGTCACGCAGGAATGAGACAAACTAATTATGGCCCCAGTGCAAATGTGTTAGAGATAGGTATAGAAGTGCATGCCTATAGTTCCAGCTCCTTTGGGAAGCTGAGGTGGGAGGATCACCTGAACCCAGGAATTCAAGACCAGATTGGGCAGCAGAGTGAGATCCTTGTTTCAAAACAGTGAAAGATAGTTGTGCTGGCACATGCCTAGAATCCTAGCACATGGGAAGTTGAGGCAAGATTCTGAATTTAAGATCAGTCTGGGCTTCATAGCAAGTCCCAGACCAGTCCAAGCTAAATGGAAAGACCTCGTTTAAAAATATAAGAAGGGTAAGCATGGTGACATATGCCTGTAATCCCAGAACTCAGGAGGCTGACGGAGGAGGATCACTGTGAGTTCAAGGCCAGCCTGAGTTCAATCCCTGTCTTAAAAAGACTACTGGGTGTAGTGACACACACCTGTAATCCTAGCACTCTGGAAGAGTAAAGCAAGAAGTTCTCAAATTTGAGCCTAGCCTGGTCAACTTTGGATTTAATGAGACCTTGTCTCAAAATAGAAAATGAGAAAGAGGAAGGGAAGGGGAGAGAGAGAGCTTATGGAGAGATCATGATTGGATCTGTTAATACTGGGACCAACAGGGAATGAAAATGCTGGGTGTGTCTAGGATTCTGCTTGCAGAGGAATTCCCTGTGCAGTTTGAGGCAGGGGTCCCAAAACTACATGCCTTTAGACTGATGTGTAACAGAAGAAAGAGACTGGGTGGGGACTAGAGTCCGCACATGTCACAGCTCCCTCCAGCCAACTGTTGACATGAAGGAATGCAGATACAGTGTTGCCAGATCTGATTTTTTTTTTGGAGAAAAGTTGGAAGTCCAGATTTTTAAGTTTAATAAACTGTTGGAGATGAAATGTTTTGCTTGTATTAAACACTAGGCAAAACCACAGGTGATTGGTAGGCTAGATTGGCTCCTGGCTGGTGCTTTGTGACCTCAGACTGGAAGCAGGAAGTGGGTCACTCCTGGCCCCCTCCTAGGCACTTCCTCCCTCCTCCCATGTCTTAGCCACATATGCATGGAGAGCCCCTCTCCAGCCTGCCCTCCTGGTCTCACTGCCTTCTCTTTTTTCTTCAGATCACCTCTCAGATCTTCAGGGCCGTGCAGAGGGTGATCCAGGTGTATCCTGGGACTTTTATAGCAGTTCCGTGTTGGGTAAGCTTCAAGTGGGAAGAATACTACCCTTGTCTGTGGCTCAGAGATGAAGGATTTGGTTTAGGTTTTACTGATTCTTCTCCAAGACAGAAGTCACCCTATGAAGGTAGTTCTTCCTCACCTCAGTAGACCAACTCTAACCCTTCCTTCTGCCAAACTCTGAAGTCATTTTGCTTGAATCATGAGATATAACACTGATTTAGACAAATTTATCCATCTTTAGTACACTACCACTCCTCACCATAGGGATTTTAAAAAATTCGCTCTCTTCCATGGTCCCTTTCTCCTCCCTTACTTGGTCTGTTTTTGATTTTGTTTTTAAAGACAGGGTCTCACTGTGTAATTCAGGTTGGCCTTCAGTTCACTATGTAGCCCAGGCTGGCCTTGAACTGGTGGCAGTGCTCCTGCCTCAGCCTGCTGAGTGCTGGGATTATGGTGTGTGCCACCAGGCCCTGAAACCCTTACTTTGTTTTAATCCCACCAGAAGCCTCCCTCAGCATTGCCACCTCTTCTGGTATAGCTCACACTTAAGAGGGGCCCAATATGTCTGGCAGCAGCCATTCCCTCTTCCCCTACCCCTATGGAGCACACCCAGTTTTTGAGATACTGGTGTCCTCCAGAGTCCTCTTAGCCCTCTAGCCCAGGCTTCACTCTCTTGGAAAGTCAGCATGGCTGCACCAACGCATGGCTGAGGGCAAGAAGCACCTGAGCCCCAGGCTCTGCGATCAGACAGGGAGGCTGCTAGGGAAAGCTGCAACCAGTCAAGGACAGGTGTCTCTACCTTGCGCCTGACAGACTGCAGATAGTATCCCCAGGCTTTGGTCTGCAACAGCCGTACAGCCCAGCCTTCATGTCACCTCACTTTCTGCAGTCAGAAGGTGGAGGAATCTAATGAATCTTTGGCCACAAAATACTTCTTTCCAGGACTAGAACTTTATCTTTCCTCACAATTCTAGCCATGGGATCAGCAACCCTTGAGTCAACCAAAGGCCCATGGCCTTGTCACTTACCTCCTAAGCACCGTGTTATGTCCCTTTATCTGGTTGGAGAATTTCTTCTCTTCAGTTTTGTCCATATAGTGGAGTCCTCATTCCCTGCATATTCTGCTTACAGAGCAAAAAGATGGGTTTGCCTGTGACCTCCTGCACAATCCTCCTGGGAGTGCTGATCAGGAAGGGGATGATGTGGAAGAGGATGACTTCATGTTTGAACTCTCAGACAAGCCTCTTCTCCCTTGCTACAACCTTCAAGTGTCAGTGTCCCGTGGGTAAGTGTTTGAGAGATCTGTAGGGACTCAGTGCATGGGTCCTGGCAACCTGACCCCGCTTCTGGGGAAGGTGAAGCTCTCCGGGAGGAGGCGAAGACTGACAAATGAGTGCTGGCACTTAGGATCAGGCCAGCCTGATCGCCCAGTCCAGACCGAACATAGCTTGTGTTCAGAGTAGTGGTCTGCGGACCTGTAGGTCTGCAGTAGTTCTAGCGGCTGCATACATTTCCTGAATCCACTTTGTGTGTGGGTGTAAGAGGTTATCTGGGAAGTATTTGGGCTTATGAACTATTAGAATCCTTGGAACATTTTTGTGGTTTCTGGAGACAGGCAGACAGAATATTTGCAGTTGAGATTCTCGGAAAAGCCGGGACATATGGTTGCCATAGCTGGGGAGCCACTTAAGGTCCTTAAGCAATCCACAGCCTGGTTCTTACAGCCTTAATGTTGGCAAGGTGATGGCAGGCATGCTGCTAGCTCAGATGACTGTGTGTGTGTGTGTGGTAATGAGGAGCACCTATTTGCAGAGTCTAGAAGATAGCTGGCACGTAATATTAGATGGAACCAACTGGTTCTTTCTTTGATGATAAATGAAAGCGGTTCAGCAACCTGCAGGGCTATAGTTCTTGTTGGGTTTCCCTGCACATCAGCATTTGGACATGCTGCGTGGGTGGATGAGAATGCAGGATCAACTTCCCTTTTGTTCCTCCATCATTAAGTATATATTTTTTTGTCTTTTCGAAACAGGGTCTTGCTATACAGTTCAGGTTGGCCTTCGGCTCACTTTATAGCCCAGGCTGGTAGCAAACTCGCAATGAACCTCCTGCCTCAGCCTCCCAAGTGCTGCGATTACAGGTGTGAGCCACCACACCTGGATCATTAAGTATTTTTAAAACAACATTAAGGATTATTTTTCTTTGGTACCTTTTTTAAAGTAAGGCTTTACATTTATTAAAAGTAGCAAAAGAAACATGCTCTGCATAGCAACTGTGAGCCGATTAAATGTAGGAAAAAAAGTGAGCTCTACAGGGTGAGAACAAACCACTGTGAAAGAGAGCACAGTGGCCCTTGATACCCGTTTTGAAAATATCAGACCTTTTTTTTTTTTGAGTTGGGATCTTGCTGTGTTGCACAGGCCTGCCTCAAATTCATGATTTTCCTGCCTCAGCCCTCCAAGTAGCTGGGATTTCAAGCATATGTCACTGTGCCTGGCTCAGTCAAACCCTATTTTATTGTTTTCTTTTGTTTTGCTTTTTGAGACAGGGTCTCACTATGTAACCTAGGCTGGCCTTGAGTTTAGCCTCAGGTGCTGGAATTATAGGCTTGCGCCACCATGCCTGGCTATCAAGCCCTATTTTAAAACCTAGTGAACTAGCACAACATGCACAGGATAGAGACCAGAGTGAGTGACAGTTCAGGAATGCATCTAGTGAGTGCCTCTGTTTATGACACTAGCCCCTAGGCCCCCTTTCTTTGCATACCTTCCCCATGGCCTGATAAGAATAAAAATAGCCTATATGATGACACTAGTAGGGATCAAGTTTCAGGGGCTTTGGTCCTTATTCTTCTGGGCTGAAGCTGATCCCTGAGGGCGGGGTGGGGCCTCTGGGATATAGTATTGCAGTGAATTAATTCCTCCAAAGTGTCCAGCACCACCTCTGAAACAGGATCTTGGGGCCACAAGCAGTAAAAGGACCAGGGTAGACTGCTTTCGGTACAGACTTAACATGGGCAACCAGGGGCCATGGGCCACTCTCCAAGCCAGGTGGCAGGCAAGTTGTCAGCTGAGAGCTAGCTACTGGCAAGGTTGCCTTCTTAATGCTACGTACGTCCTGCAGTGCTTGTTCTGAAACTGCCCTTCCCCACGGCTGCAGCACAATGTAGCCGTGTCAGGTCTTTAAGAGGTGCCTTCTGAATCATCAAAGCAAGACTAGATTCTGATTGCCAACAGCAATGTTTTGAAGGGCTTGTCACCCATTCTTTCAAAGCAATGGTCCAAGTATATGGTATCAGTGGTCCCTTTCTCTTAGCCTGGAACACTCCATTCCCTAATTACATGAAATGCCAGAGCTCACCGTCATTTGGAGGAAATGTTACATGTGCATTTTAAGGATAAAGATGGTAGGTCTGGCTAGATGTGTTGAGCACTGTACAGAACATTCAATTTCATAACATGTCTTTAGCAGCTGCACTAGGTCAAACTCTGATGGCCAGATCACAGCTCTAGCCTTCAAAGAATCCAAAATGTAATATAGTAAACCAACAAATATGTAATAACCCTAATAAAAGACCACATTTTCTAAGCAGGTTTATTATAAAAAGCTCAAAAGTCTCAGAAGGGTGTCTTTTGAAAAATAAAACTTCCCGTCCACCCAGAATTCCCCATTTCTAGACCCCAGAGAGGACCACATTTTATGCTGCTTCTGCAGCCCTTCCCAAGCGACTCTTTTGGAAGTAAATATTGTGATGGAGTGTGGAGCAGGCACCACGAGGCTTTGTGGGACAGGGTGAGCACACAGTTATGGGGGATGTGGCATATGAGCTGGGCCAGGGAGGAGAGAAGGGAACATGGTATGACAGGAGCAAAGCCACTGAGACATGCAAGCTCAGGAGGTTCAGAAAGCAGGAGTAGTCCTGCATCGTGGGGCTAACTCGTGGGATAGGGGGTGCAGTGTAGGGAGTTGTGGGTATGGACAGAGATTGGGTCGAAGAGGTCATCTGGAGTCATCTTTGGAAGGTCTTAATATCTTGCTAAAGAATTTGGAGCTTTTTTCTGGAGACACTTGGGATCTGTCGAAAGCTGTTAAGAGAGTGGAATGAAGAGTCTGATTTTCTTTGTATAAAACTAATTGTAGCAAAGGATCCAATGATGGTGGGTAGGGGTGCCAAAGGGCGATTCTGGACAAAATGAAGCCAGCTGGGCTTGTGCAGCATAGCCTGGGCCAGAAGACCCCAGGTCTGGAGCCCAGGCAGCCCTGCAAATGGGGGGAGACTGACATGAGGAGGCAGTGTTTCTTCCTGCTTTAGTCAGCATAGGCTGCTGGCCTGTGAGGGCCTCTCTAGCACCCCTCCCTGCTGTGCCCAGGCTGCCGCCCAGCGGGAGATGCTCTGCAATGGCCGACTGGCCGTAATGTGAGCCCTGGCCTGCACAACGATGGTGCTGCTGCCACTGTCCTTGCTGCTGCCCCTGCCCCTGCTCCTGCCCCTGCCGCTGCCACTGCTGCCGCTGGAGAACAAATTTGTCTAATGCATTCCAGAGCCAAACACAAATGCCTTTCGGATTAGCCTCAGTTTAGGCCTTTCTCCATGGCTCCCCTTCTGCTGGGGATGATCTTGGAGAACAGGGAGGCCATGGAAGCAGGGGTGAGAACAGGAAAGGGAAACCAGACTGGTTTCCCAGGGGGGTTGGGAAGAAGTGGTCCTGGCACATAGTAAATCCCAGGTCATGAGTGCAGTCAAAACCCTGGGGAAGTCTGCTAAGAGGTTTCAGTTCTGGCAGGCCTGCCTTCCTCCTGCTTGTTCTCCTTAGAAGAGCTCAGTCATGGGTTGAGTGCTAACCGATATTCAGCTGGACTAGGACGAAATATTCATCTCAGCCTCACCCAGAGAACCTTTGCTTTAGTGGGAGGTAGCCAGACTGGCACCATGTCTCAGTGAGTGGACCAGGAGCCAGATGAGACTCCAGGGGTCCCTGGGCCTTCTCCAGCCATCTTTGTTCCATCTGTCAGTGCTATCCAAGTCCCCAGAGCCTCACTTCTTAACACCTGCCTTTGCCTTTTCAGGCCCTGCAACTGGTTCCTCTTCACTGATGTCCTCAAGCGGCTGAAGCTCTCCTCAAGGATCTTTCAGGCCCGGTTCCCGCACTTTGAAATCACCGCCCTGCCCAAGGCTGAGTTCCACCGGCAGGTGGCCTCCAGTCAGCTGCTGACCCCTGCTGAGAGGCCTGGTGGTGTGGAGGACAGATCTCCCCCTGGCTCCTCTGAGACTGTGGAGCTGGTTGCTTATGAGCCTGAGCTCCTTCGGCTCCTAGGGTCTGAGGTGGAATTCCAGTCTTGGAACAGTTGACCAGGAAAACAGCCCCTCCCTGTTCTTTCTCCTCCTGAGTTCACCCTTCCCCACCTCCCATGTTCCCCCACCAAGCACCAGACTGCAGAATGAGGCAATAATATGGACCAACAAGAAGCCGCCTTATCAATGCCAGCATTAGTGACTGGATTTTGTTTTTGTTTTTGTTTTTTGGTTACAGTTAGTTCTCATCTCCCTGTCATCATTGTCATTGTGGTTGGTGATGGGGGTGGAAAGTTGAACTCCACGTCTGAAGACAAGAGGTCCCAGGGGTGATGGGAGGTGGCACCAGGGTCCCTTGGACTGGCATCTTTGCATATGACCAAGACCAAATATGGGCCTGGGTGGCTGTGTCCTGTTCCAAGGAGAAATGAGAAAAGCCCAAACCTGAGCACCCCCTTGTCCCCCTGTGTTCTTCTGCCTTCCATAGTATTTATTTTATTAGTATTTAATTTGTATTGTTTCATTGGTTTCTGATAAGTCTGTATCACTGTGATGATTTGAGACAACTTGTTGTATCGAGGGACTTTCTTTACCTCCTTTCTTTTTCTTTCTTGATAAGCTTTGGGGCTGCTCCCGTCCTCTGACAGTGCTTCCCAGGTTGCTTTCCCCTGGGGAGGGGCTGAGGAGGGCAGGGCAAAGAACACATGACTAATGATGCTGGCTCAGAGCTGGGGGGTGGGGGTAAATCCTGAGGCTTTGGTGCTCCCCTTCCCCTGCCAGTTTTTCTCCTCCCTGTCCTTCGCACTGGCCCTGCCATCTTGAGATTAGTGTTTACCGGGGAGAGGACAATTGGGTGAGGGGCTTCTGAGTTACTCTAGTTGAGAATGAGCCCGAGGAGTGAGGGTGCTCTCTCACACCTTCTTGCTGCTCCCTTCAAGGTGCACAATACTGGGTTATTCTTCCATCTTTCCCATTCCACCCTGTCCTGTCCTCCTCTTCTCTAGATACTGAGCCTCTCACCTCCTAGCCCTTGGCTCCCATCTTTACCTCTCCCCTCCATGCTGTTCTCTTCAGGAATCTGTGGAGGGCTCTAGGACTGACAGCCAGATGTGACATCAGGCGTCAGTGCTTTCCTAGGCAGAGGTGGGAGATCAGTCTCTGGCCTGGGCTCCGCTGCTGCTTGGGGACTGACCACAGGCTGACCGTGTGTTCCCACTGGCTCCTCTAAGCCTCTAGTACTGGTTGGCAGGGAGAGGAGGGGAGGGAGGGAGGAACTTGGGGTGCTTCCCTGTCCCCACCCCCTCTGTGGTGTGTCTTTCCCACTCTCTTATTTTTCTACCAATTGCTATTTTTCCGAACAATCCTTGTAGAGAGTCTGTACCATCTGAAGGCAGGAGGGCCTCACTGTGGCTGGCTCTGATTGGAGATGGTACAGTTTTATTGTACAGGTGCTAAACAACAACAACAAAAGAAGAAAATGGGAAAAAAAATGGAAAAAAAAGCCAGTTCAAGGATGGGACAATCTGTTCTCTGGAGGCTCCTGACCCATTTGGGAGCATTGATGGTTATTTTCTTTGTATTGTGTTTGTTCTTTGTTCCCTGGGGGAATTTCTGGGCCCCCTTCTGTAGGACTGCTTCCTAGCCCCATCATTCTGCCCAGGTTTTGAAGTTGTTCTCCCTTTTTAAAAAAAACTAAATATATATATATATATATAAATATATATATATAAAGTTGAGGGGTTTTGGATTTTAATTTTTTGGTTGGGGTCATGGTATCGTGTGGTTTGTTTTATGTTTGCCTTTACCTTTTGCATTGGGTGTATATTCTGCCTCCCTTCGTGTTTCTTTTAATCAACAGGCTGCGGAGTCAAAAAACACTTGCATACTGAAAAACTTGTGTCAGGGCCTCTGTCTCCTGTCTCTTCACACTTCTCCTCCTTGTGGCTTTCTGGATGTTAAGATGTACTCCAGCAAATGGGAACCCCCCTAATCCTGCTTGGTAGTTGTGGCCCCCAGGGGCACAGAAGGTGAAGCAAAGTAGTGAGGCTCATGAACATTACAGTCACAGGATTGTGGTCTGGAAAGAAAAGAAAAGGCAGGGGCAAGTCCCAAGGCCTGGGCAGGAAGGGCAAATTGAGAATCTGGGCTTGGTTGCACTGATTGGGGGGCAGTGTGTACAGGAGCATTCATTGTTTGCTATAGGAGCCACAGGATTGAGGGGAGGGTGTCTGTCTGTCTGTTTCTGTGGTGGTGAAGAATAATCCTCCTTCAGGAAATACTGCCTGCTCTCTCCCCTTCCACCCTCGACCACCCACTGGCTGCATGCTTTGCTCAGCCCTAGCCAGTGCCCTGCCCTCCATCACGGTGGTGCCAGGGCCTGTCCTGCTCCCCTGCACCAGGCTGGCCTTCTGTGCCTGTCTGGTTTCCAATGAGCCAGCCACTCAAAAGGCAGGACACCCACCCTTGCTTTTAGGCCTCTGAAAAACTCCAGAGTGTGCTCTCATGTTTGAGGGGAGGAGATGTTGGAGAGGCCTGGGCTGAGGCCCTTTTAAGCTATATTCTTAGTGTCTCTTGCTGTGGTACATCTGAATACGTGAGGGGATCTGTGTGTCTGGCCAGCTGCAGTTCGGTCTTCCCCAGGAGTAAAGTGTAAGCTGCTTTTCTTGTTTAAGCCTCAGATGTTTGGTCCAACCTGAGTATTTCTGTCCAGATAGAGGGGACTGATAGCACCATTTTTTCAACACAGCATTAGTCTCCCCCATTGGCTTTCCTCTCCCCACATCCTGATTGCAGAGTCCCCCATACAATTCCAGAGTGGTTCTGATATCACGTTGGTCCTCTGAATATGCAGTTAAGAAATCAGACAAGTTGAGTAGGTCAAGAGAGCCATGTAATAAGTGTAAGGATTCAACTCACCCCAGAATGCTCTGGAAGCTCAAAGGGATGGGTAAGGGCCCTGGGCTGCTGGAAAAAAGTTCTGGGGAAAAGGGATGCCCAATTACTACCTAAAAAAAGAAAAGTAGGCACTGTAGGTGGCAGTGAACTAAAGAGACAGCTGGGCCACTTAGAGACCAAGAAGGGAATGGACTTAAAAGCAGAAGCAAATCACTTGTTTCTTGTGTTCATGCTTTGGGTTGCCTTACCAGAACCTCTGTGGAATCCCATGACCCTCCTGCCAAGTTTGTAAAGAACGAGGCAGGAGGTGTGGATGGTGTTATTAAATCTCTGTCTCGCTGGTGGCCTCTTATGAAATGGTTTCCCTTCAGTGTGCTGTAGGAAACAGTCAGTGCCACCACTTCCTACAGCCCACCTTGGTTGAGAACCTAATCTCCCCAGGCCTTCTTTGTTTCATCTGTTCAGTTTATCGACCTGCGGACTGATGGGAGTCGTACCCAGGATGAAACAACATCTGTTTAGCTGAAGCTACTTCCTCTGAGCCAGTCACAAGCCTAGAGTTAATGACTATCTTACCAGAATGTTCCTCTTTGGGGCTGGAAAAATCCCTGTGCAAGGCTCCATATTCCAGAGAGAAGACTCTTCAGATCCCTAAATCGTAGAGGAGGGGTGAAACGGCCTGTAAGCTGTTCCTTCCAAACCCAGTGATGGTGAATCTTTTAGAGACCAAGTGCCCAAACTGCAACCCAAAACCCATTTACTTATTGCAAAGTGCCAACACTGCAATGAAACCTGAATGTCTGGCTGTTGGGGCAATGCTGGGGTGACTTGGCCAATGTGCTGATGGACAGGACGCTGTGTGCCTGCTGCAGTATGCGTGCGTGTCATAGGTTCGCCGCCACTGCTAACCTAATAACTGGGAAGGAAGTCTGTTGCACATTTGATTATGTCTAGTCTTGTGTTTTAAGAAGGGCAGAATCTGCCCAAGGCATCGCTGGCAAACTAAATGTGAACTGTTCAGGCCTACTAGACCTAGTAGCGGGCCAGGCTGCCACCACAAGTGCACCCGGCTACCGCAGCACAGGGAACCTCTGGACTGCTCCGCGCTGCTCGCGCTGTGGGCGGCCTGAGCCTCCGCTGGTGAGTGGATGTCGCGGGCGCCAGGAGCCAGGATCGCTCTCCGATTTCAAGGTAGAAAGCGGCTGTGCATGAAAGTGTGGCTAGCTAAAGGCGGGCTGGCTGGACCGGACTGGCACTGCAGCACAGGTGGCCCGCGCGGGATGAGGGGAGAAGAGGGCGGGGTCAGAGGCCAACTGGCCAACGGGGAGAGGACAGTTAATGGTTTGCTAAAATTTCCCCCTGGAAAGTGAGCAGGGGCCTAGGTGAGAGTTTGAAGCTCTAGAGCAATGAAGGTCATTGATGGGGCCAGAGGCGCCCAGGAATAGTTGGGGACGCGGGGCCCTGGCTATCTGTCCCGGAGGAGGTAGGTCCCGCCCTGACTACTCCTCGGGCTCAGGCAGCCCGCCCGCCATCACCAGCTCGACAGCGCCACCTGCTGCACATCGGCTTCCTAGTCTGGCGCGCCAGGGCCAAGGAAATCTCCAGGGCTGCGACCGCCCAAAGGCCAATGAGCCCTCACTCACCAGGAGCCCCAGGGACTTTGAAGCTGAAGGTAACTGCCTCTTTTAGAATATGTGATAGGGTCAGAAGACTTGTGGTCTTAGAATAATTTTTTGTACCGCCCCGCTCCGCCCCACCCCACCCACAGGGTTGACATTTCCACCACTTAGTCCCACTCAAGGATAAGGAAATAGTGGGAAAGGAAGCAGTGGCCAATGGGCAGGAGTTTGGTGGTCATTGGTGGCACCTGGTGACAGCAAGGTGCAGCTGGAAGCTCCTTAGGTTCCCTGTTGTGCAGAGATTGCTATAGACTTGGGCGAAGGAAGTGGCTGCCAGCAGTGTTAGATGAGGAGTTTTAAAAAGGCTGTGATAGTTCCCAGGTATGGATTATGCTTCTCCTCTTGCCTGCCAAAGTATAGAGCAGAAGTCTCCATAACTGGAATCAGGACTCGTTCATCCTTTCGATAAACATTTATTGAGCACCTACTGTGTGCCAGGCACTGTGCTAGGCGCTGTGTATATAACAGTGTCTAACACACAGTTCCTGTCCTTGTGGAGCTCACAGTCTACTGGAGGGGGAACATACATAAACACATAATACTAAGAGCTACGATGTGCTATTGCTACAATGAGAGGTATATACAAGTGCCGTGGGAGCTGAGGAGGGAGTAACACATCTGGCGCTGGGAGGTAAGAATCATCACTCAACGCCTGACTCTGTGAAAGTATCACAAAGGCAGGGTTGCTGCCACACAGCTGTCAAAAGGAGCCTGTCTCCTGGGGTTCTCCTCTCGCTCCCATAACTACCTCTGCACAGGTTAGTTTATCAGATTAGCTACTTTAACACTTCGAGTGGGCAAGAAACTGGACAGGGAAGTTTCTTTAGGGGCAGAGAACGTTGAAAGCAGTAACAAATCTTGACTAAGACGACACAGGTACCATGAAGACACTGAGCTGAGGAGGGTAGGCCCTAGCAGTGGAGGCCCTGGGGTGTGTGCCTTGGCAGAGGGGAGGTCAGGGGTTACCCACCTTAAAGTTTGGTCCCCAACTCCCACCAGCACAATCAGTGACCGTTCCTTGATGCTCACCTACGTAAGTGTGCCCTGTTCAGTGGGGGATGCAGTCCCTTCTGGCCCTCAGGAGGTAACACACTGACTAGGCTGATGAAATCGGTGCAGGTCATTGAAGTTTTAAGTAACAGTTCATGGTTATAATAGAGGAGCTGTCACAGGTTGTTCTTGATGTTTGCTCAAAGAATAATATTGCAATGAATTTAGAATAAAGAGCTCATGAAAGGAGAGGCTGCTTTGGGGAGGCAGCTTCTATGAATTGAGTCTTTAGGACAGACCCAACTTAGTTGGTATGAGGGAAATGGGAAAAATGTCTCCATTGCAAAGAGCCCAGGAAAGGAAAAGCAGAGGTGGGACATTTTGAACAAAGGCAAGTTCCAAGATGAGCAAACCCAGCAGTTTGTTTGGAGCAGTACACTGGAGGAAGATGCAGGGTGTGGGGGCCAGAGAGACAGGACCGATGGTGAAAGGCCAAGAACTTGGGGCTTTATCTGAGGGTGGACCTGATGCCCACACTTTTATTTCTGCCATTACTGTCCTGAGATCCGCAAGTGTGCTCCCATCCCTGCTCAGGTCCCCTGGATCACCCCATGGTCCTGCCACTGAAGGGTTAACACCAGGCTTCTAGAAAGGACAGAAAGAAGTACTTCATGTACCACCCTACCTGCAGGCCAGGAGGAGTCACTGAAGGCAAAACAACAGGGTTGGTGCTGTGGTAGATTGGAGAGGGTGGCAGGTCACACTGGGCGGGGCATTGATGTATCCAGGGAGGGGAAGCTCCGGGTAGTATGAGCCAGGCTAGTGGAGCTAAGGATGCACAAGACAGGCCAGATTTTGGAGACACTGTAACTGCCCTGAACTGCAGAAGGGAGAGGGGCAGGCCCAGGTGAAAGCAGCTGTCTGGTAGCTCTGAAATTTAGGCTCAGGAGGGCAGGAAGATGGTGGTGTCATTAACAGAAATAGGCAAAGTGTGGTGGCCTTTTTGCTGGCTGTGTTTTTTGTTTTTGTGAGTGTGGAAAGAATTTAAGGAGCCACAGCTGATAGAGGGACTGACAGTTATTTAGGTGAAAGTGCCTGGCAGCTCACTAGATAAGCCAGGGGGTTAAAAGAAAAACAGGGCTGGAGCCACCTAGACGCCAGACTCCAGATTGAAGCCTCATTCAGAAGAGCCAGCCAGTGAGAACGATGAAACCCTTGGGGAACACCCAGGTTTCAAGTGGCAGGTGAGGATCAGCGCAGGTGCAGAGAAAGGACAAAGGTGAGGAGCCCAGTGAGCACTGCTCACAGAACCGAGCAGACAGCCTGAGGTACTGATGTCCTTGGGATGATAGGTGTATGTGGAGTTGATGGGGAGCAGGGACAGAAACCAATTTCAGACACAGACAGGGCCACCCCCAACTGCCTTTGTGCAATTTTTTTTCAAAAACAGGGATCCTTTCTGAAGATGCTTATTTTTAACCATCAGAAAATTGTCATAAGAAGCTGATTTTATTAGAAAAAGGCACTTTGTTGCCAAGTGCTGGGAACGCTTGGAAACACACCTGCATGCCATATATGGTCCCTCCCGGGGAAGAAGAAGGAAGAGTGGGAGAGAATGATGCCCACAAGAGGAAGAAAAATGGGCAGCCAGGGGAGGTAGTTAGGCCAAGTGGGTGGTTTCGTGCCAAGAACAAAGCAAAAGTCCTGAGGCACTGATTCACATTAACCAAATTCACCAGAGAGCTTTGCCCCCAAAGTTGGCGGGAGGGGGCAAACAGACTCAGTGGGAAAGAGGGAGGGGAACACAGTCCCTCAGCTGAGGCACTGACACAGAGAGGGCACAGGCTGACTCTTCCCCAGAAAGCAACAAGAAGGAAGCAAGGAGCCACGAGGGGCTGGAGAGGCGCCACGGAACGGTGTCAGCTGGTGAAGGATCACTGGGGGTTAGGTGTGAGGACTGGAAGTGAGGGGAGGCTGGCACACCCCTGAGGCGAGCAGGCAGGCTGGACAGCAGGGATGAGGTGGCAGCACTCCTCAGGAATGGAGGCAGACCCCGTCTGGGTCACCATCCCCCTGCCCCCAGCAGCACTTTCCAGCTAGAAGTCTCAGAGAGCAGGTAACCCAGGGCAGGGCATGCAGGGCAACATGCCAGCATGCCAGCTGAGACTGTTGCCTGGCACAAACACCCCGAGACCCTGGCACAGATATTCACTCATTATTAACTCAGCCCTGAGTGGGGACTTCATGTCTGGGTCTGACTCTAGAAGGGTGCTCTGCCCTGACTATTTCTCCAGCTAAGTACTCAGGGCAGTCAAGGTCCCAGCCTGCTGGCATGGTGACAGTGGCCAGCAGTGAGGAAGAGCTGTGGGGATCACTCCCAGGGCTGAGTTCTCTTCTCTCCCTCTCCCTGGTGCTTTTACCCCACTTAGTCTTATGGTCTCCCAGCAGTGTGTCTTTCTCCAATAGGTGCACCCATTGAAGCTGTCCTACCTGGACCTGATCCAACTCTGTGACATCTCTAGATCAGGGGTTCTAACCTGTACCCCGTAGCCTCAGAGTAATGTAGTCTTGGGCACTAGAGCGTGTTTTCCTTTCAGAAAGATCCCCATCTCTGCGGCTGACCCACGGAAGGACATGCACATATCCTTGAAGACAAGACTGCAGAGCTACACCCTAGTCCTCCCCCGCCCAAAAGGAAGATAGAGACCCACAAGTATACACACACAGAGATACATACAGAGATATTCACATATGGGATAGTAAATTCCCTCTGCAGGGAATGTGGATAGTGAGATGCAGTCCGGCCCAACTCTTCTCACAAAGTTCCTGTGCCAGTCCTGGCCACAAGCTTCCCCCTGGCTCCAGGAGTTTTCCCTATATCACCAAAAGCAAGCCCATTATCCTACCAAGAGCACGTCCTCTGGTGCTCCTGAAGGCCACGATCTGATGCCAGGGATGCTCAAACTGGACCGAGCTTGGCCATGCTGATGCCAGGCAGGCCTGGGGGACTGAGGATCAGGTGTATTGAAGCCCATGGAAACGTAAGGGCAGATACACTACACGAGTCAGTCTGTGGAAAGCTACTGCTCAGCGTTGCCTCATGGGTGCTACTTCTGACCCCTCTGTTTATATGTCATGGGGCTCCATCTTAATGAGGGAAGTGGGATTGAATGGAGAGAAGGGGGCTGGGGTTGGGGATCTGGTCAGCCCCCCAGATGAGGTCACACTAGGCTCAGCCATTAACAGGGACCCTGAGCCTGAGGAGAGCTCAAGTTCAGCCACAGGGGTCAGCCCAACAGTGGGGCGGCTGGGGGGAGAGAAAGTCTGGTTTCCCATAAGGCTTGGAGTGTGGGAACCCCTCGAAACCACCTGGGTTGGAAGTGGCTGAAGATGAGCCTGATCTCTCAGGAGCTCCCTCAGGGTCTCTTCAGGAACCAGCAGCCCCTCCACAGGGGCCCCAGTCACCATGCCCTGCACATACGAGGAGGACCTCAGTGGCCCCTCCTTGACCCCAGGGGCTGCTGTGGTAGCGGAAGTCCTGATGAAGGCAGCAATCACAGTCCCAGGGGGCTGAGAGCTGGGCCCTGCTGGTCCAGCAGCTGTGCTAGAGGGTGGTGCTGGGTTGGTTGGACGGTTGGTCCCAGCCAGAAGCTGAGGGAGGCCACTGAGAATCAGTGGGGCCCCTGATGCGGCCACCTGGTTCTCTTGGAAGCTAGTGTTCAGGGGGAAGGAGGCCTGCAGAGTGAAGGTGTCCTTGAACGTGGAAGATGTAGGTGGGACGCTTTGAAGAACCAACTGAGTGGAAGTAGTAGTACTGGCAGGAGGCCCGTTGGTCAGCACCGTAGTCAGCGGGATGGTCTGCAGGGTCACGGCTGAGCTCGACCCTGTGGGGGCCACTCCTAGGTGGATGTTGCTGGGCACCGAAGAACTGAGACGAGACAGAAAAGAGTTGGGTAAGGCAGGAGAGGCCTCCCAAGCAGCTAAGGAGGAGGGCATACCAGGGACAGAGCTGCAGGTGTTCCTTGCGTTGTTGCTCTAGCTAGCATTTATCCAGTACTTAGTATAGGTCAGAGGTCATTCCAAGTAGTTCCCATGCTGCATTTTGTTCAAACCTCAAAACAGTGCATGAGCCAAATAGGAATTATTTGATTTTACAGCTTGAGGAAACTGAGTCACAGAAAAGTTACATAATTTACCCCAAAACCACACAACTGGTAAGCCCTACATGTAAGAGCAAGGACTTGGATCTAGGCCTTGTGATCCAAGAACTCACCCTTTCCCTCTTCTGACTCCCCCTCTACTGCCTGCCCCTCGGAAGAGTGTCCTGGTAAGCTGCACCAGTGTAGCAAGAGGTGTGGATAAACCCCAACCTTTCCAGGGAAAACTTGGGCCCCAGAGCAAGGAAGAGAAGTGGAATGAGTGAGAGTTATGGGGTGGAAGGCAGAGTGGGCGAATCTGCTACATTCTCGCGTGTGGAGAGGAGATGAGTGGGAAGGATGGGCAGGGTGTGGACGGCCCTGGTAGCTCCTTGGGGGATATTCTGGAGTAGCAGAATCAGCCTCCGCTGGTGACAGAAGCCCCCCAAGTCAAGTGCTGGCATTAGTGTGACTAAGTGTATGGCCTTAGGCATGTCACCTTTCCTCTGTTGTCCTCAAGTGCTCTGCTGATTTCCCTGGGGTTCTGTGAGGATCCCACAAGATTGGAGACACAGCAGAGCTTTGCAAAAAGCTGGAGACAGCCCTGACACAAGGGGCTTGGTGAAAGCTCATGGTTGCTTTGGCGTCCTTACCTCACAGACTTGGTAAGCTTGGCCTGGCCCTCTGCCGGAGAGACAAGCATGGTGGAGGTAGTTGGGGTCTCCTCATTCAGAGCCAGTCCCAATTCCAGGCTGGAAGATGGCTGTAGACCAACGTGCTGGAGCTTTGGCTTCTCCCAGGAAGGGCCACCCTTGCCCTGAGGGGCAGCCTTGGATGACACCCTGGAGCTGGCTCTTCTGGTGGAGCTTGTGGAGGACGTGGCAGCCTGGGGGGGTGCTGCCGGGGCTTCAGTTCTCTCATCCTCATCTTCAATTACCACCAGGTCCTTGGGCATCTCCTTAAACTGGTACACCAGCCTCTGCCCTTCCACTTTGGCCAGGATACCTCTTTGGTAGTAGTATCTGGGCAACCAGGGGTGGGAAGTGGGAAGTTAGCCAGGGACTGAGTGAGAGGCCTGCTGTCTCTAGCTCCCCTTTACACTACCCTCCAGGGCAGGGCAAGCTCGAGGCAAGCCTGGGGGCAAGGAAAGGGGCAAGGTCAACTCTTGGGTATGAAAGGCCCAGATTTTCCCCTGCAGCCTCAAAGGGTGTATGCAAAGGGTTTCATGGTTCCAAACCCATCTTGCTTTGGGGCTGAGGATGGGGAGTGAATAAAGGATGGAAGTAGGAGCAGAGGAATGGATGGCAGGGGTTCAGCAGGCCCCCAGCCCGAGACACCAACTCCAGGGCAACTCAAGGTCATCTCTCTGTATCTCCGGATTGCCCAAAGTGAAGAAAACCCTTCTTGGAGATGGGGTGGGGCACTGAAAATACTCTTCTAGGGCAGAGATACAGGAGGAAGGAGATTTTTCCACTCAGAGCAGAAGGGGGAGTAGGGCAAGCCAATGGGAGTGCTAGGAGACCCGTTTCCTTAAAGGATGGGGGAAGGCCTCTGTTACAGCGGGAGGGCCTCCTTGGGCATAGAGCTTGGTGACTCTCTCAGGACAGCAAGTCTGTGTCTGGCAGCTCCTACCTTAGTGCCCGCCCCATCGTCTCATAGTTCATGTCAGGCTTGTTTTTCTGCTTTCCCCACAGCTTGGACACGGCTTTGGAGTCCACCAGCTTGAAGATGCCTTTCTCTCGCTGGGTCCACTTGATATACTTGGGACAGGTGTTTCGGTCTTGGAGGAGCGCCAGCAGGAACTCCCACAGGTAGATGGTACTGCCTGCAGAGCGGCAGGCAGTGAGGGGTGGCTCGGGCACCCTAGCAGCAGGTTAAGGGCCACCCCTTCCACCTCTCCGACTCCCAGCCATACCTTTGCCATCCTTTGACTTCTTCCGGATGGGGATGCTAGGGTCTGTGACAGGTGAGGTGCTTCGGTTGCCCTTTGTCTTCCGGACTGTGAGGGAGAGGTGGGAAAGCAGGCTGGGGCCAAGGCTGTGGTGAGCTGGCCACATTGGGTGCGACCAGCAGGAGCCAGGTCAATCATTTGCCACAGTCACAGCCACAGCCATAGGTATCTACTCCCTCATGGTCAGGCAGCTCCACAGCAAGCTACCATGTGGGGAAATGCAATGCTGGCAAACAAGGCACCTTCCTAAAAGCAGAGTCTGCCTGGTCTCATTTTGGAAATGGAGAGACAGCCCAAAGGCACCAGCGCTGTGCAGGCCAGTGTGGTATCAACCAGCTACCCGCTGAGTAAATCAATAACGCTGGGGCCTGGGAAAGCCCAAAGTCCTCCCTCATATACAGTCTGTGCTTCATAAGCTCTGCTGCAGGGAGATAAGCATGACACATGACTCATTTTGAACACACAGAGGCATCCCAGAGGTCCAGGGACTGGCCAGGGGTCCAGACCAGAGGTCCACACTCTCAGCCTGAGATTCGGCCCATGGAGATTACTGGAGTTTCTGGCAGTGTCCTTGTGTCCTGGGCAGACAGGAGCAGCATACAGGACAGCAGGCTAAGGCCAGGCTTACAGAAAGGAGGCTTTCTAGTCTATCCCTGCCAGACAGAGGCCCCCTCCATGTGCCTGTGATCCTCAGCCCGCTCAGCCCCTGGGGCCTCCCTAGTCCCCTACTTCCCACTCCCTCGAATACACACACACACACACACACACACACACACACACACACACACACACACACATACTTGTCCCCTCCTTACTTCTCTTCTTTGATTTCCCAGTCTTCTTGGCACTTTCCTCTCTGGAGACTTTCTCCTCCACAGATTGCTCTTCCTGGTCACCAGTGTCGCCTGCCCCATTCTGGGCATCAGGCTCAGAGGTAGGGAACAGGTAGTTGGGCAGAGTCACGGCTGGAGCAGGGTCTGAGTCCGGCAGCATTTCGGAGGTGCTGACTGTAGGAAGAGAGGCAAGCAATGTGCGGGCCTGGAGAATGAGGGGGCCCTGGGGAGGGCAGCACTGCTGTTCCCCACAGCCCTGGCATGGAGTACACCTGAAAACACCATGGGGCTCTTGCACAGGATGGGGGGAAACATCTGCAGAGCCGTGGGCATGAGCTTTCCCCAATGACAGCTGCCACAGCTGAGAGCGGGGAATTCTCAGCGCCCAGAGTAAAGGGCCACCTTGATTTAGTTGTTCCCTCATTTGTTGACTTGGAAGGCCTTTAGAAAGCCTTTAGTGCAATTCCTCTGCTTTGCACACAGGCGGTTGAGACCGACTCTGAGATGGCGAATCACACAGCAAGTCAGGGCCTGGTACTTGCAGACACTCAGTAAATATTTGTTGAGTCCTGGCTGAATATTAGTCAGAGACAAGGAGAAAAATCTCTTACCTTTCAGTGTTAGGGTTTTTCTTCCCCTCACTGTATCTCAGCATCTGCTTGGGTAAGCGCAGTTGAGGGGTGACCCTCCTGCGGCACTAGGACATCTACCTGAGAGGGCCCTGGGAGGAAAGAGTCTTGGGGGTCTTCTGGGGAAATGGGGAGTCAGGGAGATCAGCAGACACATGAGCCCTTTTGAGGACTTCCCTCAAAGATTGAGGAAAGATTTAAAGCATTCCAAGCTCAGGGCGTTTCTAAGTAAGTCACAGAGCAGAGGCCTGAAAAGTCCCCTGGCCACTATTCTATTGCTCAGGAAGGAAATTCTGACACATGCTACACATGGATAGGCTTCGAAAACATTATGCTAAGTGAAATAAATTAGCCACAAAAAGCACCTTACTGTGAGGTCCCGACAATAGTCAAGCTCACAGAGACAGTGGTAGGATGGCGGTTGCTGGGGTTGGGGCATGGGGCAAAGAAGTTGTTTAATGGGGACAATTTCAGGTTCGGAAGAGTTCCAAGACGGACAGTAGAGATGGTGGCAAACCTACTTAACACTGCTGAACTATACACTTTAAAATGACTAAGGTGGTACATGATATGGTATAGTATTTTACCACTATTTAAAACTGGGAGCTGGACATGCCTGTAATTTCAGCACTCAGGAGGCTGAGGCAGGAGCATTACAGTGAGTTGAGGCCAGCCTGGGCTACCGAGTGAGTTAAGCCCAGCATAATGAACTATGTAGTGAGACTCTGAGTCAAAAATAAATAAGCAAATGAATAAATAGGGGATAAAACACAAAAATCACCTTAGCCATCTTCTCCTTATCTCTCATGCCTGGTGCCTACCTGCCCCTCCCTGCCAGCCCCAGCCTGAGTGTGTTCACTTGTGCATGCACCTAAAAATCTAGCATACTAACTGTTTTTTTTTCAGTACTTGGCATTGAATCCAGGGTCTTTGTACTTAGAGTCAGGGTCTCACTAAGTCACTCAGTTGCCCAAACTGGACTCAAACTTGTGATCCTCTTGCCTCAACCTCCAAGATTGCTGTGTGTGTGTGTGTGTGTGTGTGTGTGTGTGTGTGTGTATGTATGTATGGTACTAGTGATTAATCCCATGACCTTCACACTGAGCTATTTCCACAACCTTTTTTTTTATTTTAAGGCAGGGTCATACTAAGTCACTAACTTGTACAGCCTGGGCTTGAATTTACAATCCTGAGTCAGCTTCCCAGAGTGCTGGGATTACAGGCTTGCACCACCACACCCAACAGGATATAACATTAAATAAAATAACAGGGAGTTGTTTAGTTGTTTTGAGTTAAAGCACAGGGGCTCAAACTTACAGATCTGCTTCTCATCCAGGATGTTGTTGGGAGATTCCACATTGAGTAAGACTTCGGTGGTTGCCATGGTGTGTGAGGTGGCCTCATTGTCATCTGGTTCCACATTTCATAAGGAGAAGACAGAAGAAAAGCTCCCTCAGGGCACAGTACAGCTACGTAGTACAGGGCCAACCCGAGCCAACAGAGTGGAAAGAAGAGACACAGCGACCGTAGGGACGAGCATTTCTCCTGTTCTAATCCCCCACCCCTCAGCAGCGATCCACCTCTCCTCCGACCCCTCCTCGTCCCACTTGTCTCCCACTTCATCTAGAGAATTCCAGTGAACTGAAGTGGTTTTGTCCACTGTGAATTGGCACTGACCTTTCGTTCAAGGCCTTGCCTGTTCTGGCTAGGGTTATTCACAGCCATTTTGGGCTGCTATTCCCCAAGACAGAACCCCTTTCTACACCTCCACCACACCTCCCCTGCCCGGAAAGGGAACTGACCTGCCAGCAAAAAGCTGCCCTCCAGGATCTGGTCCTGTGTCATACACAAGGTTCCATCTGTTATGATGCCATTGTGGACGTCATCCAGCTCCAGTCCTGAGTATAGATGCAGTAATTCGGGGTAGGGTACCTGTTCCACGATCACAGCTGGGAACACCGAAGGGTCTTCCAGCTAGGGAGGAGATAGGGATCTGGTTCAAGGCTACGTACCTCTTCCGGGAAGCCCTCCCTATCAGCCTTTGGCCCTTTGTGCAATTCCTACTTCTTGGAGCCCTCAGGGACTAAGACCCGGTTGCTCTAGGTTCACCTTCACTAGGGGGTGCTTTGAGTGGGCTCTGGAATAAAAGAGATGTCTCAGCTCTTCCCAACCTGCACTCAACCAAAGGCAAGTATTTGTGTGAGTAGGGACCAAACCAGAACCTTAGCCTATTACGGCTTCCCTTATAATCCCAGCTACTCAGGAAGCTGAGATGGAGGATTATAAATTTGAAGCTAGTCTGGGCAACTTAGTGAGACCATGTCTCAGAATACCATTTTAAAAAAGGATTGGGACCACCGGCCCTGGTGTCACATGCCAGTAATCCCAACACTCAAGAGGCTGAGGCAAAAGGATCACTGTGAGTTCAAGGCCAACCTGAACTACATAGTGAGATCCTGTCTCAAACCCCGCCCCCACAAAAAGGATTGGAGGTGTAGCTCATTACTAGAGCACTTGCCTAGCATGTGTGAGGTCCTGGGTTCCATCTCTCGCACTGTGGGGGTGGGGCACAGGGGCTCCGGCAGTGAGGATGCACTATACCGCTGAGCTCTCCCCCAGCCTGGGCAAGCATTTTTAATTGGTTGTGTAATCCATCGCCAAGGGTTAGAACTCAGTCCTTGAGAAAGGTTAGGCTCTTTGTGAGGCCAGTGGGAAAGGATTAGTTGATGGCAGGTGTTTGGGGCTCAAGGGTAAGGGTGAATGAAGGGTGAGGGACTCAGCCTGGGCTCATGTTAGGGGACTCAGACATTTTAGGGCTCAGTCTGTGGCAATGACAGTGGGGTTGAATTCAGAGCCACTCTAGAGGAATAAAAGTCAGAGCTAATCACTGATTGGACTGGGGAGAGGGCTTCATTGCCAGTTCGATTTGGCAGGTACATGGGGTGATTGCTCATGTCTGAGGTGGATCCAGGCAGAGGAAAATGAGGTTTGGGGAGAAAAGTAAGGGTAATGTTTAGAGATGATGAGTTTGAGGTACCTTTGGAAGATCTAAAATGGAGGTGCCTGTCTGGGAGTCAGAAACAAATGTCCAAGAGCTCTAAAGGGAGCAGGTGGCCACTGAATCCCTCAGCACAGAGAAGTTAATCAGGGCAAGGATTCAGCCCCTAGAGAGCATTGTTGTTCCAAAATGAAACAAAGCTAAATAAAAAAGCAGTGCTGGCCGGAGGTGGTGGCACCTCCCCTAATCCCAGCACTCAGGAGGATCACTGCAGCCTGGGCTACAAAGTAACACCTGGTCTCCAAACTAATAATAATAATAATAATAATGGGGTGTGGGCTGGGGATTTAGCTCAGTGGCATAAGTGCCTGCCTGGCAAGTGCAAGGTCGTAAGTTTAATCTCTGGCACCCCCCCAATATTTGTTTTTATTATTATCAACAATCCTGCAGATGAAACCTCGGGCCTCCTGAATGCTAGGCAAGTGCTGTATCACTGAGCTACACCCCAGCACTAACTTTTTGTTTTGCATCCTTTTTATTATGGCATATTAGATATACAGATTAGTGACTTTCATTCTGGCAGATTCATACATACACATAACATACTTTGATCATTTTGCCCTCATGACCTCCTTGCCTCACCCTGCCCTCTAGTTTCACTTTATTTGAGGCAGTTTCACTGTGTGTATTGTGATCATATCTATCCTCATTCATTCATTCACTGTGCTAAAGATCAAAACCAGGGCCTTGTGCATGCTAGGCAAGTACTCTACCACTGAGCTATGCCCAATCCTGGTGTGTGAGTGGGTGGGTCAGGTACTGGGAAGTGAATCCAGGGGTGCTCTTTCAGTGAGCTATCTCTTCCATCTTTTTATTTTTTGTTTAATTTTATTGTTTTATTAGTACTGGGAATCAAACTCTCAACCTTGTACTTGCCAGGTAGGTACTATGCCTGCTGAGCTATATCCCCAGCCCTATTTTTTATTTTTGAACAGGGTCTTGCTAAATTACTCAGGTTGTCCTTGAACTTTTGACCCTTCTGCCTTGGTCTCCTGGATAGCTGGGATTACTGGTGTATACCATCACAGTTGACATTTTTAAAAAATTCTAGATAAAAGAAATATACTAGGATGTCAATTATATTTTGGTTATATTTTGGTTTTTGGACTTTGGATGATTTATTTTCTTTTCTATTTGTCTATATTTTATAAATTTTCTTTCATAGAAATGTTAAATATTTGTTCATGGAAAAAGATTGAGAATGGTTCTTTTAATGTTCCTAAGGAATTCAGAAGAGTATACATTGACTAAAGGCTTTGTGTTTGGTCACTGGGCAGTTGCTCTGGATGGAGTGACTTCAGGGGAGTGCTGGGGTCCCAGGCAAGGTAACATGCGATCTCACAGTGGATGGCCTGAGACAGGCATCAGGTGTAATTACTAAGGACATGCTGTCTAGACCTGTGCTGTCTATGGTGACAGCCACTGGTCACTGGTGATTAAATTTAAATGGAATGGAAATTTTGGAAAGCTGCAACTTCAGAGTGTGCATTGTGATACACACCTATAATCTCAGCACTAGGGAGGCTGAAGCAGGAGGATTGTGAGTTTGTGGCCAGACGAAGCAAGAGACAAACATGGAAGATAAAACTTCAGTGCTTCACTTGTACTAGCTACATTTCAAGGGCTCTGCAGCAACATGTAGTACCCTTAGACTAGATAATTCAAATACAGAACAGCATTGTTAGCATTCCAGAATATCCTATCAGCTTGTGTTAATCTAGAGCCAGACTGCTTGAGTTTGAAACCAGGCTGGAAGCTAGGCATGGTGGCACATGCCCATGGTCCCAGCACTCAGGAGGCCAAGGTAGGAGGATCACCACAAGTTCGAGGCCAACCAGGACTACATAGTGAGTTCAAGGCCAGCTTGAGCGACATAGTGTGACCCTGTCTCAAAGAAAAGAAAAGAGCCAGGGATTTAGCTCAGTGACAGAAGTGCCTGCCTGGCAAGTTTGAGGTCATGAGTTCCATTCCCGATAGCAAAAAAAAAAAAAAAAAAAAAGGAAGCAAGCAAGCAAGTTGGGCTACTTACTATCAGTGTGACCTTAGGAAAGTTACCTATATTTATAAAATTGGGATACTCATATCATTGACCATAAGTTTGTTTAAACAGATCAATACATGTTATGCACTCAAAACAGGACCTAGCATAGAGCAAGTTTTCATTAAGTGTTAGGTATCAAAGGCTTTTAGGAGACTAATAATATTTTACTTCTTAATCTTGGTTATGAGCACATGTATGTTCACTTTATTGTCTACCTATCCATGATTTATGTACTCTTCTGTATTTATGATACATTTCACAAGAAAAATTCTTTCCTAAGAAAAATGCAAGGGTTAGACTATAATCCTAGCACTCTGGGAGGCTGAGGCAGGAGAATCACAAGTTCAAGCCCAGTCTGGGCAACTTAATGAGAACCTGCCTCAAAATAAAAAATAAAAAGGGCAAAAAAAGGGCTGGGGATGTAGCTCAATGTGAAGGCCCTGAGTACAATCCCCAGTACCCCCAAAAATAGTAATTTTAAAAAAGAAGGTAGTATTCTGAAGCAGCAAGGCAGAAGGGTGGAAAGGTTTTCTTTTAGGGTTGGAGAGACCTGAAGATGTTCTAAAATGAAGAGAAATATCTGGAAGGTCTAAAATATACAAGGGAAAGGGAACGTGACTCATGGCTTGAGGTCTTTAAAAAAAGGCAAGCGATCAAGTACAGGGATAGGATTACCTGGAAAGGAAGAGGAATACTTTTTTTCTCCTATGCCAGTGGAAAGGAAATAAGAATATGAGATATTATAGATAAAGGGATAAAAGAGGGAAACTGAGGGCACCTGTGGCTTTGGGCTTTTCTGTAGGTTGGGAGGAGAGGCTTCTGCTGAGGGTGGAGGATCACTTGGGAGGTAAATAGAGCCTCTGTGAAGACACGAAAAGTTGCTGAGCAGACTAGAAACAAGTAGAAAGTGGCAAATAGCACTGAGAATCCAGGTGAGTTTGGATTTTTCTTCCCTTATCCTTCATGTGAAGCCTTTTGTTCACAAGGCTAGGCACACCACAGGGTTCAGTAACATTATTACTCATAACCTTAGGTAAGAATGCACAGGCCAGAACGTACAATGCTCTTGGCGCCCATTAGAGGGCAGCCTTTGGTAGGCCGCTGGAGATGGGACGTCTTCCATCCTTGCAAGGATTTAGGCAGAGCACATGAGTTAGGCTGGGATGCCTCAGAGATAATCCAGGCAGATCTCTTGGAGAAGGCAGCCAGATTCAGTAGGAGACAGGGCTTGGCCAGGTGACACTGTGGCCAAACTAGGACCAAAACCTAGGGTTCCCAATCCCAGCTGTTCCATGGCTACCTCTTCTCTCTCCATTGTGTAGAACAAGGAGAAAGGTGGGTAGTGATGAGTATGCTAGGACATCAACCAATGGGAATAACTAAGTGCATGGAAAATGTGACCTCTTAGCCTCAACGCAGCACAAGGTATGGAGCAGTGGATACCTGAGTGTCAGAATCCTATCCTATTTTCCAGCTTCCTCCCACAAGACCCCATGGCTTTGAACCTTTCTATAGATTGGGAGGAGAGGCTTCCGCCTGAATCCTCAGTCTTATCCTAAATCCTCAGTCTTATCCTGAATCCTCAGGTGGAAGCTGAAAAGAACCCACCAACTGGACTAGGGCCAGGTGTCTGATGATGCCAGGGCTTAGACTCCACCCTGCAGTTTCAGCGGGCAAAGGCCCTGTTGCTATGCGGTCATCCCAGCACCTTTTTCAGTGTGACACTGGGGGAAAAGGAAGTGGTCAAAAAACCTTATGATGATCAGTCCTTGTTGCTGACTGACCAACAGCTCAGCTGATTATTTAGCAGCCGTTCAATTTGGTGAGTGGCCAGCTCCCTGAATGACCATCTGATGACTACCAACTAGCTACATGAGTGAAGAACTGGTGCACAGGCTGGCTGACACATGGGGTCCAGCACCCTGAACATAGTAGGTGCTTGATCAGTATTTGCTGACTGGCCAGCCAGGCAGCACACTGGACTTTATTCTCCAGGACCATACCTGGTGGATGTCATCCATTCCGTTGCTTGCGAACTCAAAGATCAGGTCACTGGGCTGCAGGGTAATGGCCATACTGTTTGCTCCAAGAGCTGACAGCAGGATTCCCGAGCTCTCTGGAGCTGCAGTGCTTTCTTGGTGAGGAGATGCCTAGTGCCCCCCACCCAGCCGCATAGAAAGCTGGAGTAGGTGGTGGCCTCTAGCAGGCTCAGGGTTGCATACTGGGCTGGGTCAACTGCAGGAGCAACCTAGTGGAAAAGGAGAGATGGAGACCATGAGTAAGTCAGCTTCCTTGGGTTCTATTACCAGGACAGCTGGTGAACCTAAGGGACCATGACATGCCAGGCAGAAGACCAGTACAGGGGTGGTGGAAAGAGGAGGCCAATGGAGAAGACAGGAAGCAGGGAAAGAAGAAAAAAGGAAAGGGGCTGGGGGTTTAGCTCGATGGCTTTAGCACCTGCCTGGCAAGTGCGAGGTTGTGAGTTCAATCCCCAGTACAAAAAAGAAGAAGAAGAAGGAGAAGGAGGAGGAGGAGGAGGAGGAGAAGGAGATGGAGAAGGAGAAGAGAAAAGGAAAGAGAAGAAAAGAAAAGGAGTCAGCTGGATCGTTTCCAGCAAAAGGAAGCTGAATCTTGGTGCCAATCAGACTCACCAGCATCTGTACCTCTGGCCAGCCCCAAAGACATGCAGCTGCCCTCCCCCTCCTCCCCTTCTCCTGGAGAAGGCAACAGATAGAGGGGTTTGGGGATTATTTATTTTTATTTATTAATGGTATTGTTGGGGATTGAACTCAGGGCCTTCACACTGAGCTACATCCCCAGCTGATTTTATTTTACTTTATTTTATTTTATTCTATGACAGCTGCTCAATAAGTTGCTCAGGCTGGGCTCTAACTTGCCGTTGTCCTACCTCTGTCTCCCAGAACACTGAGATTATAGGAAGGGTAGGATCATACTAGCTGACTTGGGGCTCTTATTCTCAGTACATGGCCACAGGAAATGGCAGGGCACCCAGGGTGATCTCAGGCTGGGGTGATGGTGTGAAGAATCCCCATAACTCCTTTGGCTTAGGAAAGAATTCGTGGCGGGGGGGGGGTGCAAGGGACACAGGGCGTGCAGGGCGCTCCAAGGCTCAGTGTCCCTTGGGAGTGGCCGCAGTTAGCTCTGAAGGGCAGAGTCTACTGAGGTTGAAGTATCTCTCTGCAGGGGGTGTATTGTGTCAGGGCCAGAGTGGGGGGGCCTAGGAGACAGGTGGGCCACACTCATGCCTTGCACCCCCTTCCTCCACTGCCTGCTGGAGGGTGGCCTCTCTGTGATGTGTGGGTTTGTGTGCTTGGTTCAGCTTTGCTTTCAGTTTCAAGACTGAACTGTCACCCTGGGAACTTGTGTGGAGAGCCCTGGCTGGGGGAAGGGCCGAGGAATCTTCCCCATCCTCCAGGGCCTGAGAGGCCCCTTTTCCAGGAAATCTCAGTCTGCTACAGCCCACACACGTCTCTTCTCCACTCTCCTCCTGATGCTTCCCGTGCTCACATGGCATCTGGGCCTCCGGCTGCTTCCCTGCCTCCACTCCTCACTGTCAGCGCCCTTGTGGCTGGGCTCAGCCAAGCATGGTCACACCCATGGCCGCCACCCAAAGCCCTTGCTTGCCCAGCTACAGCCTCCCCCCGCTCCTGGACCCCTGAACTCTTGGCCTCTGCAGTTCAAGGTACCACATCTGTGGCCCCTCAGGCACACTTGGGGTGTGAGATGTGTTTCAGTGTGTGAATGTCTATACCTCCAACGGCCTGATTCAACCATGAAGAATTGGGTCCACCTACCATAGTCAGAGCAAATCACTGAACCCCACCTCTAAGACACGCCCTGGGCAGTGCCAGGGTGGTAAACCTTGCCCTGGCCCAGAAAGAAATGAGGAACTTCAGAGAGGGGCAAAGGGGAGGAAAGGGAGGGAGACCATGGGTGACCTCCATAATGACCGCTCTCCCCCACAGGAGACACCCAAGCCTCTGCCACTTCCTTTCCGTTAGCCCACAGGGCTGGCCCCACCCTCTCTCCAACCCCAGCCTCACCCCCACACCTTTCTAGCCACCCCAACAAAACGCATGGAGAATTGCTCGGCTTGGGTCAACCCCACCTGTCAGGTCTGAGTCGCCCTTCTGATGGAGAGTGAGCCAGAGCCACACTCAGTAGGACCAAGGGAGGCACCTTCAGACTAGCTTGTGCTGGTTCACTCCTCCCATTTGACTCTACATGCGGCCCAACCTCCTGGCCTGGGCTCCTAAGGCAGGGCCATTTATGCTTAGAAGGTCTGTCTCCATTAGCTTAAGTGCCTGGAGGCCCCCAGGCCAAATTCTGAAGCTCCCTAACCCTCCCACTCAATCTTCTGTCTACCCCCAGAACCCTACGCATCAAATGAAAGGCATCACTTTCACCTAATCCTACTTTGTCTAAACACGAAACTCCTGCATCCGCCCCACCCCCAAGGTTGGCCCACTATGGCCTTTCCTTCCAGGTTTACTATCTCTTGGGCTTCACAAGTCAGCCTTTCTGTTTTTTGCAAGTTCATTGTTGGTGTCCTCTGTCCAGGAAGCTTCTATAGATCTTCCTTACCTCCCCCACAAGACAGTGGCTTCCTTGAAGGCAGAGACCACTGTGTTTGTGGGTCATTGATAAAACCTTAGCAGCTTGCACCAGGCCTGCCAAGGAGCAGATGCTCAGTTCGTGTTTATGGAATACATGCAAGACAGAGGGAACAAAAGAAAGAACAAACAGATAAATGGTACTCTCCCTTGCCCCTCTGTGATCACTCAGCATCTGTGAGTGCGGCATTTTCTGGGAAGTGTGTGACTGTGTGTATACTGAGAACAGGTAGGTGTCGTATAGTCTGTCACATGAGAATAGGCGAAATACGCAAGCTAAGAGGTTACGTTGGTATATTTTTGTGTTGCCAGTTCCCCGGGTGCATGCTCTGCTTGCTGTGGATGTGCGGAGTGTGTGCATGCGTCCCAAGTGTGAAGATAAATGCGTGAGAGCCTCTGTGTGTCAAAGGGCTGCCTGGTCTGGCCTGCAAAGCCACAGGCTCTGTCATCCGTTCCTCCTCCCAGGCTGTGGTGGTGGCAGTGGTGGCCCTAGCTGCCTCTGTGAGAATGACAAGCCCCCAGTAATGCTGCCTCTGGCTCAGAGAGGCTGTGGTGAAGTGGGGGTGGGCTGGGTTGGCCAGGGCTCTGCTGGGCCCCTGCTGTTGTTGTGAGGGTCCCAGCAAGAGAAGACCAGCCCCAAAATAGCTATGGGGCCTGTGGTTCTTTAGGGAGAGCCCACAAGGTCTGCTCAGCTAGGGAGGTGGAGGAGAGGGTGGACACTGCACTGGGTTGGATGGAAACCTTGACTAGCAATCCAAGGTTTGACCTGACCTGAGAGAGATGATTCTCATGGCCTAATTTCATGTGACTGTGTTTAAGCACCTAGACAGAGCACCCACTAGTGTAGACTCTCTGGTGCAAGGTTGTAAGTTCTTGGAAGCTGATCCTGGTGATCTCATCCCACCCCAGGCCTTAAGTTAAGGTGAAGGGGCAGAAGAGGCTCTCTTGGCCAAAACCAAGAACTGTCCCCCAATGGAACCTTCCAGGCCAGAAAGCTTCCCCCTCCCACTTTACATGTTTGAGGATTTGAAAGTGAGAGGTGGAGAGAGGCTCATTTGCATGTTCACTCCCTCTCCCCCAGTCCCTTAAAATAACCTCCCTCTCCCAGGAACTTGAAACCAAAGAAGCCACCACCACAGAGGCCCACCTGACAAGGGACAGAGAAGCCCACAGGAGGGCTCCCCTTTCTCAGGTCCTTCCAGAGCCCTCTGGCTAGGGCACAGTTTGGGTGGCCTAGAACCTTGCACACTGCCTCACTGGCGAGTGCGGTTCAGGGGTCACACACAGACACTTGACCCGGGGTGGGGAGAATGGAATTATTTGGGGATCCTTAGTAACTGGTGGCAAATTCGTCCCTTGCCCTGCCCCACAGCCAGCTCCAAAGTCCACTCCCAGTGTCTGTCCTAGCAGGGCCAAGAGTGATGGCTTTGTGCGAATAAATGGCCCCTGGAAGCTGCCATGTGTGAGTGTGTGCCACAGGAGGGAACAGCAGGCCAAGGCATCTGTGTCTCCAGCCTGCAAACACACACCTCTGCTTGCTGTGGTTCTGACTGCATTGCAAAACCAAAGCAAAGTAGAAGTGGTTTGGGCTGCTTCTGCGTCACTATAACTGGGCTCCCTTCAGAGGTACAGACCCTTCCGAGGGCTACCGCTGGAGCACGTCAAGCAGTGTCCGGCAGCCACCCATCTGGACCTCCTCTAGAGGAAACAGCGCTGATGTGCAAGCCACGTCCACAGCCTCCATGGAGTATGCTTAAATCTACACCCGCTCAGCTGAGCCAATGGCTCTCACAGAATTGCTGGTAACACCCATGGCATTTTCACACATGCCAGGAAACATGGGAGCCAGATGGTCATCTGGGCCACACAGCGAAACTCCTCTCCAGTTCCTCGCCCCTCAGAGCCAACTCTCCTGAAATACTTTGCTCTCCATGAAACCTTTCTGGAATTCTCTGGAAAGGAAGTAACGATTTCCTTCATGCCATTTCCTACTCCCTCAACGCCCCTCCCCCACAGGCACAAACAAAATGGAAACCACCCCAGGAACAGCTGTACCCTCTACTTAAAAACAGCCCCGCCCCTGGCTAATAGTCATCTAGCAGCCAGTGTGCCTGCTGTGCCATGTGACCAGTGGCGTGTATTTAAAAGCCAGTGGGCCAACGTCAGGGCTCCAGGCCATCTTCCTGGACAGAGCAGAATGAAGCCATCCATAGGACTTACACCCACAATCTTGGCCCAGTTAAGGCTGGACTCCGATCAGCCAGCTAATCCTCTGTGTTGAGCAAGTGCCCAGTGAAGGGGCCCGGCCGCAGCTATTTTGTCAGCTCCGACTCCATCCCTTTCTTTCCACCACCCCCTCCATCTGAGAAGAAATCAGGAAGAAGGAGGAGGAAAAGAAAGGTTTTGCAAGCTCTGTTGCTTGGGGTTTCTTTCTGCGTATTTACAAGAAACCGAGTTCCCTTCTTTGCCCCTGTCACTCTGCCTGAGTCTAGCTAGGCTTGTCACAGCTCCAGTGGCCAGGTGGATCTAGAACTTCCCCCTAGCTGCCCCTTTCACCTGCCCTCTACTTTCTGTCCTCCCAATCCTACCTTCCCAAGCCCCAGTCTGTCCCAAGGCAGAGGCCATGGGGCAGCAGCCCCTGGCAGAGTTATTCTCTTTCTGCATGGAGGGGGTGTGCAGGAGGGAAGCACTGAGCCAGCCACATGCCCGCAAGCGAGGGACCCTAGAAAAGAGGCCATCTTTCTGTGCTGTGGCTTCTGTCATCCTTCCAGTGGGTGAGAGCTGAGGTCAGTCCAGGCTAAATGGGGGACCACCAGATGTTCTTGGGTCAATAAAGAGAATGGCTGGGAAAGAACTTTGAAAATTAAAATGCACTTAGGCCTGGGGATGACTCCTGGTATAGCATTTGCCTAACACATTCTGAGTTCCATTCCCAGTACCAAAGGGAGAAAAAAAAATCACACATGTGGAAGATGAACTTCAGGTGACCTTCAGAAAGAGGGGGGCCTAGTCCCCATTATACCTGGTGACATCACTCCCATTGGTTTTAGAACCTAGATGGGGTGAGGCTGGAGGGTTCCAGTTGTTGGCTGAGAAGGGGCTGACTCCTCGCCTGGGTTAGGGGCCCTGCAGACTGGAGCACTCTGTCCTCTGCCCTCTCCCTGCCCCCATGTCACCTTGCCCAGCCTTTGGGGTTGTGGTTATGTAGCAAGAAGAGCACTACAGAAGCCCCAGCAGGGGAGGAAGTGGGGCGAGTTACTGGCAAAGGGAACCTGTTAGGGAACCAGTTTCCTCAGAAAGTGAAATGAGCACCCCCTGGAGGTGTCTGCAGCCACCACATCTCTAGTGCTTCGGGGACAAAATGCTGAGAAGTACCAAGCCAATGCCAGAGAACACACTGCAATAAAAGGGACAAAGTCAAGCCTGGAGCAGCTACTGAACCCCAGAGTGATGGGTGCCATCTACAACCTCGGAGGGTCCCCTGGAAGTCCCTGCAGGCCCTAAGAGCATGGGCTTCCCAGCTAGGAGCCCTCAGTGGCAAGTCACCTTCCTCCTCTGCTGAACAGGGGATATCCTGCCTAGCTCCAGGAGCTGTTGCAAAGGGCATTAATTGATGTAGGCAAAAGTTCCCTGTTACACCCCAAAAGTGTTTTTTTTTTAACTCCTGGTCTGAATTGTGACTTTGGGACCTTGGTTGCTCTGTTCATTAAGTATTCCATCTTGATCTAGATGGAGAGAAAGGGAAGTGGAGATGATGGGATGGAATGAGGGCTGAGGGGACGTGACCAACAGCTATAAAATGTACAGTTAAACCAGCCACTCTAGTTCACACCAACACAGTCTGAGACCCCGTCTCACAAAACATGAAGTAATCAGGGCAAGAAACATGGCCAGACACAGAGTTTAGCTTGGATACTTTGAAACTAGGATTATCCTTTAAGAACCATGATTAATGGGAGCAAGAGGATCTGAACAGGCACGTCCTCAAGGCTCTATCTTCTCTGAGTCTGGGGCTGCTGGACAGGAAGGGCTTAGACAAATGCACAGTGGTCACACAGGCTGGCCTGGCCCGGTGCCGTGGATATAGCACAGCACAGCATGGTGGCAGAACTGCATGTGCTGCACGGACAGTGACTTGGAACGGCGTACCCTACCCAGCCCCCAGGAAGGTCTGCTTGCTTCCATTGCCAGGGAAAGGAGGCCAGGGACAGAAACACTGACCAAAGACTAATTAAATCCATTAGTGAAGTTTTTAGAAGCTGGGGTAGTTTGTGACTTGGCACCAACAGGATACTAAGTCAGATAACTTTGTACTGAAGGGACAATGTCCTTTGTCAAGGCCCCTGGCAGAATGTGTCTTAGAAACTACACGGAGGCTCCCTGCTCAAAAGGGGTGCCTTCGAACACCCACCCCAGGTGGCAGGGATGCAGTGGGTCTGTTGCTTGCTTGGCCCTGGGTGTCACTTGCAAATGTCCCCTTCCCCTCCTGGCTACTTCCCAGGCCAGCCAAGGCAAAGGGCAGTACTTCAGGCACAAGGCCGGTGCTCCAGAGTACCCATGCGGAAGGGAGGGTGCCAGAAAGGGTGAGGGAGGAAGCAGCCTATCAGCGCCTGGCCTGATCAGGATGGCAGCTTCTGCTCCGGAATTCATTGAGAGTGCCTGCCTGCCTGCGGCCTGGGTTCCTCCTCCTCTCCCTTGCACTACTGAGACCTCTCCTTAAGCCAGAGTCCCAGGATGTTAAAGCTAAAAGGGCACCGAAAGATCACTGCATCCATCCCTGAAGTTATCCAACTTCAGACACTGAGTCCCTGAGGCAAGGGAAATGACTTGTTCAAGGTCACACAGCTAGTCACCGTGACTTCCAGATGACCCTTCTTCCTCCCCTCCTCATTGTCTCCAGGCGTCCTCAACAAAGCCAACCCTTTCCTCTGGCAAGACCGGCAGCATCAAAGATGCAGGGCTGGCAAATAACAATGAGGCCACACATGTGCAGAACACATTTCACTTCCATAGTGACTTCCCCACCTCCGCGCCTTTGTCCACACTGTCCCCTTCGCCTAGCATGCCCCTCCTCAACTTCTTCAGATCCAATTCCCACACATCCTGCAAGATTTGAAACAAATGTCACCTTCTTTTCAAAGTCTTACAGGTTTCCTCCCCACCTGGCATACTCTTTCCTCCTTCTCATGACATCTTAGCTTGACTCTCACTTTTTTTTTTCTTGGTACTTGGAATTGAATCCAGGGCCTTAGCATTCAGCTACATTTCCTGAGGTTTTGTTACTTCGTATTTTTGAAATGGGGTCTCAGTCACTAAATTGTGCAGGTGCCGCTGGAACTTGTGATCCTCCTGCCTCAGCCTCCCAAAGTATCAGGATTATAGATGTGCACAACCATGCCCGGCATTAGCTTAATTCTTAGGCCCAAGTACGGGTTAACAATCCATGGCTCACATGCCAAATCGGACCCATTGTCTGTTTTTATACAACTTATGAGCTGACAATAGTTTTTTTTTTTCTTAATGATTGGGGGGAAAAATCAAACAAAAATCATATTTCATGCAGCATGAAAATAATATGAAATTGCCGAGCGTGGTGGCTCGCGCCTGTAATCCCAGCACTCAGGAGGCTGAGGCAGGAGGATTGTTGTGAGTTCAAGATCAGCCTGGGCTACAAAGTGAGCTCAAGGCCAGCCTGAACTACATAGCGAGACCCTGTCTCAAAAAGACAAAAAATAAAATAATATGAAATTAAAATGTCAGTGCCCATCAATAAATTTTTATTGGAACACAGCTACACTCATTTGTTTATGTATTATCTGTGGCTGCTTTTACTTTATAAATAGTTGTGACCAGAGTTTCTGTAGTCTACAAAGCCTGAAATATTTACTATTTGATCCTTTATAAAAAAAACCAGAAAACAAAAAAAAAACAACTTTGCTAGTTAGGTGTGGTGCTACACGTTTTTATTCCTAGTATTCTAGGAGGCTGAAGCAAGAGGATCATGAGTTCAAAGCCAGCTTGGATAACTTGGAAAGATCCTGTCTCAAAAAAGGGAGAGAGGGTGGGGATGTATGTAGCTCAGGGCAAAGGCCCCGAGTACCACCGGAAAAAAACGAAAATAAAACAAGCACCACCTCAATGAAAACCACTTCCCTGATTCCTGGGCTGAAAAGCTTAATTCCCATTTGAAGCAACACCCCCTCCTAATGGAAGCCAGGGCCTCACGCATGCTGGACAACTACTTCGGGCTGCATCCCCAACCCCCATCGGGCTCATTTCTGAGAAGAATGTCACAGGGCCCTGGGGATGGAGGTGCCTGGGGGAGGTGTGGGACAGGAAACACAGACTCAGCAGATTTTCCTTAGAAAGAGCGCCCCAGTCCAGTCAGGAGTGCTGAGTTCTGGCTCTGGCTCTGCTGATGTGACCTCGGCAAGTCACTTCTGCTTTGCGTGCCTTAGTTTCCTCCTCTGCACAGGGAGGGGGTTGGCCCAGATGGTCTCGGGCCTCTCTAACCCTGGGATTTAGCGTCAGCGATCCTGATTCTTTGTGTTTCCAACTCTCCCAGTTTTGGGCAGGTACAGTGTGATCATTTACTCTCAGAACAGGCGCTTACAGAAGGTTCCCCTGCCCAGCTGTGGTTTTCCGCCATGGCTGCGGTGGTGGCCCCTCGCTCCACGCTCACCTGCCCCGCTCCGTCCGCCCTCCCCCACCTCCCCTTCCTCCCAGAGACCTGTAGCCCTGCTCTCTGAATTCGGTTCCCTGCCCTGCCCTGCCATCTCGCTGGACTGCCTCTGCTCTGGGGGACGAGGGCAACCAGGAGGGGACTGTTACCCCAAGTTCCCAGGGCCCAAGGCAGACAAGAGGCCAGGAGATGGGGCCAGCTCTCTCCACAGCGCCCCTGCTCTGCCAGAGGAAGCAGCGCTTCTCTGCCACTTCCTGTCCCAGGGGTTTCAGCAGTTTCCCCTTCAGGGCCTGCTTGCTGGCCCTCCAGCCCCACCCCTGCCCCACTCGGGTCAGAGAGTGCAAGCAGGGGAGGATCCCTCACAGGAAGGCTGAGGAGACAGCTGTCTACACAAGGGGACGCCCCTGCGGGAGGGGATCAACTAGGAGGGCGCTTCACCTGGGCCAGAGATGGAGCTGACTCCACAAACCCTCTCTGGTCACCAGATGAGCAGAAATCCTAGCTATGGCCTGCAAAGGTGGACAAAGTGGGCCTGGCCTTAAAGATTTGGATAAAAACTTAGAGAATAAATGCTGAGCCCAAGTCAGGGGCAGCAGCACCTTTCTGTAATCTCAGCCACTAGGGAGGCTGAGGCAGGAGTTCATCCTGGGCAACTGAGACACTTTCAAAATAAAAAATAATGGAAGTCAGGTATGGTGATACACACTTGTAATCCCAACACATTGGGAAGCTGAGGCAGGAAGATCACAAGTTTGAGATGCCCCCTGGGCAATTTAGCAATTTTGTGAGACACTGTCACAGAATAAAAAATTTTAAAAGTTCAGTGTAAACTACATGCCCAATACCACAAAAAGGAAATTAAATGTTAAATTAAATTTTGCTCTTTTTTTGAAGCAGGGTATCATTATGTATTTCAGGCTGGCCTTGAACTCACTTTGTAACCTTGCTGACCTCGAATTCATAGCAACCCTCCTGCCTCAGCCTCCCAAGTGCTGGGATTACAGGGATGAACCACTACACTTGACCTAAATTAATTTTAAAATTTTTCTTTTTCTAAATTAAATGTTAAACTAAAATAAAATGGCCAAGGTTGTAGCTCAGTGATAGGGTACCCCTGGGTTTGATCTTAGTACTGAAAAAAAGAAGGAAGGGGAGGAAAATGCTAAGTCCATTGGCCAGTAGGACCTAACCCAGGGTAGCTTCACATGGAGGAATGGGTTGAGGCAAGAGGAGAGGAGGCCAAGGATAGAGGCCTAAATGAGAGGGTCAGATGACACTGAAATCAGTGTCAGTTGTCATTTTGCAGGGGGCTTGTCCCTAGCACCAGTGGACAAGCAACAACCCAGAGCAAAGTATTGTATTACATGTGGCTCAAGGGTCATGGTCCATTCTGGGGAAGGAGCAGAGCATTCTCATTCCAGGAGCTGCTGAATTGGCTGGTGACTTACACTGCAGCGCTTTCCAGGTGCCCTTGCAAGGCGGGTTCCTAGTAAGAAGGCCAGTGCCTGGAAGGAATCCCACAGACGTGACCCACTCAATGAGACCTTCCCAAGCCCATAGGTCAGAAGCAGTAGCAGCCAAAGGTCCTGGATCTCTGCCCAGTTGCCAGTCCTCCTGGGGACAGGCTGGAACTACCTGATGATGGCTCTAGGAGCTGTGATGCCTGAGAGGGGAGCCAACAGTGGACAGACACAAGTATCTTAGCCTTCCCATGCTGAGTGTTCCATGAGGTTCAGGCAGCACTGAGAAAAGCTCAGGGGTCCCCTAGAAGAGGGTTCTGGATGGGCCAGCAAAAATGGATAAGGAAAACTGGGCATGGTGGTGCACACCTGTAATCCCAACACTCAGGAGGCTGAGGCAGGAGGATTGCAGTCAGTTTGAGGCCAGCCTGGAACAGTAGTGAGTTCAAGGCCAATTTGAACTGCATAATGAGACCCTGTCTAAAAAAAAAAAAAGGATGCCAGGTGTGCTGGTGTGGTGCCTATAATCCCAGCACTCAGTATTCTGAGGAGGATCACCGTGAGTTCAAGGCCAACCTGGGCTACAACCTGGGCTATATAAGTGAGTTCAAGGCCAGCCTGCACTACATAGGAAGACACTGTTTCAAAACAAAACAAAACAAAACAAAACATGGATAAGGAGGTGATCCCATCCACCTCTGAGGATTCATCTTCTCTCACGTTTAGCCTACACCCCTGCCCATCCTGGCCTCCTGCCACAACAACAGGGTCCCACTTTTCCCTCTGTCCATGTGCCCAGGAGGAAGAGAAACCAGTTCCCCTGGGACTATGGGGCTATGAGCATCCCCTGAGGGGAGGGCCTGCTTCCCCACGGCTGCAAGCTAGAGTGAATACTGCTCCACAGCTGGTGTAAGGACGCCAAGGAGGCTCCAGAGACAACATCTGGACTTGCACCTGGGCTCCTGCCAACCCTTCCCTGCATCTGCAGTGCAAAGCTAGGCCAGGCTTTTGTTACAAGCCGGCTCAAAGCTGGTGGCACGTGTTTGGAAAGCTCATCTACCCTGGGTGGAGGGATGGAAGCACTCGACACTGGTGGCAGCTCAGGGTAAGCACTTGTGGGCTTGACACCGGTGCTGGGCCCAGGGCAATAGGTGTGGCCACTGTGGCCTCGGCCGTGGCCCACTGGAGGAGGGGCAGAGGGGCACGGGTACTTGTTTAAGTGCGGATAAGATTTTCTCCCGTGCCCTCTGACAGCAGTGCAAGTTGCTCCCTCTGTTTCTAGGGAAGGGGGCCACACAGTGATAGTTCCAGTCTGACAGGGTGGAGCACAGGGAAAGGAAGCAGGGATTTACAGTCCTCGGGTACGAGCTGCGGGGTCAGCGTGGTGCCAGGCACTCTACAGACATTATCTCCATTCATTCTTACAAAGTAGCAAGTGGCAGAGCTGGGGTTTGAACCCAGGTTTTATTTCCAGCTACTATACTCTTTGAGCTTTGTTTTCAGAGAAATCTATTTTGGTAATATTGTTCAGGTTTTCTTTGTTTGTTTTGTGCGGAGGGTGCTGGGGTTTGAACCCAGGGCCTCATGCATGTTATTTAGGCAAGTGGTCTACCGCTGGGCTACACCCCAGCCCAACAATTCTGTTTCAACAGTTCCTTTTAAACATAGTAGAAGGAGAGCTCAGAAGAGATTAGGTAACATAACCAGGGTCACATTGCCAGTCACAAATTGGTCCTTATGTGACCTTAATCTCAAAGTTTTTTGTTTTCTCCCCAGCCACACTGGTGACCATGTGTTGGCATCAGGAGTGAAGGGCTCGCTTGAAACACTCAACTTGCAAGGCCCCGGGCCCCTGCAGGTCTTCTGCAGCAGAAGCTTCTCAAGCCCAGGTCCCACGCCCCTCAAAACCTCAGTCTCAACCAGAGCTTGGCCTAATCAAATCCCCACTTCCTGAGCCAAGTCTGCACCAAAATAATGACAATTTGAGTCTCTGTGGCCTGCTGCGGACGACAGGTATTATTGAGGAGGAGGCCGATTTCATGCCCATATAGTAGGGACCTATGGTTTCTAGAGAATTCTGAGCTCCAAACCTGCAGAGCCATGGTATGGTCCCTGCCCCATGAATATACAGTTGCTCTTGGCTTACACACACTGTGAGGCTAAGTTCTTATCTTGGGGTGTTGGTTCACATGTTTATTCAAATATTTATGGAAAGCCAGCCCTGAGCACCTCCTATGTGCTAGGCCCATGGCCAGGGGCTTGATCAGGGCCCCACCCCATTCTCTGTGGTGGGGTCTCTGTATCTACATTTCCAGAAAGCTAAAGTTTCCATCTGCCTAAACATTGTTCCGGTGCCCCCGCCCCAGCATATCTGTGGCAAGTATCACTTCAAAACTGAGGCCTAGGGGCTAGGGGAAAACAGAGTGACAGCTAATGGGTATGGGGTTTCTTCTGATGAAAGTGTTTTAAAATGGATTCTGGTGCTGGGTGTACAATTCTGTGAATGTACTGAAAACCACTGAAGTGTACACTTTCAGTGGGTGAATTGCATGGTATGTGAGCTCTACCTAATGAAGCTGTTATTAAAAAAAAACACCGAGGCCCAGAGAAGGGTCTCCCCAAGGCCACATGCAAGTTGAGGACTTCTGATTTATGACTGTGAGGCTCTTTCCTCCTACCAGCCCCACACCCCACCCCACAGCCTCAGCAAGGTTAAGTACAGGTTCGATGAGTGTGCACGGCAGGCCCAGGCCTATGCAGGAGAGCTGGGGGCTGCACCTCCTGTTTCGGGGAGGCAGTAGGAAATTATCCTGAGCGGGGAGGGGGTGGTTTCACATCTGCCATTTACATGACTAGGTCCCTGCCCTCTCTGGATCCCAGTTTCCCCCTCTTTAAAGCACAGACGGAAGAGTTTGGTGATCCTTGGCTAAAGGCTGCGGTGGCTCTAACCCTCTGAGGTTCTAATTAGAAGGCACTGCAAGACAGACAAGAACAGAGTGGCAGCCGAGCCGCTCTTCTCAGAGGGCTGCAGGATGCCTTTGACACAATTGACACAATTCTGGTTTCCAATAGATGCTCCTCACTGGCAGTGGTGACAATGATTTTCCTGTGAGAGTCAAGTTCTCCTAAACAATTCTTCTGCCGAGTTCTCCACGGGCTGTAGCTTGGTTCTCGTCCCCCAGCCCCACCCCATGCCCAGTGCTAAGGAACAGAGTAACCCATAACAGAGACCCATTGATCATGTCCTTTGGAGATGTCAGGAGCCAGGTTCCTGGCCTGGTGCCCAGGCAGGCAGCCCCACCTTGTGCTGAGTTTGTCCCCATGGTGGAGGGAGCAGCGATCACTGATGGCCACCGGTCTAGCCCCCACTGGACAGGATGTTTCCACATCAAGCCCCACTTCCTGCAGCTAGGCCTGGGCTCCGGTTTCCCCCCTCTCCTGCCATCTGGTCGCGTGCCCTCTGCCCCCTCTCCTCACTGGGTGTTTACAGGCTGCCTTATCAGCCTGGGGAATCTGGGCCTCACCCAGCCGGCGCCCCGCCTGCCCAGCCCAGACAGCCCGCCCAGGGCCCTACCTGCTCTTTCGTCACTACAGGCACCCGCAGTTGCCACCCCCCCACACACACACACATGCAGTGGGTGTGGATGAAGGCTTTCTGCCTGGCACAGGCCCTCAGTGCCTGGGGCCCTGCCTGCTAGAGTGAAACCTGAATATTCATAACGCTGTACCTGGCTTGCCCAAGCTGGGAAGGGCATTCTTTTTCAAGTGTCATCTCTACCTGCAGGCTATGGGGACAAGGATGAGATGTCCAGACTGCTGAGAAGGCTAACCTTAGCCTGGGGTGCCTTGATGGCCCTTCTGTCCTTAGACACCAAGGGATACATGAGGACAACACTAGGCTGGAAGGTTCGAAGAGTCTGAGTGGCGTTTTTCAGATTGGAAAGCACTGCCAACACCTAGGCTACCGATGTGGGCAAGGAGGGGCTGCAGGCTGAGTGATGGAGAAGGCAAGGTAGGAAATGCTCACGCAATCTGTGCCGATTTACACCCAGGCTCCAGAGCCTCATGGGCCCCAGGCTTTCTCTAATGCAGCCTGGTACAAATGCTGGCATGAGCCTGGCACTAAACCACTGAGCAGGTCAGAAGGTTTTTCTCCCACTGAGCAGGTCAGAAGCCTAGAGCTTCCCTTCAAATATATTCTCACAGAGGAGGAAGACAGAGATGGGGGTAGCAGGCAAATGAATATGTTGGGTAATGAGGTCACTTTGTAGCACTTTGGGCTGAAGTCTTAAAAGTCCAAGGGACAAAAAAAAATCCAAGAGACAAGGCCTGCTAGCTACAGCTAACCAAGCCCCAAGGCCCAGACTGAGAATCAAAGCAGCAGTGCAAATTCTGCTTGTCTTCCAGGTGTTTTCATTTTGTTCACTGATAAATAATTTCAAATACATTTGGCACAGTAGATTGCAATATTTACACTTACGAGCAGATACTGTACTTCAAAGAAATGTCATGAGACTATGCCCTCCTGGATTTCTAGAACACAATTCAATAGTCTGGGGCACTTGGCTGGGAAAGTTTAGAAAAACACTGCTAAGGCAACTTTGGCATTAATGGGCTGTGTGACCACAGACATGTCATGCCATGTCACATGGTTCTCACAGCCTCAGGCCTCCCCCTCACTAGAGATTTCATGGTACCCAGAGCACTTTGCAGACTTACTGATCCTGCTGCTATCAGGCTTCACATCTCTCTCCTCCCTTACAACTTTCAGGGGCTGGGGATATAGCACCCATGCAACCCCACACTCAATTTCTAGTACCTTGCAAAAAGAAATCAAAAGAAGAAAGAAAAAGAAAGACGGAAGAAGAAGAAGAAGAAGAAGAAGAAGAAGAAGAAGAAGAAGAAGAAGAAGAAGAAAAAGAAAGAAGAAAAGAAAAAACATTTTCAGCCATGAGTGGTGGTGCATGCCTATAATCCCAGCACTTGGGAAGCTGAGGCAGGAAAATTGCCGTGAGTTTGAGACCAACGGGCATTACGTAAGTGAGTTCAAGACTAGCCTGCTTACATAGTGAGACCCCACCTCAAAAATAAAAAAAAAATTCAGGCCACCATCTTATCTTCTCAGGAACATACTTTCCTGTCACTCAGAAAAAATCAAAAACCATTTAGTGCTAATGTGTTAATAGCTGATATTGGGTTATTGTGTCATCTTTCTCCTCAACACATTTTCTTTCTTTCCTTTTTAAGAGGCAGTGTTCTTGGTGACACAGGCTGTATTCCCAGCACTCAGGAGGCTGAGGCAGGAGGAGTGCAGGTTGAGGCTGCTGGCCTGGGCTACAGTGTGAATTCAAGGCCAGCCTGGACCACATAGTGAGATCCTGTCCCCCCCAAAACAAAATGAAAGCTAAGTGTGGTGTAATCCTAGCACTCTGGGAGTCTGAGACAGGCAGATTACAAGATGAAGCTCAGCCTAGTCAATTTAGTGCTTAACAAGACCTTGTCTTAAAATAAAAAAATAAAAAAAGGACTGAGAGTGTAGCTTAGTGTGAAAGCATTGAGTTCAAGTAGAGAAAGGAATAGGAGAGGAGAGAGGAGGGGAAGGGAGGTAAGAGGAAGGGAAAGGAGGGAAAGAAAGAAAGAAAGAAAGAAAGAAAGAAAGAAAGAAAGAAAGAAGAAAGAAAGAAAAAGAAGAAAGAAGAAAGGAAAGGAAAAGAAGAAAGAAAGCAAGAAAGCAAGAAAGCAAGAAAGCAAGAAAGAAAGAAAGGAAAGCAAGGGACTAAGAAACTCGTTACGCTCATTGTCCAGTCTGGCCTTGAGCTCCTGAACTCCTGGGCTCAACCAATCCCCAGCATCAGCCTCCAGAGTAGCTGGAACTACAGGTACTGCACTCAGCTCCCATTTTCATTTAGAGCTATAATGGTTTCCCCCAAGAGAACTCCAGGGCAGACAGTAAGGAGGGAAGCTAGAGAGTACTTCTCAGTGGCACTGTCTCCTATCACACCATCAGCCATGGAGCAAGGTGGCCTTTGCCACCTGCCCCACCCCCCATGCCTGTGCTCTCTGTTAGGAAGCTACAGGCAGTGGATGTAGAAGCCCTTTCAGAAGATTAAAAAGTAGGCCTGGTGCAGCAGAAGGCCCACCACGTACTTGCCTGGGAGCAAGAAAGATCAAGTTCCAATCTTGGCCCTGCCTCCACCAAACTCCTCCCTCAGTCCGAGAGCTGGCGCCAACTGCTACTCAGGACACACATTGCGATCTGCCGGCTATGGCCTTACCAGCGGTACTCGGCAAAGCCTTAGAGTCCAAACTCATCTGTTTGGTTTCCAAAGGTCCTTCACAGCCTGACCCCACCCTACCTACTCAGCCTGTTTCCCATGATTTCCCAACTCCAGCTGGGCTTCAAGCCCAGTGGTCTCCTCATGGTCCCCTGAGGGAACATTCCAGGATCATTCACAGGGTTTCTCAGGCCTGCCATGCCCTGGCTGCTCCTTTCTGACTAATCAAATAGTACCCAGCCAGCAAGGTCCTAACCAAGTCCCCAACCTCCTGGAGCTGGTTATGCCCTACTAACCACAGTCCACACCCCTGGAGCCCCCTACATTAAACTCCCATAACCCTTAAGTTCTACCACAAGATTTCTTAAACCACATGGTGTTGAATTGCTCTTTGATTTTTTTAACGTACTGAAGATTAAACCTAGCACCTCCTCACTGAGCTACATCCCCAGCCATTTTTAATTTTAATTTTAATTTAATTTAATTTTATTTTATTTTTGAGACTGGGTTTCATGATGCAGTTCAGGCTGGGCTTGAAATCACTTTATAGCCCAGACTGGCCTCAAACACACAGCAATCCTCCTGCCTCAGCCTCTTGAGTGCTGGATTACAGGCGTGCACTAGTAGGCCCAGCCCTATGCATTTTTAATTCAATTAATTAATTTTTTAAATTTTGGAACAATATCTCACTAAATTGCTAACCTGCCCAGTTAGGCTTTGAACTGTGATCCTCCTGCCTCATCCTCTTAAGAGTGCTGAAATTACAGGCATGCACCACCACACCTAATATTTTTTTTTGACATGGTCTCACTATGTAGGGCAGGTTGACCTTGAACTAGCAGCTATCCTCTTGCCTCAGCCTCCTCAGTGCTGGGATTACAGGCATGTACCACCATGCCTGGACCTCCCATGTTGCTCTTTAACTATCTTTATTTTTTTTTCAATAAGGGTTTATTGGGGGCCGGGGATTTAGCTCAGTGGCATAAGCACCTGCCTGGCAAGCGCAAGGTCGTGAGTTCGATCCCTAGTACCGCAAAAAAAAAAAAAAAAAAAAAAAAAAGTTTATTAGTAAGCCAGGCATGGTGGCACACACCTGTAATCCCAGTACTCAGGAGTCTGAGGCAAAAGGATGGCTGCTAGTTCGAGGCCAGCCTGAACTGCATAGTGAAACTCTTTCTCAAAAAAAAGACCAAAAAAAAAAAAGATTTTATTAGTAAATTTTAGATATACATAATGATCACATTCAATATCCTTTAACTATCTCACATGTGTCTTTCATTTCCCCAACATGCAGGCACATCCATGGGATCAAGGTCTATTTCATCTTCTAACTCTAACACAGGCATGAGCGTTCATGAAATAAGTCCATGTAAATTACCAACCCATAAGTCCCGATAGGTCTTATGGCTGCAGTTTAGGAGTAGGATAGGGGTACAGTTGGATGACAAAGGTCTCCAGCACTGCAACATTACTCTCCATGTCTTGCTCCAATACTCTCTGAGGGGTATCACATGCCCCCTTATTTATTCCAAGCAGCATCGAGGAGGCAGGTGATAATCATCAAACATTCCCTCTTTGTACAAAACCACAGTGTTTCCACCCTGGGGATATCGGGCTCTGGTCTGATCACTGCTCTCTCAGTACAGGCTTCATGATGTTGGACTGGTTCTAGGAGCTCAAATGATTGGAGGGAATGGGATATGAAGGGAACTACACAAGAACAAACTTTGCTTTAAAGAAGCCTTATGTTGCTTAGACAAGACAGGTTTGGAAGAGGATGTGACTGGTATATGTATAATGATTATGAAATCATAGACCCATTCACCAAAAATGGGTTGTAAATGAAGGGCAAATAACAGTCTTAGTTTACAAATGCACAGTAAAGTTAAGGAATGCTATAAACTAATAATCAATGAACAATAAACATCATCTAAAATAACAGCAACATCAAGCACACTAATCATTATAAAATAAGATTATGTGAAGTCAAATATATATGTTATGACGATCAATGCAATTAGGATACATTCAGGTATAAAAGAAAACAATACAGCCAGTTCAATTGTCAACTTCGTACCATGTTATAAAAAACTTAAAGTAGCCAAAACCAACTTCAAAAAAGAACAGAGTTGAAGGGTAATACTACCTGAATCTATGAATTATCATAAAACTACAGTAATCAAGATAGCTGGTATTGGCATAAAAAAAACAGATTAATCAGTGGAATAGAATGTAGAGTCCAGGATAAGCCCACATATATAAGGACAATAATGGACTCCCAATAGCTTTTTTAATGATGGTGTTAGCATAATTGAATATCCATATGTAGAAAGAGGAAAAAATTAAAAGAATTTTGATTCATATCTTTCACCACATAGAAAACTAACTCAAAATGGACCACAGATCAAAATGTAAATCCTAAAATCATAAAAGAAAAAATAAGAAAAATATTGTGACTTAAGCCTAAGTGAGAATTTCTTAGTCCTAACACCAAAAACATGGCTTGTAAGTGGGAAATTTGATTAATTGCATTTCATCAAAATTAAAAACTTCTGCTTTTCAAACATAAATTTGAAGAAAATGAAGACAAGCTACAGACTAGGAGAAAATCTTTGCAAAGTGTGTACCTGAGAGAGCTTTTATCCAGAATCTATGAAGAACTCAAAATTTAACTACAAGAAAACAATTTTAAAATGATCAAATGATTTGTACAGACACTTCACTAAAAAAGATATATACCAGGGGTTTAGCTCAGTGGCATAAGTGCCTGCCTGGCAAGCACAAGGTTGTTAGTTCTACCTCTGGTAACAAACAAAAAAAAAGATATATGGATGATTAGCACATGGAAAAAGTCCAACATCATCCATCACTAGGGAAATCCAAGTTAAAACCACAATGGGATGCCCTGTATACCTATCAGAATAGCTAAAAGTTAAAACGCCACCAAGATGCAGTACTAGTGACAATCCAGAGAAGCTTGAGCCCCTCCCCCCTTGCTGGTGGGAATATAAAAAAGTATAGCCACTTTGGGAAATAGTTTGATAGTTTCTTAAAAAATTGAACCGAATTTCCTACAATGAATGTGATCATTATGTATACCTAAAATATACAAATAAACTTAATTAAAAACAAACAAAAAAGTCACAATGCAGAAAAAAAGTTGAACCTTCTCTACTGTGTAATCTAGTTATTCCACTCCTACCTATTTAATCAAGACAAAAAGGAATATAGAGCCATAAAGATTTGTACAGAGATGTCGACAGCAACTTTATTTGTAATAGCTAAAAATTAGAAAAAGCATGAAATGTCCATCAGCTGATGAATGGTAAACAGTGTTTTATCCTACCCAATGCTACTTCGCAATGCTACTTTGCGAAAGAAAAAAAAAAGAACAAGATACTGATACATTTCAACAACAACAAGGATGAATCTTAAAATAAATACGTGGAGTGAGAGAAGGCAGACCAAAAAAGGCTGCATGCTATATGACTCCAACTGCATAAAACTTTAGAAAATGCAAACTAATCTATAGTGCCTGAATGCAGCCCAGGGGCTGCCACTGGATGGGAGTGAGCACAAGGGACACAAGGAAACTTTCCGGGAGTGACGCATATGTTCACTCTTGATTGTGGTGATGGTTTCACGGGTATGTACACATGTCAAATACTATCAAATTGTACACTTGGAAATACATGCAGTTTATTGTCTATCCGTATGACTTCAATAAGGCTGTTAAATAAAAAGAAAGCAAAAAGGGCCCCAGATTAGACAAAATAACAACCACTGTCACCACAATAGCAGTAACAGTAAACACTATGGAATTTCATCATGTGACTTTACTGTGCAACTGGACTATGTAATATGTCTTCTGTAATAGCAATAAAGACAAAAGAAGCAAGAATCCCCACACTCTCCTAGAAAGCATGTTCCTTGGTACCACAAGTACAGTCAGATCCTGAACCTCGAGAATTCTCAAGCAGGCTGATAGGTACCGGTTTACGGCTTACAAGTTTCGGGTCTGTCTCACTCCCAGGCCAGTGGTATTGTCTCCCTGAATGTGGAATGCCCCTAGAACACAGCTAATGGTCGCTCTTTCCTCTTTTGAAAGGCCACTTTCCCTCTGACCTCCAGGAAGCCTCCCTCAGGAGCCAAGGAAGAAGGATGATCTTTCTCTCAACCAGCCACTGGACCCAACGTCACCAAGTCTACAGCATTCTCGTAGGCTGCTGGATGGGACCGAGTGTATATCTCACGACAGCTCTATAACCAGGCTTCAATTCTCTAAGCAGGGAGATGGGCTTATTGTGTTTTGGTTTTGGTTTTGTTTGGTTTTTTGTTTTTGCTTTTTAGGATCAGTTTAGGCACCAGGAAAGTGCTCACCTAGCGAGCAGGTGTTTTCTGTGCATGAATTCTCACAGACTGGGAGCTGAAGTAGCCTCTGTTGTCCTCAGGGACATTATGACATTATGGGAAAAGACAGATTATCTCCTCAGGCTACATCTAAGTACCTTCTTGTTATCAGGTCATCAAGAATTTGGGGAGGTTCAGACTAACTGCCCACCCTCTCATCCCCTCCCAGGCCTTGTTACCCTAACCTCAAGAGTGGAGACCAAGGGACCACTTGGAGGACTCCTCTCAGGGGTGGTCCTGTGCTCCTGATCCTGTGGGTGGCCACAGGCTCCTCAAGGAAACACAGTTGGGTCAACAGCAGAAAGATCCTCCAAGTTACCTCCTGAGAAGCCTTTGCAAAAGGGGATGCACCCAGCCTTGAAGAGCATGTGGAACAAAGGCAGAGCTCCAGCCCCAAGCCCAGGCCTCTGGGAATCTATCACTTATAGCGAAGGGTCTATTGGCTCCCAGATTCCTTCACTCAGGAGACCAAAAAAGGTTGCATGCTACAACAACACACTAATAATCGATAAATAGTCCCCAGGGGTAGAATGTTCATTCTTCAAAGGAACAAACTGTCTCTGATCTCTGTAGCAAACAGTATTCAAGATACAAATGGTAAGGGGTAAAGATGGCAGTGTTAACACAAATGGGTCTCACTATGTGGCCCAGGCTGGCCTCAAACTCACAGTGATCCTTCTGCCTCAGCCTCCAGAGTGCTGGGATCACACACCTTAATCACCAGGTCCAGCTTGAGTGCCACTCTTCACTTAGAACAGTGCCTGCCCCACAAAAGATAACACACACACACACATGCCCGTACACACACCTTCTTCCACGTCCCCTCTTTATTCTGTGCATGGCAGAATTAACACAAATATGGCAGAAAGACCTCATTCTTGGTCAAGAGTGAGTGTGGCGGACCATGCCAGTACTTCCCCTTGCAGACCCACCCGCACGAAACACCCTCCCCTGTTCCTTAAGCCTCCTCTTCACCTTGGGAGCCAGCTGGGGTCGCTTTGCCAAGAAGCTCACTGGGGCAACACTTCTCAGCCAATAAGTCAGGGCATTCTACTGTGTCCCTTAGGCATTGAAATGTACTGAGGACAAGGAAAGGCAAGAACACAGGCAGAGGAAAAATAGTGAGGGTATGTGATGCGTGCATGGTGAGGAGGGATGTTTTCATTCAATTAAACCCAAGGAGAGCCAAGGCCCCTTTCACACCCAACCATAGGAGATGCAAAAGCAACAGAACAAATGCATGCCTAGTCCTTGGTGATCTGACCAGAAACATGTGGAACTCTCCAGACCCTCTGGCTCCCAGCTGGCTAAGGAGAGGGGAGAGTTATGAAAACTTCTCTCCTTCACATCAATCTCTGTGCTTCCAAAGAAAACTGACAACCCTGGGGCATGGTAGGACCTAAGCAGCCCGTGTCTGCTGTGAATACCTGTGGCACGGGTTTTCCTGGTGTGCTCTGCTGTCCCTGATCTTTCCCCTCCCCTCAACCTCAGGCCTGTGTGTGCCTTGGAGGCTGGGGCAGGGTTGCAAATGAAATCCCTTCAGCTTGGGTGGCAGGAAAGCCAGGCACCTTTTGTATCTTATCAATATACTCTGGGCTCGCTGTCTGCACCAGCCACTTTGTGTTTCCAAAAGTAGAGATCTGGGTTTGCACCAAGCCACCCACAGTCACTGACCTGGTCTTTTATGTGACATACATTTGCTGAGCAATCAGCTAGCCTCTGAAGGTCAGCCCATGGCTGGGGAATAGCGAGAAAGACATCTTTGCTCCCCTTTCTGCTGCGCCAAGGCTCCCCCTTGCTGCCCCTGCCCCCCTTCAAGGTCTAGCTCAAGCCCGCATCCCTCAGAAAGCCTTCACTTCCTCCTCCAGCTGTTGCTGACCTCAGTGTCCTGGCTGTGCTGGCCTCTACTCTGAGGAGTACAATTAGCACCTGACCAGCCACTGGCCCAGCTGCTTATCTTCGCCTCTGATTGTTTCAGTCTTAGTCATCTCTGGCCCACCACCTCCTTGCCTTGGCTGCCCCACAACTCCTAGAGCAGGTTAGGCACACAGTAGGTGTTAATAAATGTCTGTTGAATTGAAACACAGCAACCCCTATGAGGTCAGAACCCTCATAAGCACCCAACCAGCAGTTTCTTGGCAACCAGTGCTGGGGCCCTGAGCAGCCGGGTATTAGCAGCACAGCCACTGTTACAAGACGCACAAAGCTCAGCAGCCTGAGATTTGCAGACAGGTTGGTGTTGATGAGAAAAGCCCCTGACCCCCAGGAAAGCACCCACGGATTCTGGGTACCTAGCATGAGTTTTCTTTCTCTCCTGCAGAATTAGTTTTCAGTCTGAGACCCACAAAGGAAATAAATTGGCAGCAAAGCCAGAAACCTCTTTTCAGTTTAGAAATCCAGGTGTGATAACCAAAGCTGCGTTGGGGTCAGGCCCAGGCCTGAGGGTAGAAGGCTGCCCAATGCATTTTCCAACTCAGGGACCCCAGGGAGATGAAAAGGGCATGGCAGGTGTGAGCCCTGACACTCCAGGGGGCTTTGAGGGTGATTCTTAGAAATGCCATCCTGCAGCCAGGTGTGGTGGCTCACACCTGTAATCCCAACACTCGGGAGGCTGAGGTAGGAGGATCATTGTGAGTTCAAGACCAGCCTAGCCTACAAAGTGAGCTCAAGGCCAGCCTGAACTGCATAGAGAGACCCTGTCTCAAAGACGAAAAAAGAAAGAAAGAAAGAAAGAAAGAAAGAAAGAAAGAAAGAAAGAAAGAAAGAGAGAAGGAAAGAAATGCCATCCTGTCCTGACAGCCAAAAAAATCACATCCTGGATGCTTGATACCTGCAGCCCGTGCATGAACCCCTCTTCCTTCCCCTCTCACTCACCCAAACCCTGGAGCAGGCTTGGGCTGCGGGCAGCATCCTGGCCAGAACCCAACCAGGGTCTCCAGGTAAGGAGAAGCCTGAGTCTGGGTTGACTGACTCTCCAAACTAGCTCAAGTATTTAAATCTGGCTATTTACACAGATGACTTATCCAGGACCCCCTCCCAGCCCCCACACCACTCTGGCCCACATAAGATGCACACAATCCTGGAAGGCATATGGTGTCTTCTTCACATCCATATCTTACCCTCTGCCACTTTGCTGAGGCCCAGTACTGGGACCAGCTCCTAGTAAATGTTTGCTGAGTTGAATCTGAGCTGTAGGCACTGCATTCAATAAAATCATAATACCAGTTCAGGTGTACTGTGTGCCACACACGGTTCTAATAAGCAGTTTATATGTAAAACTTTAAGAAGTGGGTTTCCTTTGCTAGGTAAGGAAATTAAGGCATACGATTGTGAGCACACAGCTAGCAAAAGACAAAGCTGGAGGTTCAACCCAGCCAGGCTGGCTCTAGGATTGGAGGTAAAATAAGGAAGTTAGGGGTCTTGCTGGTATAGAGAGGACCAAGACCAGGCTCAGGAGCAGAGGTTCCCTTGGGAAAATTATAGCCTTGGCCAGTGATTGGCCAGGCATCTCCAGAATAAAAGCCTTGAGCTTAGCAGAATTAGGAGCATTTTGAACATGCTATCAATCAGGCCCATAACAGACAGCCCAAAGCACCCTCATTTTTAGATCCCAATATATATGCTACCCCTTAGCAGCACTAGGGCGCCAGTTCCTGAGTAACCACCGAGCAAACAGTGCAGCAGAGTGAGAAATGCCAGACATAGTTGCAAACAAGCCACTCCTTCGGCTCACAGCAAGAGGCTGGGTGAGGGTGGCAACGTGGAGCCTGCTTCATGCTTCCCACAACAAGGCTTCCCAGGCTTTGAACTCAGCCCCAGAGACAACCACATGGAAGGCAGCCTCTTGCCCCACACAGCCCCCAGCTCCTCTGCATTATCTTTACACAACTGCAGATCACTCTGCTAGGCTGCTTCTGTACTGTGTGCACTGAACTAATGGTTGATGACACTCTTTATAACAGGGAAACCTTTGCAGAGCTAACTGCAAGAAGAGATTGGTATTCTTGCTGGGCATACATGTTCACAGGGCATTTTCAATGCCAAAGTGCCCTATCTCTCCCTTCACCTCCCTCAAACATGGCATTCAGGCCTGGGGTCAGGTCACAAGGGTTGAGTCCCCAATGGGTGTGCCTACCAGCTGTTGGGGCCAACAGTGGTGGCTCAGGCCCTGGGGTGGTGACCTCACTTCCGCTCTGACCTTCCCACCTCCTCAGCACTCCTCCCATTTGAGGCCCCACCAGGCTGAAATCGAGAAGTCCAAGGTTAACTGTTCCTCCCCACTTTAGAGCTAATTAAAATGATTAGCTACAGTGAACTGTCAAACATTAACCAGAAGAAGCTGCAGGACCAGACAAGCCTCTATCTTGGGCAGAGGGATGAAGGGCAGGAATGAAAGGGCCATCAAAGCTCTCAGCTGCTGGCTGTGGGGCACCTGGGAGAACTTCACTGTGCCACTGAGGTGCCAAGGGGTCAGGAGGTGACACTAGTCACGAAGGCCTAGTCCCAGTCATACAGTTGCCAGGATAGAGTAGCAGGGTTAGGGTGCGGTGGGGAGGAGCCAGGAATCCTTAAAGTGGCTGCTGCCCTGGCAGCCTCCTAAAATCCAAAGCAAGGCGCTGGCGTCACAGGACCCCGCGCTACGCAGCTGCTGAATCCCCTTGGTGGTCACAGGGGAGGGAACAGAGGGGCAGGAGAACCGGGAAAAGCGGGAACGCGGGAACGGGAAGACTGGCCGCCGGCACACACGGAAACAACACACTCTGCCAAGAGGTCTCTATTTTGGCGATTCGAGTCTCCAAGTCATGGGTGTGTATCCGAGCGCATGTGTGACCTTAAAGCACCTGGCCCTAGAAGCACTAGGAGCCGCCCGCTCAATCTAGCAGCCTCGCCACAGTTGACCCAACCTCCTGCCCTCGGGCGCTGAGGTTTTGGGGCCCGGCTGTCACGATCCGCCCTGTCGCGGAACCCAGGCTGCTCTGGCACAGAAAAAGTGGCCCTGGATCCCGACTCAGAAAATCAACCACAATTCTACCCCGGGATCAGGAGCCCGAGTTCTCCAACACACACGCGGTGGGGCGAGGCGAGGGCCGCACTCCCCACGCGGCGGCTCTCCTACCCTTCCCGGGGCCTCCAACCCCACTCTGGGGTCTGGGCGTCCTCGATCCCGCCCCGAGGCAAATTTCCTGAGGTCGCCGAAGACTCGAAGATTTGGCGCCATCGACGTACCTGAGGCCGAGTGTCTTAAGGGACCCCCCTAGTAGCCAGGTCAGGCTTGGTCACCGTGGTCGCGTCCCCGTTCCAGGGGCTAAGACGCCGGTCCCCAGCCTCGCCAGCCCGCCTTCTCCCCTCGGAAGCTGGGCTGGGCAAGTGGCGCCGGGAGCTCGGCGCCGGCGAAAGGAGAAGTGGAAGTTGAGCGCGGTACCGGGTCCGTCCCCGCGGCGGCCAGGGCCGCGGTCCCCTCCCGCCCTACCGCCCCCTTCCCTCCCGGCCCGCCTGCCCCCGCCGGCCCGCGCCCGTGACTCACCTCGGCGCCGGGGCAGGCTGGTCCGGGCGGGCGAGGCGCAGGGCTCTCCCACACGTCGCGCCGCCAATGGCAAGTTGGAGGGCGAGATGCAAATACCAGGTGAGACGGCGGCGCCCCTGATAAAAGGAGTTCGGGGGACGGGGTGGGGCTCCTGGAGAACCGGGTGGGCCCGGGGAAGGGCCGGGCCGGGACGAGGGGGAGGGCGGTGAGGCCCCCCGGGGAAGGGGCGCGAGTCGGTGGAGGCTGCTCTGAGACGACCGAACGAAAGGGGAAATTGCACTAGAGACACACGTCCCCGCAGCCGGCGGCTGGGGCGGGTGCGAAGGAGGCAGGGCGGGAGGGAGGGAAGAGCCGGAGGGAGGGACCGACGGGAGGGACCGCGGGCGGGCGGGGTGGAGGAGGGAGCGAGGGAGGGACGAGGCATCTCGGTGGAAACAGCGCCCCTCCACCCCCGGGCCGCCGCGGTCGCCAGCACGGCAGGGGGAACTGTGCCAGGGGCCCGCGCGGCCTCCCTTTCCCCAAGCAGCACGCTTGCCTCGGGACAGCGAGGGCAGGGCTCCGATACAGCCCTCTTAGCGCGACTCTGCCCTTGCCAGTGACCCCCGCAAGACTCCACTCACAGTCAAAGTACCCAGGGTCCTCACGTCTTAGAGCGCCCTTTATGGGGGCGAAAACTCTCGCACAATGACCTGCAGAGAAATCCTCTGGTGGGGACTCCTAAAGGCTGAGTCCAACCACCTCGGCCTGTGTACTACCCTTGCTTTACACCTCTGGCCCTGGCCCTGCTCTGCACATTAGGAGGCAGGGGCAGCAGTAAGTGAGGCCAGGATATGCCCTGACAATACACTTTGGAAAGTGCGACCCAGAAGTGGAGACTCAAACCCAATACACCATTGGGCTGATGTGATTGGAGTTTTGTGCACAGCTAGAAGGGAGAGAGGCCAGGAACATAAGAATCAGATAAGGAGCTGCAGGGAGAGAGGCAAATACAGCAGGTGCAAAGGCAGCTCTCACATCCAAAGCCAAGATGCTCTCCTTAAGGTGCCCGCCCCAATGGTCCCCCATTCCGTCTCCTCTTTGCTTCTCCTCTGACCTGTCTCAGCATCCATACTAGCTCCCACCTGGTGCTTCAGCTAGGATGCTCTGGGAGAGTCTGCTGCAAATTGTCACTCCTTCCAGCTGCCCAGGGTCTGGGCGAGGGGCCCAGTCAGGCCTTGGCCTTGCTAGAAAGCAATGGTAGGAGCCATGGAGAATGAGGGACCTTGGAGAAAGGTGTGGGTGGTAAACGGGGCTGTTCCCTTGGCCTTGGGAAAGATGATCCTTGGCACAGGCCTGGGGATAGGGATGGCAGTGAATGACAGCAGCAAAGACATCTGTAGATTGCAAGTTATCAGGCAAAGGTCTAGTGGCTAGACTGGGGCACTGGCCCTTGAGACCTCCTGGCTACCAATAGCCAAATCCTTGCAGCAAGCACCAAGAGCAATTTTCTGCATTTTCTCTTCTGAGTGGATGTACTTTCCTCAGGAGATTCCAGCCCTTGGGGACACACAGTTCTGCACAGGCCTCTTGCCTCCAAGGCTCACCTTTCAAGTGTGTGTAGGTCTCAGAGGTCCCTAACCTGCTGTTCCCTTGACCTTGAAACTCAGTAAGGGACATACACACACTTTTCCATTTTGCTAAGAGTTTGATGATCTCTAAGGACTTGACTGGGTTCCTGTTCTGGCTTTACCATGTACCAGCCAAAGGCCTTTGTCTAAGTCATTTAAACTCTACGAGGCTCACTTTCCTTGTTTAAAAATTGGGGATAGGGCTGAGGATTTAGCTCAGCTGCATAAGCATCTGCCTGGACAGCATGTGGTTGTGAGTTTGATCCCCAGTACCCCCCAAAATAAAATAAATAAATAAATAAATAAATAAATAAAAATTGGGGATAATAAGAATCTCCCTCTTGAGGCTGTGTTGAAAAGTAAGTAAGATAACCTATGTCTGTGGCAGTGCCTGGTGCCTAGTAATACTTCAGCATCATCTTCATCTTCATCTTGTTTTCTCTACTCAGCTCTCAGGCGTAAATTCAGCAGGGCCAGAGCAGACAGAAGCTGCAAAGGACTCATGGTGGATCCCTCCTGTGAGTGTGTGTGTTTGAAACCAAGGCTGAAGCCTCAAACCAGTGTTTAAGGGCCAGGTCTTGCTCTTGGGAAGAGTAGATTCCCACTGCAGACCAAGTCATGGTAACCTGCAGCCCATGGCTTTTGGGAACCCTGTATGTTCTCAGCTTTCCCAGCCACTCTAAACATACAACAGCACCATATGATCAGGTAGCTGTAGGCAACACCCCTCCCCTGTGTGAAAATTCTGTGTTGCCCTTACCTTGGGAAGTCATGAGAATAACCCTTCCTGCCTGTCTTTGCCCATGGCCTTGCTGCTCCACAGCCAGCTGAGCCTTTCCCACCTGGCTCCCCACTTACCTATTGGGTGAGCCCCAGCCAGATGGGGCCAGCCAGGCTGAGATCACCAAGGACAGCCACACTGTTTCTGCCAATGGCTCATTCTCTGACTTGGCAGGAATTTTCCTTCTTGAGTTGCCTGTGGATGCCGAGGCTGTGCCACCGTGCAGTGCAATCCTAGCCCCTCTCCTTCTTCCTTGTGACTTCACTCTCCAACTCCAGCAGGCTGCTCTCAGGCCTCAGAACCTGGATCCCAGCGGGAGCAGAGGGACCTCCCAGCTGTGTACACAGCCTGTGTAGGACCATTTCCAGAAGTGTGCATTCAACTTGTCCGCCCACCTTGACAACTCTCCAAGGTGAGCCCCCCTTTTCTCCTTTTCCAAGCAGTGCCTGAGAGCCCATGTTCTTCTGCAGATCACCCCTCATTTTCTGGAGACAAGATTGCTGGTTACTTCCCTTCTCACTTAAGCCCTTGGCCTCAACAAATCCTTTATTTTATTTTAATTATTTTTTGGAGTCCAGGCTGACCTTGAACTAGCTTCATAGCCCAGGGTGACCTCAAACTCGTAGTGATCCTCCTGCCTCAGCCTTCCAAGTGCTGGGATTACAGGCATGTGCCATCATGCCCATCTGGCTTCAACGAATTCTGTTCAAACCTGTGGCCAGAACACCACAGTGCCACCGTTTCTGTAGCCCTGACTTTCTACCACTGACATATGCAAGAAAAGTTGCCAATTGATTAGACCTTTGGAAGGAGAAACATATCCCAAAGGCCAAAGAGAAGTTATGGTTTCAAAGGATTTTCCTCCCTAAAAAGCAGAGAAGGTCCCATAACCCTTTCTGTGAAGCCCAACATCATTCTTCTGTTGCGTTCAGCAAGCGTAGGTTTGCTTTTGTTGAGTTTACCAGAGAAGGCCTCTGTATCCCCCAAAACAGGCAGAAATCCTGAAGTCCCAGGCTGTGGCATTGTTAGCACAAGCAGTGTTTTATTGAGTAGCTGGAAAATAGAGTTCTCTGGTATAGATTACACCAAAGTTCCCATATGACAGGATGACAGATCACTGCTTGGCCCATGTTGGGGTGGGGGTGCACCCAGACTAAAGCACAGGCAAACAGGTGAGGGGATAGACTTGGTAAGCATCTTCCAAAATCATGATTCTCATTGGCCTGGCCACCTTCCTTGGTTGGAAAGAATGCCTGCCTGGGTCTTAGAAAGCCACTTGGCCCACCCACCCCACTGAGCACTGAGGACCATTAGGCCTCAGAACTCAAATTATTGAGTTTTTGAGAAGGGGTCTCACTTTGTAGTTAGGCTGGCTTTGAACTCACTATCCTTGCTGTCCTTCTGACTCCTGCCTCAACCTCTCAAGTGCTAGGATTATAGGGGTGAACTACCACACCCGGCCTCTACACAATTTTCAGTGATTAAGATGAAAAGTTCTACATTTGCCCTCCAGAGAGGCCTGGACACCATTAGAGCACCTACAAAACTTTAGGAGAATGCTGGGTCTCACTTCTTGGTAGGCTGGACAGCAGCTCAGGGAGGTGTCTGATCTGGAGGACATGACAGCCCAGCAGGAGCTGCTACTCACCTGACCTGGCACTCAGCAAGTCAGAGCTGAGCACAGTGGCTGCTAGGAAGTGCTATTCCTGCCACATCCACTGCCAGGAGTGGGGCTGATGTTTGGAAAACAGATTCAGTGCCCTCCGTGGTCCTTCCAGGATGCTGGGAGATTTGAGAAGGGGGAAGACCCACATCTGTGGTTTATTTGGGGGAAAAAAAGGATGAAGTTGCCCTTGGCAGAGTTCAGCAAGTCTCCTGAAGTCTCTAATCCCAGTGATCCCCAGTCCTATCCTGGAGCCAGAACCCAGCCAGTTGAAGTCTCCTGGACCAGGCACAGGGGCAGGCACTCGCACTGGGGACCTACAGAAGGCAGTGCAGCATTAAAGGGTTTGGGGCCCTTGTCTTGTAGAGCCAGAGTTAACGCCTCAGCCCTTAGCATCTGCTGGTCCCGCTCTTGCCTTTTGTCATCCTTTTGATTTCTGCGGTCCTCAGAGTGAAGCCAAGGAGGCTGGGCCTCAGCTGACCTGTGTGAAGCCTGGTGCAGGTTCACACAGGTCAGCAACACATGGACACTTCATCCTAGGGAGAATCAAGTGATTTCTGCAGAGCCTGAGTGCCCTAGGGGACAGGGACGTGAGCAGCCTTCAAGATGGTGTTCTCTCTTCAGACAGAGAAGAAACCCAGAGGAGGATAGGAGGTTCTAGTCACATATGGTGTTCTTTACATTTTCTAAGGGAAATGGTGCCCCCTGGAGTTGTGCAAGGAGATAGTCATAAAGACAGATCTAGGAGATGTGGAGGAAGCTGGAGTAGGAGGAATTCAGGAAGGCTCAGATATAGGTCCTGACCCCAGATATCCAGTTCAGGGAATGGGAGATGTGGGGGGAGGGGAGCTCATCAGACCTCACTTTGCATCCTGCTGAGGAGCAAGCCCAGGCCCAGAGCTGTACCAGGAGATGGATGATCCTGTTCTCTGGGGATAGCCTTATCCCACATGGAAGCAAGGGCATGACAGACATTGCAAGACAGAGGCAAGCCAACAGGAAGATAGTCACTCCTCAGTTTCCCTACCCTGCCCTCACGTCATGGGATGAGGGTTATTGTTGTTGTTTAATGCAGCAAAATACAACATTTAATGTCTATAAAGGTGCAGTATGAGTCATTTCACGGAATGTCTAGGCCCCTTTCGCTGGCAGCAAACAAACTTTCCAGCCCTCTTTTGAGGAAGCCATCCAACTCAGCGGCTGCTGCTGTTGCTGGCCTGTGTGAGTGAGCATGCGTGTGCTTATGGGGCTGTGTGTGGCACGCATCTCTGCCAGGGTCTTGCTTGCCTGTGTGCATCTGTGTGGGGCTCAAATCTGTGAGTGAGGGTGTGACCATAGTAGGTGGTGTGCATATGTGGGCCCAAGTCTTGGATGGGAGTGTGGAGTGCCCTAGTGGTTGCGTGTGTTTGTGGAGGGTGTGTGCAAGTGTAAGTCTCCAAGGCAGTAGAGTGTGCGAGCCTGTGCGTCTGAGGGTGACTATGTGTACAATTTTTCCTCGTCACTGCCAAATTGTCTTCCCATCTCTCCCCTTACAAAGCAAAGGGCTGACTGAAGGGAGCTTGCTGTCCAAGTAGGGGGTGGGTGCTGGAGGGAAACCAAAGCAATTCCACTTGTTGGAGGAAAGTGTCAGCCAAGGATGAAACTGAAACGGAGGCAGCAACTCCAGAAAATGCACCCCACACCCTGAGATCGTCGTGGGACCTCAGTTACTCCCACTCTCCTGCCCCCTCCATTGGCAGTGTTGATTAGTCAATCTGAAATTCCCATCCCTGCAGCCTGGACTTGGGGTTGAGGCAGTGTTGTTGGGTTAGAACTTGGCCTGTGGTTAGCATGTGACCCCATTAGCATTCATTATCATAGTACCAAATTGGTATATCAGATCTTCCAGCACCTAGTAAAGTGCAGAACCAGGCTGGAAGGAGAGGTCCCAGCTCAGGCCCTGATCCATCCAGTGGCATTAGAGGGGGTTGTAGGTTGACAATTTTGAATCAGCTTAGGAGCAGAAAGAGGGGGCAAGGAGGTGTTAGGCTTTGCCAGTTTGATCCTTTTTATGGGTTGTGCTCTGGAGGACACTCCGGGGAGAGGGCTAGTGAAAGGAGGGGTTTCCATCTTGGCACCACCCTGTAGGAAGCCCCCCTCCTCAGCTCTGAGGTTAGTGGGAAACAGACTGTATTCTGTCACACAGTGAAACCTGGGACTGTTTAGGATCCTTTGGGTTTTTCTCTCCTTTCCTCATTATGGAAAATCTTTCTATAACTTTCTCAGATGGCTCTGCACACCCTAAAAACCGGAGAGTTAAAGGGACTGACAGGAAAGAAGTCCCCCAAAACACCAAGATGGGGTGCTGCTTATTTCTCCGTGCAAATTTTACCTATAAAGCTGTATCATGGACATGGCCACTGTGGCCTCTGCAGAGAATGGGGCTGGCGCCCCCAGCTGTTTTTCCCCTCAGCTGGAAGGTGTCTGGCCACAGGTTATTTTTGTGCACCCTGATAGACTCGATCATGTTCACAGTGATCACATAACCATAAACTGCTATAGGAGGACTGGGGCCTCGCCCCCACTTTTAGAGCTCAGGCCCTGCAAGAAGTTAGGGTACAAATGTTCTTCTGTGGAGACCAGCGTTGCAGGCTCGAGCCCCAGCTAGGCCTCTTAGCTATTTTTTTTTTAATATACAGAAGCACAAGTCTGGAAGGCTGGGTTGACAGGCACAGAACGCTGAAGCGTTGCCCTACATCCAGCCTCAGGATGAACCCCTGACAGTCATTAGGCTGAGTGATGACCACGGTGTGTGACTGTGCTGGAAGTGTACTCTTGGTCTCCAGAGAACCAGACTGGGACAATGGCTGTTCAGGGAAACCCACCCCCAGCGCCTGAGACAAGACTCAGAGTTTCCATTATTGTGCCTGTGGCTCGAGAGCACCGGCTTGCTCGCAAAGACGGCCCTGAAACCGCAATCCCTTTGTCGAAGTAAAGAGCGGCCCCGAGCTCTGCGGGGCCCGGGAGGCGGCCCGAGGGACTAGGAAGGAGCATGCAGGAGCCAGCCCTTCTTCGCCAGGGGCGCTCGCGCCGCAGGGCCCTTCTCCTGACGCGATCACCGCCATCTCCGGAGTCCCAGTGGCTCGCCCGAGAGGAGCGGGGCCTCTGGCGGCCCTCAAACCTTTTCCACACTACCACCCTCCCTCCCCGAGCTAGCATGCCGCCCCAGCCCAGGTCCCCCGGTAGGGCTGAGCTCCCCACCCTCCCTGCAGCGCGCAGGGCACCTCTGCAGCGCCATCTACAGGCGGCGCGCACGCGGGGCGTCGAATCCGGGTGCTGCCGCCGTGACTGTGGCGACCGCAGGAACTAGCGCCCCAGGAGGAGGAGGAAGAGAGAGGTCAGCTCCATTGCCCGGAGATTTACTGGCTGGCGCAAGGCCTCCCCTTGCCGCCCCAGCCCCAAGCGACCTGGCCATCTTAGCCCTGCCTACAGCCTGTCCCGCACTCTGCGGTGCACAAGCAGCCGGCGCTCCGACCTCCCACTCCTGCGCTGCACTCCGGGCCGCCTCCTGCCCAGGGCGCCTCTTCTCGGGAAGCGGTGAAGTCACTCTGGGCCGGATCCGCTGACTCATGAAAATGAGAATCCTGCCCCCTGCCCGGCACGCTCCTTAAAACTTCCCCTCAGTTTCCTCCCCCCTCCATCCCGGGTCCCGTCCAGTCCCAGCAGGCGGTCGAGGGCGGCTCTGGGCTCCCGGGCAGGATTCCAAGCGGCAGCTGGCAGGGATGTGTCTGGCTGGAGTCCGGGTGGAGACCTCTGCGCTTCGGTCCCAGCCGCCACTCTATGCAGCTCAGGAACACACAGGGAATGGTCGGGAGGGAGCGGCAGGTTTGCAACTTCTCCCAAAACCCATCTTGCAGTTAGCCATTTCACGCAGGAAGCGCCTGCTCAGGCAGGGCGGCTGTGGATCCCCTGCTCTCCGCAGCGCCTCGGGACTGACGGACAGGGCAGTTCACTTGATGCTGAGGCCTCTTCTTTGTAATCTCCTTTTCAGGGAGCAGGCGAGCGAGGGCTTGCCTGAGGGGGCGGGGGTCGTCTGAGGAGGGCTTGTGCTGCAAAAAGCCCAGGGTGGATGGAAGCCTCTAGGCTTTGAGTTGTCCTGGACCCCTGGCTTATGTCAAGCTGATGGCCTGACGGGTCACTGTAGCTCTTACTCCTAGAATTTAGTACTGACCCAGTTCAGGTTTGAGTAAGGGTCTTTTTGAGACAGTTTCCACTCCAGCCCCGTGTGTGTAGTTTGAGGTCAGAGAAGGGGTGAGATAAGAGTTGTCTCATCACAGGTGTGGGGTGATTGCCCAGAATGGTAGTTTCCACAAGGGGCTGAGGGCCTCTGAAACAGCTGAAGCTCCCCCTTCCTTCCAAAGTTACACGGTCCTTAAGGATCTTCTTCCACCTAGCATATCATGGGGCTGGATTGTCTTTTTTTTTTTTTGCTACTGGTGATCGAACTCATGACCTCACACTTACTAGGCAAGCACTTGAGCCACTGAGCTAAATCTCCAGCCCTGGGACTGTCATTCTTGTCCTGAATGCAATTTCTTATTGTCCCTATGCTAACAGTCTGGTGAATTGGAAATGGCCATGGACTGGGGTGGGGGTGGGGTGAGCACTAGGCTTGGGGTTTACATGGCAGGAGGGAAGTATTCGGAGCTCTTTATTTGTTTATTATTGCAGTGCTGGGACCAAATCTGAGCTCCTATCGGTAGCAAGTTGAGAAATGCCCTGGGGTATGGTGGTTGTACATCCACCAGCTGTGCAGGGTGTTTACTGGGGATTGGAAGCTATGAAATGGCTCAGAAGAAATGCACACTGTAGGACTGTGGCTGAGAACAGTCAGACTAGAAAGACTTCATGGGGGAAATTCTGGGTTTGAAGCCAAACTTTAGCTTAGGGGCTGGAAGATGCCCTTATAAAAAACTCTGCATGGAAGGAAAAAAGGCAAAGTACAATTTCTAGAGGCGCTAGGTTCAGATACAACTTTCTAGGTCAAAGAAGAATCACAAACCATAAGCTATGGGAAAAAAAACCCACTAGAAATAAAAAACAAACCAACAAATTTGTAAATGTGGTTGAGCCAGACAGGCAGCAGAGTCACGGTAAGGAGATATTTGCCAAGGGCTTTGAGTTCCATTAGCATCTACTCTAGGCCTTAGAGGAGACCAGCACTGGAGGCCATGGACAGATGAAGCACAGAGAGGCTTTTCCATACACAGGAAGTTGGGGCTCAAGGTGAAAAGATGATCAAGTCTAGTGATGGTAAACCTTTTAGAACCTTCAGTTATAACAAATAGCCCACTGCAGCGTGCATGCCATAGGGTTGTCACCACTGTCTTGTTCTCCCTATTTTCCAGGCCTTGCAAAGTGGCTGCCCAGGTCCATGCCCAGGGTGACAGAGCTGGGACTCTAATTGAGAAGAGTGCTCTTTCCACTGTGCTGCACTGCTTTGCTGGAAACACACGAACAGGGAGCACTTCCAGAACCTTGGGAAGAACCAGGGAGAAGGAAAATGGGGGGGCGGACAGCAGAGATTCCTCTGGGAAGGTGAGAATAAGAGACCTGAGGAAAGTGAACAGAGATGTGTGATTTCTCCGGACAAAAGGACTGTAAGCTCCACCCTCAGTTGAACAGAGTGTTCCTAGGAATGACAAAAGATGCAACCAGGGAAAGGGAAAGAACCATGGTTGGAAAGAAAAACCTAGGATATATAGAAGCAGGGCAAGAAAACATCCTGAGAGCCACCAGCTTTCTGCTGGAACTCACACATCATTCTCCTGGCACTTACGTTGCATTAAAAGTCCCCAGTGGGGAAAAAAGTTCCTATTGGTTATAAAGCCACTGAAGGCAGGGACTATATTTTACTCATCTCCTTATCTCCAGGTCTTAGCACTGTCCCATGACAAGCAGTAGTTTTCAGAAAATGTTTGTTAGCAAATGTTCCATAAGTGAATAAGTTTATGCACATATTTCAAGTTCTACACCCATGTTTGGTACTCACGGAGCACCTTTGTGGTGCACTGTCAGTGCCAAGACATCCTAGGTAAGGGCTTGCCTTGAAGGCTGGACACCTCTGTCTCCAGACATGAGACAGTACTGCTGGGCTTATCCAGGCATCTGTCATAGGCATGCCTTGGATGTTCCATGGGGACTTCCCAAAGGGACAGGACTGGGAAACTTTCTCTGGGGTCTCTTCCTAGGATGGGTCTCCAGAAGAAATTCTGGCTACTTATCTCCAAATTGCCAGTGCCTTCCAGACAGAGACCATGCAGAACACCCCTGTGGTTGAACAAGTTGCATGCACTGCTCACCCTAGCGAGGGAGAAGGCCCACCATGGGGAACCAAGGGACCCTCAGGAAGAGGGTGCAATAAAGGACTTAGGAGATTTAGGTTGTGTTGCTTTTGGGGAAGGGTTTAAGGAGGCTGGACTTCTCTGGATTGGATGCTGTTGGAAAGCAGGGGTATCCTCTAATAGGACTGGCTGTCTTTTTAAATAAAACTTCTCCAATAAGAGGGCATACTAAAGCAAGTCTAATGCTGAGACTGGTAAAGAAGTGCTCAAAACAGTCAGGCTGGGGGGTGTTTGGTCATTTTTGTGGTTTGGACAATGTTCATGTTTTTGTCTACATTCACACATGATTATGGAGTGGTCTCATTTTTGTTTCGTCTCATCATGGTCACACAGTGGCCTTGTGTGATGCCAATGTCGTGTGAATGTCTCTGTTCCACAGAACACTCAGACCTAGCTGTGAGTGCCAGGTCAGTTGGCAGCCATACCAAGGCCTTGCTTACAGGCCCGGGCTAGCTTCCGGATGTCAGGGGCTGTTTTTCTTCCTCAAAATGTCCATTTGTATTTATTTTTTCCAAAGAAAATGGTTTTAAAAAGCCGGGCATGTGGTGCACTTCTATAATCCCAGAACTTGGGAGGCTGAGGTAGGAAAATCATTTGCAAAGTTAGAGACCAATCTGGGCTACAAAGTGAGCTCAAGGTTAGCCTGAACTGCATAGCAAAACCATGTCTCAAAAAGATAAAAAAGGTTTTTATTGGTACACTTTAGGTATACATAAGATCACATTCACCATAGGGAATTTGTATCCGTACATGATATAACTGAATTCTCTTTTTTTTAACTCCATTCCCCTACCCTCTCTTCAACCCTTCTTTCCCTTCAAAATGTCCATTTTTAGATGATCCCTGATTTCTGACCAGGGCTTGGCTGTCCAGTATCTAAATATTTAGACCCTCCCGGTACTCTGACCCAGTCACACCCATATGTAGAACCAGCCAGGCGGGACGTCATCACTGGCTTGGGCTGCCTGTATCTGTGTGCGGTTTTGTGTACGTGTATCTGTGCCCGCCAGAAATTCCCTGATAAGATGGGAAAGAGGCCAGAGGCGAACTTAGCTTTTCTTCCCAGACATCAAGGCACTGAGACTGAGTCCCAACAGTCTCTGGGACAGAAAGGGAACCCTGTTTTAGGTGAAGTCAGGGAAGGAGGGACAGAAGGGGTACAGCAGCAGCCACTCCGGAGGGGGGGAAGGGAAGGGGTAGCTGTGAAAGGGAGGGGAGCGTTCCTTTGTGTAAATGGGTCTCTAGAGGAGCTGTTGGTTTTCCTTCAAGGAAACAGCCTGCAGTAGGTCACTGTGTGTTCCCACCCCCATCCCTTTCTGTTTAAGGCTCTTTGGCTCCACAACAAGCTCGCTGATTAGAGCAAAAAAAAACAAAAAACAAAAAAAAAACACATAAATTGACCTCATCCTTTACTTAGGGCTTAATTTGACCCTTTTCCAATTAGACTTTTGTTTCCAGTGTTTGAACTGTTTGTTTAGTTGCATTTCTCAAGCTTGGAAATATTAGGACATCTCTTGCTGTGCCTTATAGGTAGCCTGGCAAGGGCTAGTGCCATTACTGAATGGTGCCAAGGTACCATCTGACACCAGTTGGAGAATGGCAAAGGAGAGTGGGTTTGAAATCAAGTGGATGGACTCCCAGTGCATGATCCTTTGGCCAAAACCCAACTTTTCTTCCCGGGGTGGGACTAGCCCTGTCCTGCACTGTGGCATGGCCTCGCTGATCACACAGCCACTATCAAGGGCCAAATCTCCACAAGCACTGCCTGCCTACAGCATCAGAAAGCAGCCCCTGTGATCTCCTGCACCCTAGGTAGAGTAAATGTAGCCAGGATAAGTGGCAAGATGGGGCAGTGGGTGATGTGATGGGGGTCTGGGCAGCCTCAGGTATAAGCAATCTCAATTGCAGAGATTAGAGGCTACAAGACAGGCCTTTTCTGGTTTTGTTTTACTATCAAACCTGCTTACATAGCCTCATGCAACCAACCAACCAAGCAAGCACTTTGCCAGTTTGGGGAGGGGCATGTGACCCCTATGCTGAGGAACAATAGCAGTCCCAGCTCTGGGATAGCTTAGTATCTCCTCAGAGTGACTATCTCTTCAGAACAAGAGATAGGGCTGGGGAGTAAGTGGTTCAGTGGTAGAGCATTTGCTTAGCATGTACGAGGTCTGGGATTCCATCCCAAGCACCCCCCAAAAGTTTACTTTGAAAATTACACAAGGTATACACGTGTCAAAACAACACATGGAACCACATACATATGTAGAATTTTATGCCTGTATGTAACAAAAAACAAACTTAGGGCTGGGAATTTAGCTCAGCGGCATATGTGCCTGCCTTGCAAGCACGTGGTCATGAGTTTGATCTCTGGTACCGATTAAAAAAAACGATACTTAAAACAAACTTTATAAAAAAAAGGACAATTAGCATCTTCTCTTCCATATGTGGAAGCTGAAAAAACCATTGGCCCAAAAATAAAATAGTGATTACTAGATAGGCAGGGTGTGTGGATGAGGGTGGGGGTAGAAAAAGGGAAGTTTTGTGTACTTCAAAGCTGACCTTGAACTCACTATGTGGCACAGACTGGCCTCAAACTCAGGGGATCCTCCTGCCTTGGCCTCCCAAGTGCTGGGAATACAGGGGGGCACCACAACACCTAGCTAGGAGGTTGGATTTGATCAGAGTATGCTGTGTACATGTATGAAAATATCACATGATCCCCATTTATACATACAATTAATAATAATAAAAATGTTTAAAGTAACTAGAGCCAGGAAGGCCCACATTCAAGAGGAAGGTGAGGCTCAGCACACAGCAGGGAGAGCTACTGGCAGGGGTGGTTCTGAGGCTCTTGCTGCAAGGGGGTTCCTCGCAGCCCCCAGCTGCGCATCTCCCAACCCCACTGGCTGTGGCAGCCAAGGTCCTTCTGCCCATACCCTGCAGCGGAATGCACCACCCAGGCTCCCTGGCAGGGTAGAGGAGGAAGCAACTGGGCCAGCTGGCACCTGTTAGTTGTGGAGCCCTTTCTGGCGAAGACTGGCATCTGTTTTGTGGGGACACGATGAAGATTTTAGCAGGCAAGGGCACGGGGAAGCAGAGCAAAGCCACTTGAGTCATCTGCAGATCGGCTGTGCACACTTCATTGCTCCTTAGCAAGACCAAGGATTTTCAGGGCATTGTGATCCCTCGTGATGCCCCCCAGCTCCACAACCAGGACAAACCTGTGCATCTGGTGAACAGGAAAGCCACTGGGATTGAGTGGAGAATTTGCTGAGGCAAGAGAGTGGGCTCGAGTCTCTACGAGTCAGGAAGAATTATCCCTGAGCTTGAACTTCAGAGCTGATGGCCTTGTCCTCCATACATGGGTTGATGGCCCCAGAGACACACAAGTGAGGCTACTGGTACTGAACTAGGAGAGCAGCTTCTCCCTGACCCAGCTTTGAAGGCAGAGGCGCCTTTTGTTCCTCAGATGCTAAGAAAGTGCTGAGTCCTCAAAATAAAATCCCAAAACCTGGCGTGATGATGCAGGCCTGCATTCCCCACACTCATGGGGATGGGGCTGAGGCAGGAGGATTGCAAGCAGAAGCCCAGCCTGGGCAACTTTATGACTTAGCAAGACCCTGTCTCAAAGTACAAAGGGGCTGGCTGGGGTTATAGCTCAGTGCATAAGCCCTGAGTTGAAACGCCAGTACTGCAAAAAATCAAGAAATAAGAAAGTTTCAAAAATAAGTTCAAAGGAGGTAAATGCAACTGGAGTTCAGAAATGAATCATTCAACTGGTATGCCGCCACAGCAGGATTTGATACGGGCCTTGAAAGAGTAGGGTTTGGATAGATAAAATGAAGGAGCTAGGTGTGATGGTGCACGTCTGTAATCCCAGCATTTGGGAGGCTGAGACAAGAGGATCAACATGAGTCTGAGGGCAGCCTGGGTTGCACAGTGAATTCAAGTCCAGCCTGAACTACCAAGTGAGACTCTGCCTCAAGAAATCAATAAATTAAATTAAAATAAAGGTGTCAATAAATGAGACATGTGTGTACACATCAAGTGTTGAGAAGCTGGGATTGGTGGCACACACCTATAATCCCAGCATTTGGGAGGCTGAGATGAGAGGACTGAAGAGAGTACCAGCCTGAGCTACGAAGTGAGTTCAAGGCCAGCCTGAACTACAGCACAAGACTTTATCTCAAGAAAACCAAAAAAAGTGACAGGCAAGGAAGTCAGACAGGCAGGGTGGGCTGAGATTATGGAGTGCTATAGGAGACTTTGGACTTGATATGTTGGTGACTGGTAGTCTTCAACAAGGAGAGGACATGGAGCAAGTGCTGTATTAGCAAATTATCGACTAGCAGTGGTTAAGGATGGACACAATACTTCATGCGTCTTTCTATGGACCTATCTCATTCTATTGTACTTCTGTATTCCTCACTGATACCAGGAGTTTCTTTGGAGTGGGCTAGGTCTCACAGTGTAGTCCAGGCTGCTCTTGTACTCACTGCATAGCCCAGGCTTGCTTCCAATTTGCAGAGATCCTCCTGCCTCAGCCTCCCCAGTGCTAGGATTACAAGTGTGTGCCACCATGCTCAGCAATAATTTTCTCTTTACAGAAAGACACATAATAGGACTCATGAAAATAGTACACATTTCTCATTGAAACTATATATATATATATATATATATATATATATATATATATACACACACACACACATGCATACATAGTTTTGGTACCAGGGATCGAACCCAGGACTGTGTGTTGCAAGGCAGGTGCTTATGCCGCTGAGCTAAATCCCCAGCCTTGTTTTATTTTTTTTCTCAAGAAAGGGTCTCACTATGTAGTCCAGGCTGGTATTGAACTATGCAGCCCAGACTGGCCTTGAACTCATGGTGATCCTCTAGTCTCAACCTCCCATGTGCTTGTATTACAGGCATGCAACCACACCAGGTGACTGAAACTACATTTGATTTTTAAATTTTTATTTATCTTTGGTGCTGTAAATTGAACCCAAGGCCTTGTACATATTGAGTATATGTTCTACCTCTGAGCTACACCCCCAGCTCAACATTTGATTTTTAAAAGTTAAGCAATTTAGCTGGGTAGGCTGGGGTGCATTGGTAATGCCAGCACTTGAGAGGCTGAGGCAGGAAGATCAACTGGAGTTCGTGGTCAGCCTGTGCTACCCAGTGAGTTCAGGACAGCCTGAACTATAGCGAGACCCTGTCTCAAAAAGTCCAAAAGAAAGGAAGGAAGGAAGTTATGCAGTTCAGCTGGGTGTAATGTCACCTAACTGCAACCTCAGCAATTAGGAGGATGAGGCAGGAGGATCGCAAAGTTCTAGGGCAGCCTGGATTACAGAGTAAAACCTGATCTTAAAAAAACAAAACAGTTGCTGGTGGTGGTGGAGCACGCCTACAATCCCAGCACCCAGAAGGCTGAGGCAGGAGTGTCATGGGTTTGAGGCCAATCTGGACTGCATAGTAAGAACCTGTCTCAACAAAACAAAACAAAACAAAACAAAAAAACCAACAAAACAGGTAACTTAAATGCCCTAAATTAAGTTAACCTGCAAAAATTCAATTTGTATTCCCAAGCAAAATCATTTGTAAAGTGAGGTATGCCTGTAAGCATATTGTCAAGCAAAGGAGTAAAGAAAGGACAGGTTTCTAGTTTAGTGGATAGCAGGTGGAGTAGTCAAGAGGTCATGAGCCTAAGGAGTTGTGTCCAGGTTTGACCAGGAAGCACACTGTTCCTGAGCCCTTCATTCTACTGGTTTGTTCTTTCTTTCTTTCTTTCTTTCTTTCTTTCTTTCTTTCTTTCTTTCTTTCTTTCTTTCCATTTCTTCTTTTGCTGTTTTATAAAGATTGGCTTTTGTTATATATAGTTGAAACTGGCCTTGAACTCATGGTGATCCTCCTGCTTCAGCCTCCCAAGTGCAGGGATTATAGGCATGCACCATCATGCCAGGTACTATGTGTCCTTTCTGCCCCCCGTAGGATGAATTCAGTTCTGGGACAGGAGTTGTTCCACAGAAAGCCAAGTCTACTGTGCTTGTTTATCTGTTCCATTCAAAAGGCTCTGCACCAGGGCCTGGGCTGAACTCCAGTGGCATAACCATAAACAAGACCTTGCTGACACGCTTGTTGCTTCCAGAAGGTCACGGGCTAGCAGGGAGATGCGCAAACCAGGATGAGGCTTGGGAGGCACAGGAACCTCCCTAGGGCACAGGAGAAGGCCAAGTATGGTGGGCAGACCCCTGCAGGTGCTCTCCAGTGAAACTCAGGGAACAGAAAGGAGTTGAGACTGCAGAGCAGGGAACGTACTCATGGCTGAGAAAAACCAAACTTGGGAGCTGCTGCAGTGCTCTTGTCGTGGGATGTGCACAGCACTTCACCCAGCTGCCCCCTTTAAAAGAATAGGATTTAATTTAGAAGAATCAGATTTTATTGCATAATGTGAACATTAAGAATTCTATAACATGGTTGAAAATACAGAGAACTTGATCATTTGCATTCATTCACACAAAGAAAGTCTGCTGAATAAAAAATGCTCCTTTACCCGTCCCTCTCTCCACCACGGGTGGAGAAACGCTTGGTGAGTCCACGGTGGGCCTTCAGTCTTCGTGAATGTTGAAGAGTTTGGCCAATTCATTGAGGTCTTCGTGCCGCTCACCGTCCTTGATGATCTGGGGGAGAGAGTGGTGCAGATCTCTACCCATGGCTTGGCTCACCTGACGCAACCACCCAGGCCAGTCCTCCCCGCAAATCAGCATGGAGGCATGGGGACAGCTTTCTGCTAACCCCAGTGAGAAGGCTGCCAGCAGTCTGACTCAGGGGCATCACATCAAATGTGGGTCCAAAAGAAGTGCCCTGAGCTGAAGCTGTACCTTCGGTCTGTGATGTGACCAGAACAGACATGGCAACCTGCGGCACCTGCAGAAGCTACAGGAGGGCGTCCAACCCCCACTTCCCACCTTCCTCTGAGAGCACTGGTAAGCACCTACCTTCCTTGCTATTGGCATTCTGTTAAAGATGTTCCACAGCACGATCCCCACCACCACTTTGTCCCTGAGGTAGAAGATGACGCCTTTGCCATAATCCTCCCCTTGGCTGGGGGCCTGGGGGATTGCAGGGCTGCTGGGAGGAACGGCGATTTCGGAGGCCTCTGACTCTGTCTCACTCTCTGAGCGGATACCGGTCCCTGTGGCCAACCCCACAAACACACATACAAAGGCTGAACTTCAGTTATCAGGACTTTGGCAAACTCTAAATGCAAGTATCTTTCAAGACCTGCTTTGAGTTGCTTCTATATGGTTTGTTTTTCTAGGCCCATCAGTGCATTCTGGCCTTCTCCACCCTCACATGTAGCTCATGGCTAAGGTCCAAGACAGAGCAGAGCTTCAACATTCCCACCACAGGGGGACATTTTCACCAAAGTCGAAGGCACATCCATAAGGAACCCCTGCAGGAAGTGTTTCTTCCTATGGGAGAAGACAGGAGGGAATGGCAGTGCACAAAGGAGGCCCCTCCTCCTCTGAGACCCACAGGACTCTAGATAATGCTTCCCAGCAGACAGAACAGTGACCCTGAGTGGAAAAGGATCTGGGCCTGTCTCCTGGATGTACTGACCAGGAGAGATGGGAATTAAAGTGTAAGGAATACACTTAAATTACTTTGGAAAAGGGCCTACAGACCCACAGACTGTCTTACTTTCTCCTTAAATAGCAACTTACCCTTCAGGGCTGGGGATTTAGCTCAGTGCCATAAGTGCCTGCCTGGCAAGCACAAGGTCATGAGTTCAATCCCCGGTACCCCCCCCCCACCAAAAAAAAGACAAAACAAAACAAAGAAACAAAAAAAGCAACTTACCCTTTAATCATCTCTGGCAAAAAGACACAGAGGCTAAGTAACGTGAGCCCAGGTCATGGGACAAGGCCAAGGAGTTAACAGAGACACGTGTGGGAGGGCAGTCCATTCTAGGAGCACTGCCTACTGCCTACTGCCTAATGCAAGTGTGGCCTTGGGCTCTCACAAGTGGAGTCAGAAGTAGCTCAAGGATTTTTTAGCCTAGTGCTGTACTGCCCAGGGCCCTTGAAAGATTGCTGATCCTAAGCTGAGCTGCTCAGGCCTTGCTCGGTTTGTTTGTTGCTGCTTGTTTGAGGCAAGGTTTTGCTATCTAGTTCAGGCTGGCTTTGAACTCACTATGTATCCCAAGCTGGCCTTGAACTTGTGGCAAGCCTCCTGCCTTAGCCTTCCAAGTTCTGGGATTACAGACATGTACCACCATGCCCTGGCTGGTTCTTGATATTAGCATGAAGCAGGAAATTAGAAAAAGAAAACCAAATCCAAAACCTAAAATGTTCAGGTTGACTTCATCACTTAGGTCTTCCCAGTCCCAAGAGACAAACTAAACAACAATGTCATCAAACTGTCCCTACCTTGTGTCCAGCATGCACAGTATTTGAGTCTATGCTTTCACCAGGCTGCTGAGTTTACCAGAGCCCAGATCACTGAAGAGCGAGGACTTGGGATTTGGGAGAGGCTTTCACGACCAGCTCCCTGTGGCCGATACAGAATCAATCGCCTTGTTCAGGAGACCTCGGACCACTGATTCTCAACATTCTTCCAAGAAAAGTCTCTTCCTTACCTGACTGCTCTGTGGCAGATTTTGGGGTGTCCCGTGCAGTTGCTTTTGCAAAAACACCAACTGTGGGCAAACTACTGTCCACAAGGCCAATAGCTTCATAGCCAACATCAGGGCCCAAGTCGCTCCTACGAAAGGAGAAGAGGGAGTTCTATTGAGACCGTGAGGGATGAGGTGGCTACACACATTCTCCGCTCTCCACACTGTACTCAGGTGGGCCAAAGGACTTAGGATATGGAACAGGAAAAATGACCAACTGTTCAAATGCTGCTAGGCCACCTGGGGTGAAAAAGCAGGATTATCCCAAGCTGCCCTTATTTTTCCTTGAGAAGCTGCCACACATATCACATATCCATACAGTGTCTAAACTTTCTGAAATTTATTCCTGCTTTTATCCCATGCCATGCTTGGGGAGGGATGATTTCCTTACTTACCTTTAACTCACCCTAAAATAGTCTATGCAGTTTTAAAGAGCACTCCATTTTTTTTGTCTTTTTGAGACAGGGTCTCGCTATGCAGTTCAGGCTGGCCTTGAGCTCACTTTGTAGCCCAGGCTAGTCTCAAACTTACAACGATCCTCCTGCCTCAGCCTCCCGAGTGCTGGGATTACAGGCGTGAGCCACCACACCTGGCCTGAGCACTCCATTTTTGTGGGATTTGAGATGCATTATGATTTCACTAATTACATTATTTCCCACTGTTAGTCTTCAGTTTTCCAGACTAGAATGCTTTCCATAAGGAGGCACCTTCATCCACTTGGTCATTTTATTTTAGTTAATCTTTTTTTTGGTACTGGGAATTGAACTCATGCATGACCTTGCACTTGCCAAGTTGGCACTCATGCTGCTGAACTAACTCCCCAGCCCTGTCATTTTATTTTAATTGCTTTTCTTGGAAAGCCTTCCTATAATCATCACTCCTTCCTTTTTTTGTTTTGTTTTTTCTTGTGACAATGTAGCCTGGCTGGCCTCAAATCTGTGACCCTCTTGCTTCAGCCTCTCAAATGATATACAGCTATGCACCACCATGCCTGGCATATACCTTTTTTAATATGCTAGGAATTTGGCAGAATATGTAAGGCACAAACATACCATTACCACGCTTTCTGGCAATAATCTAAGATACTGTAGCTGTTCTGATTCTGCTGCTCTACACTTTACCTTCTTGGTCATGGTAGCTCAGTGTATAGTTATGGATTCACTGTTTTCTAACTACATTATCCTACATATTTTGACCCTGCGATTTATCTGTTATTTCTTCTTTGCTGCTCACTCATAAAGTGTGTGTGACCGTCCTGAAATATATTTCCATTAGCAGAAAATAGCCTTAATAGCAATCACTTAGTCGCTTCTGTTGTTTGGTTTTGGATTTGGTTTTGTTTTTCTTGACACATGATTTTGCTGTGCAGCCTACACTGGCCTTGAACTTTGAGATCCTCCTGCCTCAACCTCCCAAGTGCTCAGATTATCACTACATCTGATTCAGCTTCTGCAACTGTGATGGCTTTTTATTTATTCTTTCAAATCAATAAAATAAAAGGTATCAAATAGGGGCCAGGCCAGTGTTCAGGAGTATCCAGTGCTAACCGCCCCCCTTTTTTGCGGTACTGGGGATTGAACTCATGACCTCGTGCTTGCCAGGCAAGTGCTTACGCCACTGAGCTAAATCCCCAGCCCTCGCTAACCCTTTTTTTAATGCAAAGAATTATCTTGACTTTGAATTGCTCATCTTATGGGCTATACATGAGTGGGCTTTTTTCTAGTATGCTGTACTCATTGTGGTAACTAATAAAGAATAAATTAAAACATATTGCTGTCTATTCTTAACAGCCCATTTTGGTGTCACCTACTATAGCTCAAACTCTGAGCTCTTTTGCCAAAACTGCTGGTGTTACCTCCATCCACACACCTCATCTAACTTACATCAACCAGGACACTTTTACCAGATGGCCACTAGAGGTAGAATGTATGTCCATAAGATGGAAGTTTTCCCATTGGTGGGAGGTTAACTGCCCTACAAGGTGACCAAACCACAATCCTGTGTTATGATCTTAATGCTGAGTTTGAACCAAAGTGTTCCCAAGGTGCAGAACTCTTACCAGAACATTGACTGATGCCAATAGGGCTTAGCTGCTCCAGTCATATTTTCTCCGGCCAACCTTCCACTCACAACAGCGTGATCATGATGCTCTACTCGCCTCCTACCCAATTTTATATCATAGAAGCATGCAGCATCTCCTGCCTTAGGAAAAAAGGACACAATGTGAATGCACTTAAAAAAAACAAGTTACAGAGAGGCTTAATGAACCCTTGCAATATTAATTAATGTTTTCCATTTAAAGGTTACAATTACACCTCAACTATTAAAAACATTTGAGAGAGTCCATTTATAACGAAACAAAACTAACCTAAATTTCCTGTGCTTCAGTTTCTGCACACCTGTTTCTCTCCATCTACCCTTAGAAGGCAAACAGGCTGTTTGATAACAATGATTTTCTGTATGTGGAAAGCAGCATTTAGGTGTGACTGCCTCTCATCTGGCAATACTAAGGCTTTTCCATCATTCCACATTCATTCATATAGTCATTCATTCACTCAACAAATATTTATGGAGTACTTACTATGTACAGAAAGCATTATGCTATATGGGTTGCTGAGATGGAACTGATACGCTAGGGGCGAAGGGGGCAGCTTCATGCAGGATGTGGTATTTGAGCTCTCTAACCCTTGATCATCTTTATGGCTATTCAGACTCCCTCAAAGCAACCTAAAAATCTCACAAGTGAGCAGTGACAAAGTAAACTATGAAACACACTTAATGGAGTATTAGATAGTCATTAAACTGTTTACAGAGTCTGAAGCAACATGGAAAATGCTTATAGTGTTAAGTGAAAAGGGGCAGAATATATTTATATATAGCATGCTTACCACAACCTCTTAAAACAAAGAAAAAACTTATCTGCAAGAAAACAAAGGGAAGGAAATACTCTGAAACACTCATGGTTCTGCAGGTGACTGTCTCCCTTTGTCCTTTTTTTTGGTACCCAGGATTGAACTCATGACCTAGTGCTTGCCAGGCAGGCACTTATGCCATGGAGCTAAATCCCTGGCCCTTCCTTTGTCCTTTTTGTCTGTCTCCTATACTGAGCAATAGATAGATAGATAGACAGGCAGATAGATAGAATTTTTGTAACAGTTTAAAAAATCCAGTACATTTTACCTTTAAAAAAAGAAAGCAATTTTTGAAGGGGAAAACAAATTTCTCCAAGGCTTCTATATCCTTAGCAGCAAAGTCCAAGTTACAATTGTGAAGTGATAGCACTGGGAAATTACCTCTTGGTTCCTATAGTCTTGTTTGTGTCATAATAGGTTTTCAGAAACAACTAAAAATAGTGCTTGAGGAAAATGAAAACAGAGTGATCTTCCTTTCCAAGGAACTTCTTTCTTTTTTTCTTTCTTTTTTTTTGAGAGAGAGTTTCTCTACACAGTTCAGGCTGGCCTGGAGCTCATGGCGACCCTTCCAAGTGCTGAGATTACAGGCATGCACCACCACGCTCGGCAGCAGGGAATATGCCTGAGAACTTCTCCTTCCTCTACTCCCTGGACTGAGACCATGGGAACAGCGGATCTGCTGCAAAGTGGTGTGTGTGCCTTCCAGGGGGTATGCTGTGGCTGCTGCCCACAAGCAGAACAGAAAGAGTGAGGTGTCTTCCTGTAGGCACGTACACTGCTGTCATCTTCCACGAGCTTGCAGATGATGCCATACTTCATCTTCTAAACCCAGCAGTTCACAGGTTTCTATTTTCTCCTCTTGCCCTCTAAACACTTTGACCCTATTTGGTTAAGCTGTCAATGCATTTTAGCATTCCCCCTGGCAGACCGGGGACAATGAATCACTCCCAGTCGTGCTGTAGAACACTTACCACCCAGATGTTAGAGCGTGCTTGTAGCTCTGCGTTTACTCGGAAGCCCCCAAAATCAGAGTCTATTTCCAGTCCTCCAGTCTTGGCCAACTCAACATTGGGCTCCAGGCCCACAGCTGCCACTATGTGGTCAGTTTCTACCTGATGCAAAAAAGATATTCAGTCAATCACCACAGCTTCCACTTATCACCATATTCTTAATGGCACATTATGCCATTAAGAACTGAGGCTTAACAAGACCATGGGAATGGGTGTGGTGATAGGCACCTTTAATCCCAGCACTCAGGAGGCTGAGGCAGGGGGATCTCAGTGAGTTCGAGGCCAGCCTAGGCTACACAGTGAGTTCAAGGCCAGCCTGCAATACATTGCAACACCCTGTCTCAAAAAAATATCATGGCTTAATTTACCTCTGCTAAACAGATTTTTAAAGTGCCATTTCATAAGTCAACCCCCAATCACATACACAGACTCCATAGTGCCCCAAAAGAAATCTGCCACCCTAGCAAAACTGTGATACAGACAGGAAGGGGCCAAAGGAAAGTGGTCCACGGGAGCCTGCTCTGGCTCTCATCATCCTGTTTTAAGGGAGGGACAGTAATTCAGATAATTGTGACAGGTTAATGGTGGCTGCCAAGGAAACTGTATCTGCTGGTGTCAAACGAAGGAGCACACTGAGGGTAGGGCCGGAAGGCCTTCTAGTGGTCTCCTTACCTTTCTGCCGTCTTTTAGCTTAATAAGCAACTTGCCACCACTAACTCCAACCGACTGCACAATCGCACTGGGCATCACTTTTACCCCTTCTGTAAAGGCAAACGAGACCCAAGGTGAGGTGAGGGCCTGTAACCTTCACAAGAAGTAGAGAGGCTGACCAGAGGCCTCCCCTGGGTCCAACCCATCACTATCAGCATGCAGGCAGCCATGGAGAGCTGTGAGAACCTATGTCCATGGCCTGTGTTTAGCATTTCTGGGGATCTGGTACCTCAGATTCAGAATGCCCAGATGAATCTGGTAGACTGGGAAACAGTGAAATGGTTTACCACCCAGGTAGCAGGGCTTAGGTCAAGGGGGCCCCCAGAAAGCTAACTTGACCCTTGGTCACACTCAAAGGAATTAGTGGCAGCACACAGAGTTTCTCTACCTCGTCTGACTTTTTCCATGGTCCAGTTGCTGAGGTACTCGGGGAGGATCTTCCCCATGTTTCCTTTCTCAGGGAAGAGCTGGATCACTTCTATGCCCAAAGTTCGAGCTGGGCAGAAGAAAGGCAGCCATTAGGGCAGGAAGTTAAAGGTAATCCCAGGAGGCCAAGAAGGGAAAGAAAGCTGCCAGTCTGGTCCAAGCCCCCACCTGTGAAGCACTGGGGCATGCAGGCCTTGGCTCATTTAGAGGCAAAGACAACAGGTGCCAGAACTGCTGTCCCAAATTAAGTTACCGACTGTGAATTCAGTGCCCTTCTGCCCATGCAGTCACCTGAGGCTTACACAAGTACTTTGTGACCTCTGAATCAGAAGCACACTCCAGAGAAGATGCCCTGAGTTCACACAGCTGAAAGATAATGCTAAGAAAAATGGGTGCCATGAAACACTTACTGGAGCTCACAGACCTGTCAAGATGTGAGCTGCCATGCATCTGAAGAAAGTTTTGGGATTTTCATAGGGCAGCAGTTCAAACACACACACACACACAGTTCTGTACTCTTTTTCATTTTAGGAACTCACTTCCCTTAACATTTTACTTCTAGTGCTCACCTTGGCAGTACATATACTTAATATTTTACTTTTAAAATTCCTGGCATAGAAGCTAGGGAAAAGGAAAGAAAGCACTGCTTTTCAAGTTGCTCAAATGACAGCCTTCCAGTCCTTCAATCCTCCTCAGGACTAATCTCACTACTTAGCTTCGTACTCTGTAAACTTTCTTTATTGTGGTGCTGGAGATCCATACAAGCACTGCCACTGAGCTACACCCTCAGCCCTGAACTTGACAAACTTTAATTGAACTCCTTCTACTCCTTCTGCCAAATACATCTCTAGAATTTGTGACAGTCTGTACCAGACATGTGTGATGTAGGGGTGAGAAAAGAATACCAAGGTCACTCCCAATACTCACCCTTTCTGCCAAGAGCACAGGCCAGTTCACTACCAAGGAAGCCCCCACCAATAATTGTAATCGACTTGACTTCCCGTGAGATCTTCTCCAAGGCTCTGAAGTCTCCAATCTGCAGGATCACAGCAGTTTAGCTCACTGATCTCCCAAAGGGCCATAGGATAATAATCCTAGGAAATATTTTCCTCTCTTTCACAGCAGTAAACAGATTTTTTTGCACATAAAAGTTCCCTGCCTAGAGTGGCTCAGTTACAGCCACTATGTTATTAATGTGAATTTATTTCTCCATGATAACATTCCAATCCTTAACTGGTGCGGTTTGCCCTTCTTTTTCAGGAGGACATCTGGCCATCTCTGGAGACATTTTTGGCTGTCAGGAAAGGGAAGCGCTTCCAGCATTTAGTGGATACAGGTCAAGGATGCCTCCAACATCCTACCATGCACAGGACAGATCCCTATGCAACTATCCAGACCAACATATCAACAGTGCTGAGGCCGACAAATCTTAGTCAACCAAGAACTTAAAGGACAGCATGAAGTGTCTCAAACATTCCCTAAGAATGGCTGGCAAATTACAGCAATTTTTATAAGCAAAGCAGTGTTAAGAAATAAACCACTCCCTTTTCTTTTTGCTGTGGTATTCTTGATCTTTCTCCCCAGTCCGTACATGCCACTTGCAATGAAAAATGCCAAGAGGCTATAAGGAGTTCCAATGAACGAAATGCAACAGGAAAACCAACTATGAAACTATAGCAAGCAATAAAATCACTAACTGTATTTTTCTCCTGGGAGCTTAAAACCCTTGAGAGAGGTATTCAAGGGTCAGAGAAAGGAAGTGACTTGCTCAAGGCTAGATAACAAGTCTGGAGAAGAGCCATATATAGAATGTGGCACTCTCAATTCCTGGGTGAGCATTTGGCGACCGCAAGATTGTATTACCTCTTCAAGACAACACCACAAAAACACTAAAGCAGACAATTACTTTTCTGAAAAGTGTCGTTCTGCTCTTCACCTCTGCTCCAGCCCTATCAATGGCAGATAGACTTCTTGGTGTGCCTCCTAGAAGTAAGAGGAGGAAACCCTTTAGCTTAGCAGCAGACAGGGACAATCCCAAACAATCCCCCACCCCAGGTGGGGCTCTCCTTGGGGTGCTTGTGTTCTCCCTGGTGGTGCCACTACAGCTACCATAGGGTAAGACGGCTTTGTATTCCTTCAACTGGCCCTCACAGCAGGATTTTAATCAATTTCCTTGGAGAAGCAGATTTGGGTTTCTTCTGGGGGGGTCTTCCCTCCCCATGGCTAGCCAGAAGGCCTTACTTTATGCCTCCACACTCTCGTCTAGTTTCTTCTGAGGATTCGTCAGCTACCATGGCAACACTGGTCTCTCAGCTGCTTCAGTCTCTTCTGAATTCTCATGGAAATTGGCAGTGAAGCCAGAAGCCTATCACTTTCAGGGCACAGGGTGAGCACTAAGCAGGGAGAGAAAAATGTTCACTTCTTGATGCTTTTACCAGAAGGGACAGCAAGGATAATCCAGATGGGCGGACGATCAAAGATGCCTGGACTTAGCTGGGTTGTGCAACAAGACATCCTTTTCAGAGATTCTGGGTTTCAGTTCTCTTAAGATAAAGTAGTAATGCCTTGTATGGAAAAGGCTGGACTTTAAAACTTAAATGAGCTACCGGAGCAGAGAAGCTAGCTATTTCCACAAATACCCACCTGTTGCAATCAAGCACTTTTCATAAGTGATCTGAGAGCCATCATTAAGCTTCACCATGTTGCCTCTGACGTCCAGCTGTACTACCTGGAACAGTGACACACACACATGAGGTAGATGAAATAAGCTCTGAAAAGAATTTCATTGAGATAGAACCCATATAAAATTAAATTTATCACTTAAAAGTATACAATTTTGCCTGGGAATTTAGCTCAGCAGCATAAGCACCTGCCTGGGAAGTGCAAGGTTGTGAGTTCAATCCCTGGTACCGAAAAAAAAAGTACACAATTTGGTGTTTTTTGTACCGAGGACCCCACACTCACCTGGCAGGCATTTACGCCACTGAGCTAAATCCCCAGCCCACAATTTTAGTATATTCACATCATGTAACTATCACCACTATTTAATTCCAGAACATTTCCACTCTCTCTCTAATCCTTTGGAAATTTTAGCTGTTGTCCCAATGAGAAGAATGAATTACTCTTAAGAAACCATCTCTAAGGCCAGACGTGGTGGCACATGCCTGCAGTCCCAGCACTAGGGAGGAAGTTTGAGGCCAGCCTGGACTCCATGGTGAGTTCAAGGCCTAAACTATATAGCAAGACCATGTTTTTATTTATTTTATTTTATTTTATTTTTTGGTGCTGGGGATCAAACTCATGACCTTGTACTTGCCAGGCAAGTACTTATGCAGCTGAGCTAAATCCCCACCCCAAGACCTTGTTTTTAAAAAACAATCTAAGTAGGCACAGGTACCACAGTTTCTGGTACCCAGTATAAGTTCCTAAGTAGCCAACATCAGAGCCAGCACGTCCTGACCCCAAAGGTCCTACATGATTTGTGGGCATAGAGACTTTGCACAGCCTTTTCTACTAGGCTACTGGAGTCCTGACTTCTTGGTTACAGCTCTCCTACACTCACAATACCTCTCTCTACACAATGCTTTCTCCAAAATTTCATCTTCCCTGATCCTCAGCTCTCCCTCAAGAACCACTTACTTACACGCAGACTGGACATCTACCCATACACCACTTCTCTGGCCAGGCAGAGCTGCTGGCACTTTGCAGGCTTCCTGAGGCTGCAGCTGCTTCCTGATTCTCATACCTTCGCTCTCCGCTGCAGACCACCACTCACATCCCTACGCATCACTGTTACCCAGCCACCTCCTGGCCGCTCCTCCTCCGCCACTGAAGACCTCGGAACCATATCCAGATTCTTGTTAACTCCTAAACCACTATTTCCACCTCAAATATCTTATTCTTGGGCCACAATTTTCCCAACTTTGTCAGAGTGTCACTATTTTCTATATGTGCTTTCAATTTCTCTGTCTAGCTGGCTGTTTCATTTGACCTAATCTGTGTCAATGATCTGTTCCCTTACTGGCATCCTTAATTCCCTTGCTGTAACCAGCAAAAGAGAACTTTGTAATTTTAGGGACAAGCTGCTTCTCCAAACTTTATTAAGCCAGGGCCATAACCACCACGTCCTCTTCTTTTTGGCCCAGGTGAATGGACAGAATTGCAGATGCAGGCCTCAAGAGCTCAGAGTCCAGTTTCACTTCACAGGGAAGAGAGGGCTAAAGCAAGCCTGGCACTGTCTGTTGTCCAATTCTACTGCCTCTCATTTCCTTGGAGCTAGCTTCGAATAAAGTCTTGTTTTCCTTTCTCTGTAACATAATAAATGGCCCACCATGGTCTGCATGGGGAGCAAGCTGAGCACCTGAGTGGCCAGCTGCCAATGTTACTTATGGTTCAGAGCTTGAGCTCTGAAGCCTGAGAGACTGGGTTTTAGTCTGATCTACTCCTTACTGGCTGTGAGACCATAATTTCTAAAAATATTTATTGAGTGCCTACTATGTTTCAGGTGCAGTGCTAACTGCTAGGGACACAGTGGTGAGCAAGACAGATACTTTCCATCTTCAGAGTTTAGTAGCCAAGACAAGCCATTTAACAAGCACTAACAATAATCAACAGTAACAAATGTGACATGAGTGGTGTCATGGTCTAGATTTAAAGTGTCCCTCATGTACTCACAGGTGGTGTTTCTGCCTTGGAAGCTAGCCAATTGTGGAATAAACTATGAACCCTAATAAACTTTAATTTTTGTTTTGTTTTGGTGTTTTGAGACAGGGACTTGCAATGCAGTTCAGACTGTTCTTGAACTCAGTATGTACCCCGGTTGGCTTCAAACTCACGGTGATCCTCCTGTCTCAGCCACCCAGGTACTGGGATTATCTAAACTGCCAAACTGAAAAGGACATTAGGACATTTCAATTGCTCACTCTCTCTCTCTCTCCCTCCCTCCCTCTCCTTCCCTCTCTCTATTTTTTTGGTGCTGGTGACTGAACCCAGGAGACTTGCAGATGCTAAGCAATGTATTCTGCCACTGAGTTATATCCATAAGCCTGTGATTCCTTTCTTTTCTGATCTTGGGCCAGAGTGACACTGTATATCACATCCTCCTTGTGACTCCCTCTAGCCCTGGCTTCTGTCCTGGGCTCTCCTCGTGCTGCGCTTTGGAGTCCCCTAGTCTCCTTTGTGGGAACGATGGGGCTGCCCAGGGTTTGGGCCTTGCCTCACCCCTCTCACTAATGATGTTTTTCCCTGGGAGGCCCCGCCAACTCTCATGGTTTCAATTCCTGCACATATTTAGGATTCCTGAAACTCTACCTGGCCTGGCTCCTCCCTGTGTGGCACAGTCACACATGCAACTGCCCAGAAGCCACCACCGCACTGGGACAGAACTCCAGGACTGAAATTCCCCTTCCCCTTAAAACTAGTTCTTCCTCTCATAGTGTCTGTCTCTATTGGGTCCTATCTCTATCCACTCAGATGCTTCGTCCAAGGAGGCCTCAGCAATGTTTCCCAGTTCTTATCACCTTTTCTTTTTATTGCAGTGCTGGGGCGCTGGGAATCCAGCCCAAGGCTTTAGAGACCATCACTTTTTTTTGTTTTGTTTTGAGACAGGATCTTGCTATGCAATTCAGGCTAGCCTCAAATCTATGGCAATCCTCCTGCCTCAGCCTCCTGAGTGCTGGAACTACAAGTGTGTACCACCATGCCCAGCAACATCACTTTTCTATCTAGAAGTAATACAGTATTAAGAGTTTGGGCTCTAGAATCATAATATCTAGGTTTTAATCCTGTAGTCAGACATATCTGGACTTATATCTATCTCTTACTTATTAGTTATGTGTGTATAAGCAAGTTATCACAATTTATTTTAAAAACTGGATTTCTTTCTCTATGAAATGGAAATAAGCCTACTTCATAAGATTATTGAGAAGATAAAAGGAGACAATATACATAAAACATTTAAAACTGTGTCTATAAGACCAGAATAGGTACTACACAATTTTCACTCTTTTTCTTCTACTTTATTATCATCATCATGACTACTATCTTAAATTGGGTCCTTATCATCTCTTTCCTGGGTTGCAAAAATCTTTAAAATGTTCTCTCTGGTATTATTCTCCTGCAATCCTTCCTTGTCAAAGCCAACAGTAATTACTAAAAATTCATTCTAAGTGTTTTACATTCTCACCTAAAATTCAGCAGCTCCCTACTGCAGAGGAAACTCAAGCTCCTCTGCAAGGCGAGCTGTAATGACCATGTCCCTGCGCAACTTCTCTGTTTTTTTTTTTCCTGTCGCTCCCTAACTCAATTTTCGCGTTGCCTGTTTTCTTGCTTTTCCATGTCCTTGATCCTGTGCTGTTCATTTTTATTGAATGTTCTTTGTTTGAATGCTCTTTGCTCTTCTCTAATTTATGCTTTCTTCATTCTCAGAGAATTCCCATCCTATAAGATTTTTTCCTCCATAAAGCTTCTCTGATTCCATCACTTTACTGGGCACGTTCCCTAGTAATTCCCATGACACACTGCATCTCTCTCTATGTGTTATAATCATCTGTCCGTGTTCCTGTCTACTACCACTAACCTCAAGAGGGCAGGGCTAATGTGTTATTCACACAGAGGGGACACATAATGCAGAATGTTCTGCTACAGACCTGTATTTTAACTTCTCCATGTAATGTCCCCTTCTCAGAGGAATATGCTTGTTCCTATCAAAGGTGAACCCTCCCACTCATGCTCTGGATTCCAATAACTTTGGGCTTTGCTCCTTCAGCAATATACATTTGTTGATTTGCTGTTATCAATAATCCCAGAGAAGCTACCTCTGCTCCACCCAGCTTGGCACTGCCCAATGCCAACCTAGAGTCAGACCTGTACAATAGTGCACAGATGTTTGTTTCCAACAAATGATGAAAATGCCAAAAAAAAATCTCAAAGAAATGTTAATATGGAAAAACAGAAAGGAGTGCAATGAGCAGTAGTACAGAGAGAAACAGTAACCACTTTTAGGTTATGGTCCTAATAATCTGAGGTCCTTGAGAAAATTTAGCCAGCGTGGTTCCCTAGGCTTTGATTCTAGTACTTTTTCCTGCCAGACACATTAAGCAGTATTAATCCTACAAGGACCCTGACCCTCTCCGGTGAACTACAATGGCAGGACAGATGAAGCAGACACAGTACTTGTGGGCTGACATCTATGTAGGCCTTGATAAAGGCAAAAGCCTACAGGCTCACCTTTTTTCCAGTGAGAACAGCCACCCCACCATTCTCAATGTGAAGCAGGTCCTGAGCAGAGACATAGAAAGAAGGTGGCTGGAAATATATGCTGTGTGGAAAAGAAGGGGAAAATGTTATAAGTACCTGGAATTACTATAAGTTTTCCCTATATCTTTAGTAAAATTAGGTCTATCATAAAAAAAAAAGTAGGACAATTTCCAGTGTAAGTCTCTGGGACTAACTCTTGGTCACGACTTGCCTAGATAAAGGTATTCTGGATTAGTGGTTCTAAACTGGCCAAAAACTTTCCCCCAGAGGATATTTGGCAATGTCTAGAGACATTCTTGGTTGTAATGATATGGGCAGACTACTGATATCTAATGGGTAGGGGCCAGAGATGCTGTTAAACAGCCTATGAAGCAAACTCAGACATGGTGATCCCAGCACTCAGGAGACTGAGGCAGGAGGATTGCAGCAAGTTTGAGGCCAGCCTGGACTACATAATGAGTTCAAGTATGGCCTGAAATATATAGTGAGACCTTGTCTCAAAACAAACAAAAGTCCAAACAGCCTATGAAGCACAGGATAGTTCAACCCCCCACACAAAAAATTATTCTGCCCGAAATGTCAATCAATGGTGCCAAGGCCAAGAAACCTGGCTCTAGATATAGGATCATTTTAATGAACAAGAAGGATACCCAAGAGGCTGCTATACACATATCTATTAAAATTAGTGCTTCAGAATCAAGGAAAATAAAGCCTAATTCCTAGATGATCTGCTTGAAACAAGCCAAGCACAGTGGTGTGTGCCTGCAGTCCTGCTGCACAGGAGGCCGAGTATGAGGACTTTTAAGGCCTAGGTGTTTGAGATCAGCCTGGGAAACACAGCAAGACCCCAACTCAAAAACTAAATAAAAAACGGAGTTCATTATGATATATTAGTTAAGAGTTGGCTAACTTAATTGGAAGTATGTATCTTGCTAGAAAATGGTGAGGCAGGTAGGTTTGTAAAATTTAATCCCATCAAGGGGGTCGCTAATGAGGAAAAACCTAAAGCCAAAGAACATGGTACTAGAATTGAGAGGTCTTTTGGGTGTGTATGGTGAGTAGAATCTACTTTTCTTCTTCCCATTTAAAAATTAGTACATGTTTGCAATTCATAATACATTCATCAAGGGAAACTGGTATATAAACATATTGTATTTTGATTCTTTTTACTTCCCCTTCCATCTCCCCATCCACTGATTCCCTTCTTTTTTTTTGTGCCAGGGACCAAACTCATGACCTTGTGCTTGCCAGGCCGGCACTTATGCCACTGAGCTAAATTTCCAGCCCTTGATTCCCTTCTTATATCCACAAAGTCAATCTCCCTGTTGGAATTGAGAGATATAAGGGGTCCTTTGTAAGGAACAGGCTTCTAGACCTGTACCTTCAAGTCTTTTGTGCAAACATTCTGATAAAGAGGGTCTTCCTTACAGGATTTCCACTCTACACACACGATTCTGAATGCCTGCTAGGGTGTCAAAGAAAGCGCCATTAAACAGTTTCCTTTGCTTTTATGAGTCATGTCCAGGCAAGTATAAAGAAACAACAACACAAGACAAACTGATCTTCACCAGAGAAGTCTAATCTAAAGGTCCTGGAAAAAGAAGTGTTAGTATTTCCGAGGCCAAAATTAAATTACCATTGTTGGTAGTTCTAGAAACAGAATCCAGATGATCGTTGTATCTTGCTGTCTCTGAGCCAGACCAGGTGGGTACCATAGTGGAGTGGAGTGTACAGCCATGTTATCCCTCCTATTGGTTGCACATAGTCTGCAGCAAAACCCTAACCTATTCCTTGTGCTCAGGTGAAACTGCTAGGCAGGTCCACTTTAGATAAACAAATAAATATACCTTCTCTCTTTACCATTCCACTGTTTGAATCGCAGTGTCTTTGTGACATTTGGATCATCTGAAAACCAGAGTTCTTTTGAAAGAGGGGGTCGCATGTATGGCAGTTCAGGATCTTCAGATACAATCAGTACCTTTAGACAGAAAAATAATAATGCTTATCAGAGCCAAGTCAATTATAAAAAGGCAAAGTCACTGTGTTCATATTAGCTAAGTGCTTGCAGATTGTATCTCGGTGCCAAGCAAAATAACATGCACCTTACTTACCCTGGCCCCAGGATCCCGTGCCCGGATGGATCTGGCTGCAGCAAAAGCAGCAGTGCCTCCACCAATTAGCAGGAAAGGAACATGACTTGGGACACTGACTTGAGGAACTGGTTGTTCTCCTGCTGAACCTATAAGCAATAGCCAGAGATGATAAATCTTTTTTAAGGCTTACATGACTCTTTGCCGCTATTAAAAAAAAAAAAAACTGATTGGAGCTCAGCATGGTAAAACACACCTGTAATCCCAGAAAATGGGAGGCTGAGGCAGGAGAATTGCCATGAGTTCAAGGCCAGCCTGGGCTACAGAGTGAGTTCAAGGCCTGTCTGAACTATATAGCCAGATCCTGTCTCAAAACAAACAAGCAAGCACTGCCTTATACTTATCTCAATGCTTTACATAAAGCTACTAAAACATAGTATTTATCCTAAGCTCAACACACTTGCTGAGCTGGGGGTGTGGCCCAGTGGCAGCATGTACCAGGACTGTGAAACAAAACAATACTTCACAGTATCCTGATGGAAGAAGGAAGTATTCCTTTCATTTCATTCACTCTATAAGTGAAACTACCAAAGAAAAGTGGGGTGGTAGTGAATGAATTGTTAAAGTCATTCATTAGGTCTGTATAGAACTAGAACCTTACTTAGACATTTAGTTATTTCTAAATTATATATCCAGGCATGGTGGTGTAGGGCTGTAACTGTAGTACTCTGGGAGACTGAGGCAGAAGAATCACAAGTTTGAGCTTAGGCTTGGGAACTTACTAAGACCCTGTCGAAAAAGAAGCCATAACAAATGGGCAGGAAATGCAGCTCAGTGTGAAGGGCCTGGGTTTCCCCATTAGTATTTCACTAAAACAAAACAAATAAACATACATGTACAAGAAACTATATATAAGAAGGCTTCTACTGACCACCAGAAAAATATCAGGTTCAATTTTACCTTTTGTTAGCAATAAAGAAGCAGAAGGTCAATCAGGCATTATTTATTATACAGCGTTCAAGAATAAGAAGTGCTGCTGTTGAAGAAGGCAATGCGAACCACACACCTAGACTGTTGGGCTTATTATAGGATTAAAACATTTCTCTCTGGAAAACCAAGTGAATCATGTGGGGTGGAGGCGATGGCTAGGACTATGTGCTTCGGAAAAATAAATCCAACTTTAAGAAACTCAAAATTCTAAAGACTCAAAATGGACCAAAGCATTTTCCTCACTGAAAAAAATGGCTTTTTTCCCCAGCAGTTCTCCTTACCAAGCTTGCCTTTTAATAATCTAATATAAACAAAACAAAAAAGAATCTAATATAAAGAAAAGCAATCATAATCATCACTAATTCTATTCTCAAGCCCAAATGCTAGCCAAATACTTTAGCAAATTGCTCTCAGTTCTGCGGTAATACCATTGTTGCTAGAAGCTTAAAATCTCTGACATCATCGCTTCTACAAGATACCTAGGAATCATAGCACTAAAGCTGTTTATAACTCCCTTTGTGAGTCTCATAGATAGCAAGAACTAATGGGATACTCACCAGATAATGCAGCTCTTCTCTGTTTCTCTTCCGGTGTCAGCCCTAACCCTGAGACTCTTTCATTGTATCGTTTCTGGTCATTTTTTATAGTCCTGTAGGCCTGTAGATCCAAACATGGAGAAAGTTTACTTTACCATGCAGCTAAATCATACCACAAAGTAGTATCATCTTTCATCAAATGAGAAGCTTTTGTCTACACAAAGTTAGTTCCTTTATGTTAAAATCACTAAAGGCAAAGATCTTGAGAAAAATATATCAGGTATACACACAATTGGTGTAAGATTAGGCAAAAGCAAATGAAAATGTGCCAGTGTCAGATATTCTGAGGCTCTCTGTAAAGAGTTCTCTTACTGAATTTTGAAAGTATAGATAAATCAATGACTTTTAATACTAATAAGTATTAGACAGTGCTAAACTTTAAATCAAGTTTAAATGGGTTTACAGAAATTGGTTTTAGACTATGCTGGACACTAGATGTGAAAACATTCTATGTGGCCCTTAGTATAAGTTGGGAAGTACATGTTCTTGATATTTCAGGTACTGCCTGGTATTTAAATGCTTGGAAAACGGGCCGCCTGTATCCTATTTTTAAAAATTTATTTCCTTTTGTTTATAAGATTGGATCTTGTATAACTGAAACTGGCCTTGCATTCCCTAGGTAACCCAGGCTGACTTTCAATTCATGATAATCCTCTTGCATCAGCCTCCTAAGTGCTGGTATTTATAGGCACTTGCCACCACGCCTGGCCTGTATCCCATTCTTTCACGGTAACTCCTCTTTCCTTCATTGGCCTATCCTTTTCCAAAACTGAGACAAAAGTGGTCTTGGACACACTCCACAAAGATACTAAATGTCAAACATCTTGCTTAAACACATACTGTAAATATAGTACATATTTTCAATACTCTTTCCAATTGAACACTATTTTACCATTATGACTAGTTTGTTACTGTTTTATAACATATAGTACCAGAATTTTTTATTATAACTTTATTATGTATTTTTTCCAGCACTAGAGCTCAAATCAGGGGTGGTCTACCACTGAGAGTATCCCCAGTCTTTTAGATTTTTTGAGACAGGGTCTTGCTAAGCTGTCCACACAAGATTTGAACTTATGATCCTCCTATCTCACTCTCAGTGCTAGGATTACAGGTCTACATCACAGCACTGGGTTACATTTATTTTTTTTAATTGTATTTATTTATTTGGTGCTTGGAATCAAACCCAGTACCTTGTGTATGTTAGATGAGATGCTCTACGACTGAACTATATTCCTCACCCTTATGAGCTACTTTGTGAAAGGTGGTAAGCAAAATAACTTTTTTAAACCATATTTCTGTTCTTTTGTACCTCACAGGGTCAATACAACAGGTATTTAAGTGACTGCATGCCAAATGAAATCCCAGATTAATTAATTGAAGACAGAGAAAGTATCAAAAACATATTGTAAGACTATCCCTATGATACTCCGTTACAGAGTAGCCCATTAGGGCTGGGGATTTAGCTCAATGGCATAAGTGCCTGCCTGACAAGCACAGGTAATGAGTTCAACCCCTGGTACAAAAAAATATGAGCAGAGCAGCCCATTAAGTGACATGCTAAAAACCAGGGAACTTGGACTCTGAGAGATGAGACTGACATTTGTCATTCTGGAAACATTTAACATAGAAGACAAATGGAATACAAAGTACTCTAAAGAAAATAGCTGCTCTTTGAATTTACCATTAAATTCAATTAACATTCATTACAGGAAGATTTTTTAAAATCTTGGCATCAGACTACTATATATACACTAGTCCAGTACGTATTTTTTGCCAGTATTTAATCATAACTTTTTGTTTTATAACAGAGATTTTTGGCTTAGAAGTGGGGCAGCCCAGTGGGAGAGCATATGGATGAGGCCTGGGGTTCAATCCCTGGCACATACACACACAAAAGGACTTTTACCTGTAAAGATTTCACTGAGTCAACAGAGTGAACAGAAAAGAAACTGGGCCCATGCTCACTGACACTGATAACCAAAAATGCCTAAAGCCCAGCTAACACCTGTCTCTCAATGGCTTTGCATATGAACAGAAGAGAGGAGGAAGAAACAGCTTCAGATTTAGTGGGGAAAAGACAGAATGAGGTTCTGTGTGTATGTGTATTAGCTTTTAAGCTAAATGTTCTGATGGAGACATACTAAATTAAAATTCACTTTCCCCCTTCCTATCACAGTTTGCACAATTTCCAATTAATGACACAAATGTATGTTAGATTAGGAAATTTATGAAAAATATTAGTGTAGGGCTGGGGGTTTGGCTCAGCAGCATAAGTGCCTGCCTGACAAGCATAAGGTTGTGAGTTTGATCTCTGGTACCACACACAAAAATAGTGGAAACAATTTTTCTAAATAGATGGATATGATGGTGTTTATTTAACTTAATAGGTCATTTCCTGATTGAGGCAACATGATATTCTCAGTTAGAACAATAGCAAATGGTCTGAATAATCTCACAAATTAGTATTTTTGAGACATCAAACCAGCCTTGAACTCAGTGATTGTTCTGCCTAAGCTTCCCAAGCGCTGGGATTACAGGCACACACCACCATACCCAGCTCTCAATAAATATTCTAAAGGCCACTTTGGCTCTGTTCATCAAAAACTTAAAAAATAACAGAGGGTTAAGATTAGGGAATCTGCCTGAGGTCCTAGAGAAAGACATCAAAAACAAGAAGAAAAACTCTCACATGGGTGCCAATCAAGTATTCACGTTTACATCTAAGCAGCAGAAGCACTGTTCAAATTAATATTTCTCACACTGTGGTTGCAGCCCACTGTGTAGGCTAAGACTAGTATTAAGAAAAAAATAGAAAATACAGGAATGTATCACAGTTAGAAGTATCACTGTTTGAAACCTTTCAATTTTATGTTTTTTATATTTATTGTAAACTTTGTTATTACATTGCAATATACAGTGAAACAATTACACAACTCACCATAATGCAGAAGCCCTAAACTTGTTTTGCTGCAACTAGATGGCCCAACCAGGGAATGTTGGGAGACAGTGACACCTGAAGTGTGTTGCTTATGTCTGGGCTGCTGTGTAATCTTGATTTAGTTGCTACCACTGTAGAAAACCTGCATCTCAAAGATGGAATGTTGGAAATGGAAGCAAGCTTTTTAGGGCTTTTGTGGCTATCTCATCTCAGGATATTCCACCATCACTTTTCTTTTTCTTTTCCCCCCAGTGCCAGGGATCAAACTCATGACCTTGAGTTTGCCAAGCAGGCACTTACACCACTGAGCTAAAACGCCGGTCCTCCACCTTGACTTTTAATACAGAACCTATGGGTAGGTGAAGTTGTCTCAATCAGTTAGAAGGCCGCCATCATTAGTGATCTCAAGCAGTTGATCCTCTTCTAGCACAAAGTCTATTCACCTTGCTTTTCTCAGTGGAAAACAGATCCATTCTTTCTCAGTTTTGGGATGTTTTCTGATTGGAAATTAACACTCAAACATTGAAAGCCAAGGCAGGTGCTCATGCTCCAGCTGAGAGAAAGAAGGCTCAGTCTCTCTTTTTTCTTGTTGGTATATTTTATGCTGGGACACTGTTAAGGACTAAATATTCATGTCCTCTCCTAATTCATGCTGAACCCCTAGCCCCCAATGAGAGTACACAGAGGTGGGGCTTTTGGAAGGTGACAAAGATTAAATGAAATTCTAAGAGTAGTACCCCCATCTATTATGGCTGGTGCCTTTTAAAGAAGAGAAAGAGCCATCAGAGCCACCTTGAAAGCTCTCCATCCCAACCCAACGTAGCAAGGTGGGTGGCTGCCCGCCATAGAGAGAACCCTCACCAGAAACTGAACCCTATCTAAACTTGATCTTGTACTTCCAGCCTTTGGAAATATCAGAAAATAAACTATTGGTGTTTAAACTATGCAGTCAGTCTCTGGCATTCTGTTATGGCAGGCTAAGAAACCAACACAAACACTAAACCACTTTTAGCCATATGTCATGAAATCTGGATGTAGATTTTAAGTTAACATTTCTGATACTAATTTCAGAGAAAAGAGCCTCAGTCCACCTCATATCAAGTTTTTGACAGTTTAAAACCTAAAACAAAAGTGGTCTGCTAAGTGTGGTGGCACATGCCTACAATTCCAGCACTGTGGGAGGCTGATGCAGGAGGACCATAAATTTGAGCCCTGCCTGGTAACTTAGCAAGACCCTATCTCAAAACAAACAAAAAAATGGTCTGTGGGCAAAGCTGAGTGTGAGGCCCTGGGTTCAATCCCCAGTACTGGCTGGGGATACAGCTCATTTTTACAGCGCCTGCCTGGCAAGCACAAGGTTCTCAGTTAGATTCCAGGTACAAACCAAACAAAACTCCCAAATCCCCAGTATTGGAAGGGAAGAGGCAAAAAAAAGAAAGCAAACAAAATAGTTTGACAATAGCTGTAGATAGACAAAAGCTTATCATTCAATCTGGAGCCACTATAATATAAAAGCTTTATTACCACCAGTGTTGGACAAACACAGAGGGCAATGAGGCATTTAACTGAATGGCTTGGGAGGAACTTGAGTTTCTTAGATATTTCTAAGACAGGAGAAATCAACAGTGACTGGCCCTGTCTTGTGGCTTGGCATCAAGAGAATTTGCATGGCCAACTCTGTGGAGGCCATCCAACTCTGGTATGGCAACACAAACCAGAGGCTTAACAGGTTTACACTGTTGCAAATGTATATAACACAAACATTTTACATCTATTTTTGAATGACTGGGGTAGATTGATGGGAAAGCTGAGAGAGAGAGAGATGAAACAGAAAAGTTAGGGCTCAGAGTGTAGTATCTGACTCGCAAATGAGAGGCACTTAAGAAAGCAATCTACATGAACGTGTTAGCTTGCACTACTTCGGCCAATAGTTTGACCAAATAAAAGATTACAAAAGGGACACTGCCAAACGAGTTCAATTTGAAGTAGAGGTTGTGGCTGGAGGGTTGGGAGAACACTGTAATTTCTATGGCTTTTGAACTTCCTCAGAAGCATTCAAGAAAATGCCTTTTCATAGTGAAGGTGGAGTTGTTTCCCACAAAATACAAAAATTACATTTTACCTAAAATGATTCAAAATGAATGGTGCTTAGTTATTTTTATTTGCTTATTCAACATTTACTCTTTGAGACTGTCTTGTTAGATATGCAGCACTAAAGCACAATATAATTTAGCTTCATAAAAAGCATGAAATTGGCAAAAATTTCAAAGAAAGGGTTGATGATAAGGATTTGGCTTTACATGTATGATTTTAGATCTATCTTCAACAGTTTGAAAAATGAGATTTGAGGACTCTAGTGGTTGACAATGTCCCTTTAAACACCTAAGAAAAGCACATGCTATGAATGTTTTACTATATTCTAATGGATCAAATTCTCATTAGTGCCATGGTCTTACCCACCCTATCCCAAAATATATTTTAGTGTAAGTATCTTACATAATAAACTCCTGCCCCCGTGACTGTTGCTCCTATAATTAAGAAGTATACTAGTCTGCTGCCTTCTTTCCCAGAAGCACCCGTAGAGGCTAGTGATCTAGAAGGGAATCCTAGGTGATGGCACTGCACAACTGTAGGTAAAGATGAGGCCAGGAAAGAAACAAAAGGAAATAGAAAAAGCACTAAGTATTAATGAAGAAACATTCAATAGAAAGGCAGGGAAGCATTTCTGGTTACTCTGTGCAACAAAGGGGAAAATGCTGCTCCAGGATTGGAGGAGAATGTATCTTCCATCGAAGTATGTTATCAGACAGATCTCAACTATTTCCTACTCTGATCTGACTGACAACTGGCAAGAACTACTTACTCCTCTTGTACATTTGGGAGTCAGGTCAGGTATGAGGATATAGGTGACTTCCAATATTTGCAAGTCCTCTATCTTAACCTAGTGACCATGGAATAAAGAAATATTACCTGTCTTCGCAATGGAGAAAGACCTAATACTGGAATGGCCTTCAACCATTTGCTGTTGGTAATTAAAATGCAGCTTTTGTCAACTGAGGGTATTAGTAGGTGCTACCAGAGTTGGATCTCTTAACCTTACGGGATCCAATTTTAGACTGATCTGCTTAGTCATGCTAAGCCCTGCCAAATTAAAAAAAAGAAAACAAACAAAACACCCACAGAATAATTCCTCTGTGACCTGCTAAGTGGATCTAAATTCATGTATGGAGGTATAATTGTGCTAATACCATACAACAATTAAACAGCATATTTCTCACCTCACATAAATTCCATTCTAAAATTGGAAATACTAGACCTGCTTCTGTAACTTAGTCTTTGGGTGAGACTCAGGGATAGTTTTCCTTTTAGGACTATTTAATATTTTTGATTGAAGGCTGTTGCTGTTGTTTTGTTTTGTTTTTAAATGTAAATCTCAGGCTGAGGAGAAATTAAATATTTGACAAGGATCAAAACCAAATATTGTGCTAAGGAGCTGCAATGAATTTTTACTTTATCCATACATTAGTGTGTTACACCCAAGAGAACAGGTACAATTTTGTAGGTTAGTCAAATCTAAGAAAACACAGTGGGTTTCAAGAATAAAAAGACAAGTTAAAAGAGCAAAGATCAATTCACATGAGATTAAATTTGTATCATTCCTAAGCTGGCTCCAATAGGATATTAGATAATAGGCACTTTAAGGAAAGCTTTTTGGAATTTTTTTCAAAAGGAGAAAGGAGAATTAGTTGCAAACGTTTGAAAGCAGAGTAATGCTGAGTCTATCAGCGGGAGCTGTTTAGCAGCTTCTCTGCACAAGCTGCTTTTCTACTTACATATGCACCAGCTCCTATGGTTGATAAGCCCACAAAAAGGACTAACACAGAATTATCCATTTTGCCCCCTGATGCACCAGAGCTAGCCATTTGTCGTGTCATCTGGAGTTCTAGTGGAACATGCCATCGCTGGAACAAGTTGCCTAAAGGAACACAATTTATTAAAAGACACACACACACATAAAAATACAATAGTTAATACATGTTTATGATTAAATGTCAATGCACTGTAGAAGTAAAATTGCTGCACAGTGGGCTGCATGTCATTCACTGTTCAATGACCAAAACCAAATATAATTACAGCTGTTGTACCAGCAAGCACTACAGATAATCTGAATGCATACCCCTAACTTGCTGGAGATTTCAGCTGCTCCTGCTGTTGCTGTTTTGCTACTTTACTGCTGCTTGCTGCCTTATGCCTGCCCTGCCATGCTACCCTGCCTTAAAGCCAGTCAACTATGGACTGAGCCTCTATAAACTGTAATTAAAAATAAACTTTTCCTCAGAAAATTTTCTGGATTTTAAAAAGTACAATTTAATGCAGTCTTGTGAGGAAATTTGCAGCTTCCAGAAAAGTTCATGAAAAACATATAAAAAGTTAATTAAATACCTTTTCTTTCACTATAAATGAAATAAACACAGATAGCTGACCAGTTAGGTAGGAATAGTCATCCCTTGGTGTACTCAGGGGATTGATTACAGGATCCCTAGAGGGTATCAAAATGTGTAGATCAAGTCCCTTATATAAAATGGTGTGGTATTTGTATGTAATCTATACATATCTCATTGTATATTTTAAACCATCTCTAGATTACTTGTCATGTCTAATACAATGTAAATAGTTGCTATACTATAATTGTTTAAGAAATAATGACAAAAAACCCTGCACACATTCAGTACTGACACAATATTTTTTGAAAAGTATTTTTGATCTATGGTTGGTTAAATCCATGGGTACAGGGAGAAAACTGTAGAAAAAATAACAGGATATCAGGGACATTATGGAAATTAAATGACTCAAAACTTGCACATTTAAAACCCTGCAATACAATCTAACTTGGACACAGTTCAGTGTGAAAGAAAGAAATGTTAAAGGTTGGAAGAAAATCAGAAAATAAATTCATAAATGAATTTACTGCCCCAACTGAAGAATTTCAAATGAAATATTTTCTAGAATAACAAAACTTTAAGTGTCTGCCAATGATGTGGTTCTTACTCCTCCAAAATAATACAAGTCTATTTTCATGTAAAACTGCAAACAACTAAGTCATGATCTGATGATCACAACATTTGCATGTAGAAACCTAAGACAGATTTCTTTCTTTAGGGGGATGCTGACATTTTTAGTGAAGGTAGGGCTCACTCAGTACCTTCCCTGTCATTAGTTCTCATGGATGCTAACTATTGACCTAAAGCAGCAATTCTGTTTTTGTAAGGACCATCTAGTAAATACCTTCAGCATTATAGGCCAGTCTGTCTCTGCTGAAATTATTCATTTCTGCCAATGTTCCATAAAAGCAGTCAGACAATATGCACGCAATTTTACAGACACTAAAATTTGAATTGTACACACTTTTTATGTATCACTGAATATCAGTCCAGTTGTTACCCTCTCTCTCCCCTGCATTGGGGGCTGAACCCAGGGACTTCAGAAGCTATATTCTGGGAAAACGCTCTTTCAGTTTTTGTTTTGAGACAGTCTTGCAAAGTCATTAAGTTAGTTTCCCACACAGGACTCTAACTGGGGATTTTACTGCCTTAGCTTCTCGAGTACTAGGACAACAGGCATGTACCACTTGTGCCCAGCAAATACTGCTTTTACTGTTTTTCAGTGATTTAAAAAATGGGAAAACTGCCTGGTATGATGGTGCAAGCCTTTAAGCCTAGTACTCTGAGAAGATGAGGCAGTAGGATGACAACTCTGAACCCAGCCTAGACAACTTAGCAAGATCATGCCTCAAAATTTTAAAAAACAAACAGGGGACATAACTCCACGTGAAATCCCTGGGTTCAATTCTCCATACCACCAAAAAAAAGTAAAAAAAAAAAACACTTTAGCTTGAGAGATACAAAAAAGCAGGAAGCAACTGACCAGGTTTAGCCTGCAAAACAGTATTTCTCAAACAAGAAAGTAAGTCAGCATCCCCAGCAGAGGTTGTTAAAATGCAGGTAACACCTCATCAAAAAAAAGACCAAAAAATGTAGGTTGCCAGATCCCAACGTCAGAGTTTCTGAATCAGCAAATCTTGGAAGCATCTCGGTCATTTTAATTTCTTTTAACTTTCTTTTTAAATTTTATTTTAAAGAGAATAAAACAAAACAAAGCAAAACAGAACAAAGAGCAGAGCAAAACAATGCAAACAACTCAGGATTTCAGGACAAGACAACAAGAAATCAACAGTGGCTACTATAATGTCTCTTGTTTTCTTCAAAATAGTTGTCCATATCTTTTAAGAATGATATTAGTACATAGCTGCAGTACATAATTACATTTTTTGTGGGGAGTTGTTAAAGGTACATAACATATCTTCATTCTTTTTACTTCCCCTCTCTTCCCTCCCTTAACAATTTGCCTGCCTGTCTGCCTTCCTTCCTTTTTCTATTCTTCTTCTTTTTTTGTCTTTCTTGAGGCAGGATTTCATCATATGGTTCAGGCTGACCTTGAACTCACTATGTAGCCCAGGCCAGCTTTGAACTCAGTGATCCTGCTGCTTCAGCCTTGAGTGGTGGGATTATAAATGTGCACCACCACACCTAGCTCTCTTTCTATATTATTGAGACAGTGTCTTGCTATGTAGTCCAGGCTTGGCTTGAACTCATGAGGATCCTCCTGCCTCAGCCTCCCAAGTGCTGGGATTACAGATGTGCATCACCACACCTGCCCCAATTTGCATTTCTAACAAGTTCCTACACTATAGCATGCATGTGTTGCAGGCTGTTTATATCACTGAAAGTTCTAAAAGGTTTGCTTTCACTGTCCTAAGTGATGATGCAGCTAAGGGGTAGGGAGCATTGCACCATACTTTAAGAACCACTTCACTGGCTGGTAGATGCACTCCTGTCCTGACTAAGCTTTAAGAGATGCGCCTCACAGGGCCTGGTGCGGTGGCATCCATATAAACTTGTAGAAATTAAAAGTAGGGACCATGTTTCACAGTGTCAGGGCAGAGAGGTGGAAACATAAGCCCAAGCACATGCCTATGGTCTCCGGCTAGAAGTCTTGGGGCCATATGTATTTCAGCACTCAGAATTGTGTGGTTCTAAGTATATTATATAGTGCATATACCATATAGTGACACATGGCACTATTATGGGCAGCAAACACATTGCTATGATCAATGATACTAAGTGGGATTTAAAAAACTACAAGTAGCTTCTTTACAATTCAGATAAACTAGTGAATATGGTATAAATGATAGATATATTTCAGTACTGAATTATAGATAACAGACTTTAGACCTATGTTGTTAGAAAAGGAAGAAAATTTTTTTCTTTATTATTTCTTACTTGCTTTAGAATCCTTCATCACCATGTGAAATAAAATTGTTTAGTACTTGGAAATAATAAACTATGAAAATAAAAACATGAAAGAGGGAAAAGTTTATATCAATCTAGACAAGATTTTCAGAAGCCTATAAAAATGATAAAGCACCAAAAGTAGAAATGGGTGACTCTCAGAAACTGAAACTGGTTAGAAAATGAAACTGGTTAGAAAAAGTTCCACATGGTTAAGCTTAGTTAATAGATTTAGTTTGTTCCCCATCTCCATCCCAGGTTCATCTATGAAAATAAATTCTTTTGTAATTCTGGGTAAATATGTTGGTACACACCTATAATCCCAGCACTTGGGACACTGAGGCAGGAGGATCACCATGAGTTTGAGGCCAGCCTGAGCTACATGAGTTCAATGCCTGCCCAAACTATATAGCAAAATCTTGCTTCAAAAAATTAATTAACTAATTCTGTTTATCATTTTAGAAGATCCTTATAGATACCACAAAAAATTTGTTTTAGCTGGGTGTGGTGATGTGTGCCTGTAGTCTTAGCACTTAGGAGGCTGACACAGGATGTTAAATTCAAGGCCAGCCTAGAATACATAGAGACACTATCTTAAAAAAATAAAAATAAAACCAAAACCAAAACCTATGTAACTTTGTTTTAATTTAACACTGATGTGTTTATTCTGTTTTTGCTTGTCTTTCACAAGCTGACAAAACTAAATACAGATTGGGGAAAAGTTCAGCAGCTTTTGCCTCAATTTGCCCCCCAAAAGAAAAAAAAAGATATTTAAAAAGTATGTTGGCTTTAAAAGAAGTAAATGGGTAAACATTTAAACTACTGCTTGGACAAAAATGTAATACAGCATTGTTATTAACTAACCAACTTTTTACATACCTAAAATGACTTTTAATTTTGCACAAGGTACAAAGTTAAGCATTGTATAGCTGCGTGCCTTTCTCCCCAGTTTCAATGCTTTAGGAAATTTTCCATCATGACTGAAATATACCTTTTCACTTGGTTTACTAAGCGGGAAAAGCTGACTTACTTCTTGTCTTCTTTTTATTGTACCTGTTTACTTCAGATTTCTGTAGTCGAACTGCACATACACAAGTTTTCTTCCTTGCCCTTGGGATTCAGTTCCCAATAAGTCAATTTGCTCTGTACAACAGTGCCTGATACATAGTGTTTGCTCAAAAATATTTAAAAAATATTTTAAATTAGTGAATGAAAGAAATAGAAATTCTTTCTAATTCTACTGACATTGACTAAATATTTTATTTTATTTTATTTATTTTTGGAATAGGGAATTGAACTCAGGACCTTGCACTTGCCAAACAGGCGCCATCCACTGAGCTAAATCACTACACCCCCATTCCTTGAACATTTTAAAGAATTCTTTCCAAAGACATTTTTGGTCAAATCTCATTTATCTAAGGTAGCTTAATAATACATTAGTATTCCCGAATACCACAGACTAGAATTAAAATAGGACCTACCTAGCAACCTCATTTCTCTAGGTTTCATAAGCTTTTGATTTTCCATACTCCCAGGTCTTTTCTAGGAAAGCATCTACACATTGAGGCCACTGGAACCCCAAATGGTTAAGAGGTCTATACATTCCTGAGACTTGATTCCTGAACATGTTTGTTTTTGTTTGTCCCCCACCCCAAACCATACTGGGGACTGAACCGTGGGCCTTTGTGCTGAGCTATAGTCCTGTTAGTTTAATTTTGGTTTTGACAGAGTCCCAGATTAGTTGCTAAATTGTCTAGGCTGGGCTCGAACTTGCAATGATCTTGCCTCAGCCTCCTACAGAGCTCAGATTACAGGTGTGCACCACCATACCTGACTAGATGCCTCTTTGTAAGAAACACAATAACTATTTAAATTTATTAGCCTTTTTAAAAATATCATTCCTTGCTGGAATTTCAGAAGAAACAGAGTTGGTAATAATCATAGTACAGTGTGAGCCACTCTGATAAAGGCATAAAAGAAAAAAAAAAGATTTTTGGGGGAGACAGTGTCTTGCTTTGTATTTGAGACTGGCCTCATGACGATCCTCCTGCATCAGCCTTCCAAGCGCTCAAATTACAGGCATGTACTACCACTCCAGGTCCCCAAAAATGATTTAGATAGCACAAAAAGAAATTTAGCTATATTCTACAAGGTCCTTCACACTACTAGGATTCAGCCACTGAAAGTTTACCATGTGCCAGACAGTATAAGACACTGAAGACAAGCATAAACAGGACATAACCCTTGTCTATAGGTAGTGTATAGTTTAGGAGAGGAAATGGCTCCTGCTACTTTAAATATAAGAAAATGAATTTGACACAAATTACAAGAGCCTTATGATGCCTGTAATCCCAGCACTAGGGAGGGTGAGATAAGAGGATTGCTGCAAATTTGAGGCCAGCCTGGGTTACGCAGTGAGTTCAAAGCTAGCCCAAACTGTGGTGGTACAGGTCTGTAATCACACCATTTGGGAAGTTGAGGCAGGAGGATAACTGGAAGTTTGAGGCCAGCCTGGGCTACAAAGTGAGTTCAAAGCCAGTCTAAATTGCATAGTGAGACCCTGTCTCAAAAAGACCAAAAAAAAAAAAGCCTGAACTACATAGTGAGATCCTGTCTCAAAAACAAAAAAACAAAAGGAGTCTCAGGAATGTTCACTTTGTTTTACATCAGGGACTTATAGCCTCCCAGGACTCTCTCCTGGAGATTCTCATTCATTCTTACTCTTATCCCTAGGAGTCTCATCTGGAACTTAGGGGGCATTAATTCACGCAGGCAGGCAACTTTTAGAAAAATAGCTAAAAGCTATGAGACATACAACAACTCCATCAGAAAACTTGAAAATTTCTAGAAAAATCTAACTCATTAAATCAGCTACAGAAAAGGCTGACTTGCCAAAGATTTTCTTTAGTGAAGCCTTGTCAAACAGAAAGAGTACAGGAAACAATCCTCTTCTAGGCTTTAAAAAAAGTGTCACAAGCACAAGGTCCTGAGTTCAATTATTGGTACCAAAAAAAGTGTCATTTGATAGTCAGGCATGGTTGTGTATGCCATAATCCCAGCACTCAGAAGGCTAAGGCAGGAGACCAGTCAGGGCTACAAAGTGAGCTCAAGGCCAGCCTGAACTGCATAGCAAGATACTTTCTCAGACAAAAACAAACAAACAAACAAACAAACAAACAAGCAAGCAAGCAAAAAAAGTATCATTTGGCAGTGAACACAAGGGTAGGATTATAACCCTCAAGGCATAGTTTCATCTTAAAAGATGTGAGAATTCCAAATAGAGAAAAACATCCAAACCTTTGAATCTCAGGTTAGGGAGTTGGTGGTCAGTTTGATCACAAAGGCAGTAAAATGTTTGATGATCAAATAAAATACTACAGAATAAAAAATATGTATTACCTAATCCATTTGCTCTTCAGTGCTGAACTCAGAAATAAGGTTGTGATTATTACTTTTAATCATTTCTGGAAGAAGGCAAAGCAACTAAGTAACTAAAGTAAAACACACAGTAGCTACCATGGTTGTAAATGCAACATATATTGCAAGTGAACCTGACAATGATGATAGATGTGGATGAGATAGTTTCCACGCAGGCTTACAATTTGCTAAACCAATGAAGTTTTTTAAAAAAATTTAACACATGGAAAATGAAAAGCAAAGCTAATAATCTGACAAAGAACTGGGGGAGGAAAGGGAACAGTATGTAAACCTTGCTTCTTGGCTAGCTCTACAAAAACATGGCAGATGCTATTACGTAAAAAAAGAAATTGGATTTATTTTTGAGAGAGGGTGTTGCTATGCAGTTCAGGCTGGCCCTGAACTGGCTATGTAGTCTAGGTTGGCCCCAACTCATGGTAATCCTCCTGCCTCTCCCTGGGATTACAGTCATGTACACCACATTTGACCAAGAACTCAAATTAAAAGCAACTGGTAAACAAGTTTCAAAAGCGTTAATTCTTTTTCTTTTCTTTTTTTTTTTGTCTTTTTGAGACAGGGTCTCGCTATGCAGTTCAGGCTGGCCTTGAGCTCACTTTGTAGCCCAGGCTGGTCTCAAACTCACAATCCTCCTGCCTCAGCCTGCCGAGTGCTGGGATTACAGGCGTGAGCCACCACGCCCGGGCAAGAGTTAATTCTTACAATGAAAGAATCATAATTTTGAAATTGTAAACTACCCTTACCCATTTTTAAAGGCTGGTGATTTCACACTCTGATGCACAGCCAACAGACAAAGAATAGGTGTGTACAAAGAGATGGATGGATACGTTAGGAAGTCAGAATATTTTCAACAGCAGACTGCCTTCAAACAAAGCCACGCAATGGGAAAAAAAATTGAGTCTGTATTTTTCAGCAGTTCTATTGCCAACCATCTTCCGATGTCCAATAAATCAGTTTAACTTTGAAATGCTTATATAATTGGTGAGACTCTCTGGTCAGACTTAAGAATATTGATAAAAGCTGTATTAGCAAAATAAGTACAGTACATAACATTAGCAAGCCCAGTGTGGATGAAAATCTTCTGGTTATCAGAATTTTTGTCTACATTTCTGTGTAATTTACAGAGAGCATCATCACTATGATGTGTAAAACCCATACAAAGGACATCCAATGATGGTACACTCTTTTAAATGATAAGGTAGAAAGGTTCTTAAATTCCAAGGGCAATGTGTCCTAGGACATAACTCAGTCACACCTATCAGGAAACATTTTGACTCAAAGAAACTAGAAAAATTGTTCAAATACATATTTACAAAGACCCTACCAATCCAAGGAAATTTTTTCCACTTTTAATTTTTAGGTGTTTCCATATTGTAAAGCCTCAGGAATAATTTTTGGTTTTGTTTAAGACAGGGTCTTGCTATGTATGTTCTGTAGTTCAGGCTGGCCTTGACAATTTACCAAGTGCTGGCATTATAGGTGTGTACTACCATACCTACCTTCATGGATATTTTTTTTTTTGAGACAGAGTCTCACTTTACAAACTTGTTATGTAGCCCAGGCTGGCCTTGAACTCACCACAATCCTCCTGCCTCAGCCTACTGAGTGCTGGTGTTACAGGTAGCTGAGCTAGTTAGAAATATTATAGGCAGTCAGACAGGGCCAGACCCTCAAGGAAACCAGCATAGAGGACCAAATGTCTTGTGACCTTGGAGGAGACACACACCTCTTGCTGTGGGCCAGATCTCAAGACAGAAGGTAAAACAAATGCAACCACACCCTTAAGTATCAATTTTAGGGATTAGGTATAGATCATCTTGAGAAGCTAGGAGTCACCATCCCAACCCTCTTCAGGAAGAGTCACTGATCCCTAAAGAATGCACACTAGCTATGAGAATCACTTTCCCAAATGGTCAATTTTACGCAAACAATTAAACTTATTGGTTGACCATAGCTCTGTCCCACCTCATGACCATCATGGTTTTACTCTATAAAAATCCTGAGAAAATACAGAATCTTTGGCAACCCACTTGGGACCCCTTCTTTCTCTCAATAAATATTTCAGCTCTTAACCTCTGTTGTTCCTAAAATTCACTCTTCAATTTTAGAGAACACGAACTCGTTCCAGACAAATAGTAGGTCGGGAATTTCGTTCCACTATATCACTGGGAAGGATAACTTTCGATACTGTAAACCCAAATGCTCTCAATTCACAGACTATTGATAAAAATTTACTTAAAAATAGATCATTAGGGGCTGGGGATTTAGCTCAGTGGCATAAGTGCCTGCCTTACAAGCACGCAGTAGTAAGTTCGATCCCCGGTACCGATTAAAAAAAAAAAAGACTTCTATAAAAATAGATCATTCATGCTGGGTGTGGTGCTGCAAGCCCATAATCCCAGCACTTACAGGGATAAGGCAGGATTGCTGTGAATTTGATGCTAGCCTGGACTGCACAGTGAATTCGAGGCCAGCCTGAACTAAATAGAGAGACTCTGTCTCAAAAAAAACAAAACAAAAACAAAACAACAACAAAACATTCATTTTTGTCCATGAAGTTGCATAGATTTTAAATATTCAGGCTGAAGTCATGTTCTGATAAATTTATAGATTATCTGATGCACAGTGGGCTAATTACTGGGAAGAGAACCTAGTTCTCTCTTAACTTTTTGAGGTCAACCTAGAAAGTAGGGTGGGGTAGTACAAAGAGGATTAGGAGCCTACAGTCTAGCAAATTATCCTTCCCTCTACCTATTAATTTTATGACCTTGGGCAAGTAAGGTTACCTCCCTGAGCCTCATTTATTGTCCATAAAATGAGTGGGTTGAAGTTTACCACAAAATCCCTTCCAGCCCTAAACTTTGATGAAATCATTCATGAGGGGCAAATACAACGTATTTTGCAAACCTTGTCACTGTTAAAGTCCACCAGGCTTCTCATTTACAGAAGAAACTTGAGCATGGGACCTAAATGTCCGGTTTAAAGTATCACAACCAGTAAATGGCAAAGTCTACTTGACCCATTGCTTTAAAAATGCGTGGTGGGGGTGGAAGGGAGGTGGCGATGGATTAGAGATCAGTCGTTCAATTACCCAGAACAGCAAGCCCTCCCAGGAAAAGGCCTCAAGTAGACTACTGGGGTTCAAATCCTTTGAAGGTCAGGTCGGCATGGCTATGCCGACTTGTGGACTTGCAAACTCAGGATTTGTGTCCCGCCAATTCGTTATTCACTCGACAATAAGTGTAAGAGTTATGAGGGGTTGGGGAACACCGCGAGGGAACCTTGGCACCCTGGCCTTTGGACGTCGAGGTGGGGTTGCCCTGGATGGGTCAGTCACCTGGGAGCCGGTTCCGCTGCTTTGGGCTTCGGACGCACACTGTCCGCACCAAGGGCACCAGTTTCTGCTTGAAAGCACCCGCCGCAAGGCCTCCACACCGGAACATCTCGGCCACCTCTCCTCTTGACCTCCTCCTCCTCCTGCCTTTTCTTCTCAGACACCGACCAACGGGTCAAACACCAGGGACCAGGGCCCTGTCACCCCGCCCTCACTCCCCACGCACACCACGCAGGCTCCTCCTCCCCGCTCCAGGCGTACATTGGACAGTGAAGCCGGCCTGCTAGAACCGGGGATGGGAAGCGGCGACCGGAGGCTTACTGCGCAAGCGTAGAACTCAGCACTGCATTGCGATTGGGCCACACAGTTAAGAGGATTTGCGCATGCGCTTATTGGTGACATGCTTTGCTCTGAACGTGCCTGTTTAGAGTTAGCCACTTTGCGGGAGTTGCTGGCTGTGTGTTTGGCATGAGCACGTTTAGAGAGACCAGTGGAGTCGCTTGTCGTGGGGGCTGAGGCTGAAGCTGGTGCTGCCGCTGCCGCCATGTCGGTGACAGGAATTAACAGCAGCACTTCTCAAAGTGAGACCCCAGAACCACACTTTTTTCCTTCCAGTTCTAGGCCACTGGTTACTAGGTACATACATAAGCCTTCCGATTCTTTTGCTCTGGTCTGAGCAGAGGCGCCTGACTTTTGTCTTTTACAGATTTCTGGTACTTCCCACCTAGCCTGTTTCAGGCACAAGTGACCTTTAGCGCTCTTTTTCCTCGTCTCTCTTGTATGTTGTGCGATTCTAGGTTTTAGATGCTGTGCCCGGGACTGCCAACGGCCTCATGCTGTTGTGGTTTCCGTGCTCGAGAGCAAAATGCCGGCAGAATGTTTGTGCTTCACACACTTCTGTGGAAAAAAACCTGAAGCGGCACTTTGAGAGTTGTGGGACGATTAGGGTGAGGAGCTGAGTGTAAATAGGTATTTTGACCCTGCAAAGTGTAACAAATTTGAAATAATTTTTTGGCCACATAACTTTTTCAAAGATCTGAATTACAGAGTCATTTAATAAGTTGGTTTTTCGGGTTTGTGTGTGTGTGTACCGCTTGGACTGTACTATTAAAGGGGTTCTTGAGGATATGGAAGCTATAGGAAGGAGTCATAGTCTAGTTGAGATATACATACTAGTCATTAAAATAGCTATCACAGAGCAAGGGACAAGAGTTGGGATGGAATCGTTAAGAAAGAAATTCATGCAAAAATAGTTGAGCTGCGTGTTGAAGGACGAGTAGCAGATCTCAAATAGTGGAGGGAGAGGGGTGATATTTCAGATGGGGAATCAAAGGGAAAATTTTTAGTGGTTAAGCGTCTTGACCTTGGATACAGACCAAGCCAGGCTGAATCCTAGCTCCTACTTGGCAAAGTCATTTAATTGCTTCACTTTCCTCATATACCAGTCTTAGAGGTGTTAGGAAGACTAAGTGAGCCATTGCTGTATCTGATGGAGAAGGATTATCAAGTTGGAGCCCAGCTGGGGCAATTTGACAATTTAGTGAAATGCTGTCTCAAAATTTAACTTACTTTTTGATTTTTTTAATATTTACTGAGTTTACTGCTCTTAAAAATTATTCTGAAGCTAAATTTACAAAAGTTATGAATATAAATATATGACAATAACACATAGTAAACAAATGTAAAAATGATATTAAATGGTGTAAGGTCATTGAATTACTAGAAAGGAGTAAAATACTAATTTGTAGAATTTAAAGTTTTGGGGCATATACAATGATTAAAAATAGTAAAAATCAGGGATTTAGCTCAGTGGCATAAGGGCCTGCCTTGCAAGCGCGAGGTCAAATCTGTAAAAGACAAAAGTCAGGCGCCTCTGCTCAGACCAGAGCAAAAGAATCGGAAGGCTTATGTATGTACCTGGTACCGCGAAAAAAAAAAAAAAAGTAAAAATCATGAACACATATGTTAGTAAGTAGGAAAATGGTGCAGTTAAATATACTTGATCCTAAGCAGGTAGAAAACAGAGGAGAAAGGAAAAGGGAATGAAAGGAGGAAAGCAAAGTAAGATGGTAGATGATATATTTAAACCCAAAGAGATCAACAAAATTAATTAATACTTTAATTAAAATTAATATTAAATTTTAATATTAAAATATTAAGATTAATACTTTAATGAAAAAGACAAAGATTGTTGAACTTAATTAAAATACCTTACACATATTATGCCTAGGAAAAATATCCCACATGTAACTAACACAAAACTTTAGAAATCTTGAAAGTAAAAAGTTCAGTTATGTAAAGACTAATCAAAAGAATAATTCATGGCTGTATTAATACAAAAATCACCCTTATTATGGGGAAACATTAATATTTAAAGGAAGAGATTCATCACAAAGAAGATGTAATGTTTCCAAACATTTATGCAATTAATATGATAATCTCTAAAGTATAAAGCAAAAAGTGGAACAAAAATTATTATAAAAAGTACAATTTTGATGCAGAGATTTCTAAATATACCTTTGAGAATTATAAAAGAAATAAAGCAATAAATATGTGTAGAACTCATACAACATTCAGCAATAATGGCCTAAATAGTATACTTAAAATTCAAAATCTTAACAGTAGCAAATCTTTTTAACAATCTTTTCCAGTTCATGTACAACATTATTCTGAAAATACCTTTGTCCTTAAAAATATGAAGAAATGTCAAAAATATAATACAAATATTTCTTCTGATACAATCAAATTAAGCTAAACTAGAAATTTTAAATGTTATCAGAAAATTTCTCTACATCTAGAAATTCAGGAATACTAACTCTAAATGAATAAGGTATCAAAAATTTGCAATTGCAAAATATATTGAGACCAATCCAACAAAGATAAAGGATTAGAATTAGCAGTACTCATGAGCTTCTCAGAGGTCATTCTCCAGATAGGCAGGTTCCCAGTGTTAGGTTTTTGGCGCAATAAGAGAGAAAATATAATATAAAAATAGCCTTTATTCTAAGGACCTGGAGAGGAGTCCGACCATAGCCAGTCTAATTGCCTCCTCCACTTTTTGATTTTTTTGAGACAAGATTTCTCTATGTAGTTCGGTCTCCTTGAATTCACAGCGATCCTCCTACCTCAGCCTCCCCACTGGATTACAGGTATATGCCACCACTCCAGGCTCTCAAAATTTCAAAGAAAGGACTGGGAATATCATTGGATGTGAAGGCTCAGAGTTTGGGCCCAGTAACCAAACACAAACAAGAACAACAAAAACATTATTCGCCTTATTTGTAAAGTGTCTTACAAGAAGCAGCATGCTGTTTGTTAAAAGTCCTGGAAGTATAAAAGACAAAATAAGGAATTATTGCTAAGAACAGTTATGTGATGGTAGGGGGCAGATATAAATTGATAAAAGTTTGTCTCTAAGCCAGGCGTGGTGGCTCACACCTGTAATCCCAGCACTCATGAGACTGAGGCAGGTAGATTGTTGTGAGTTTGAGACCAGCCTGTGCTACAAAGTGAGCTCAAGGCCAGCCTGAACTGCATAGAGACCCTGTCTCAAAAAGACCAAAAAAAAGTTTTTTCTATAATATTTGTAGGTGATGAAATTACTTTTTTCTCTTCTTGCTGGAATGAGAATAAGAGAATGAAGTTATAGTTTTAGGAAGCTGAACCTAAGAATCCTTTTAGGGTGAAAATGATGCAAGTTTCCCTTACAAATTCGGCAAAATAGATCATTGTTCAGAAGTGCAGGTAATAGGGTGATGTTTTATGTAGATTTGTTTCAGCAGATAAATGTTGAAAGTATAAAATTCTAGAATAAGGTAAAATTATTTGTATTTTCTTAGTATTTTAAAGACCTTATTGACATTGCTGTTTATCAATACTTCTAAAAACCAAGAACAGCTGGGCATGGTGATGCTCACCTGGAATCCTAGCACTCGGGGGTCGGGGGCTGAGGCAGGAGGATCACTTCGAGTTCAAGGTGAGCCTTGGGTACAGAATGAGATTTAAATTTTTAATTTAAAAAATTAAAAACCAATAGCGTAATAACTGGACAAGTGAAGCAGAAGAATCACTCAAACCCAGGAGTTCAGCACCATCCTGGGGAAACAAAAGGAGACCCTTGCAACTATAGCAACAGCAAGAAGATAATAAAAATCTTGTAATAAATATGGATTGATTAGATACAAAGTTGATCATGGCTCAGTATGTGTTTTTGTTTTTTTGTTTGTTTGGGTTTTTTTGAGACAGTGTCTCATTATGTAGTCCAGGCTGGTCTTGAACTCACCGTGATCCTCCTACCTCAGGCTCCTGAGTGCTGAGATTACAAGCATGCACCACCATGCCTGGCTTCCATATCTGTTAGTAGAAGAGACTTTGGAAAACACTGTTAAATTCATGACAATCAGGTACCTGTGAAACACCTATATATTTGAAAGAATTTAATGATGTACAATTTAAGATTTTAAAAGGCATTGTAAAGCATATTTCATATTTTTGCATTAGGTGTACTGAGATAAACGTCTTGTCGTTTTAATTAAAATTATATTTTATCTTTTTTGGCAAAATCAATATACTGTATCAAATTAATTCAATAAAATACAAATGGGACCCTCCCTCAATTTCACCCCACAGAGGTAATACATACTTTTTATTAGGGCAAGGAATCCATTTTTAAATACCCCATTTCCAGAAATCAAAAGGTAGACTCAGTGACAAGTTTTTGTCAGAAACATATATCTAAATAATCTTATGTGGATATAATTTTATTTTCATTTCTCGGGAACTTAGCATTCTACCTATGAGTTGATAGAACCTCTTCTATATGTACAGGAACCATTCAATTAATAGTTAACTGCCCCCCTTCTTTTCTAAAACTATTTTTCTGTATGTAAAAATCACCAGAAGCATTAGCTTCTAGTATAAAGGAGAATGATGTAGCAAACTAAACATCAAACAAAAACCAAAATACTGTACAATGATCACTGGTATTCATAACGAAGACCTTGGATTAGCCAATTAAGTTTCAATCCTTCTTTTGGTGGTTTTAATGTTGAATAGTATAATTGAAGGTTTTAAAAATGGGTGACACACATATATGATAAAAAGTTTAGCTACAAATATATCTGCTAACTCAGCTAAGAAGCTTATTAACCAGAAGACCCCATTTTGAGTAACTTTAACCTGGCCCGGTAGTTGCATTCCAGTTCGCATCATACAAACGTATCATTGATGCACCGAATTGTTTCAGTGGGAAAGGATTTAGTCACAGTTATCTGTTCCTGAAACTCAGCCTCACATACAAATGTGTTACCTTAGTTTAACAAATATGTGAGGGGATGGATAGGGAAAATGGAACATAAAAAGAAGGGATGAAGAAAATCTGATATATGAACACAATGAAATACCACTCTACTATGAGGAAGAATAAATTTGAATCATTTGTAGGAAAATGGATGTACCTTTAGACTATAATGTTAAGTGAAATAAATCAGACACAGAAATATTACATGTCTTCTCTTACATAAGAAACTCGAAGTATAAAGAGCAAAATAAAACATAAAAGGAAACAGAGATAAGTCCTTTGCAAATGGGAAGGGGTTCAAGAGATGGAGGAGAGGGCAAGGGGATAGGAAAATAATTAAGATGTGTTATATATGTGTGCCCACTCTCCACAATGAATGTGATCATTATGTACTGCAAATGTATTAATAAAAATTTTTAAAACATGATGAGTGCTTTTTATTATATGTAAATTGTACATCGGTAAAATTGATTTCAAATGCATTCTAAACCTGCAGATCACTTTCAGGAGGAATAAGGGCCTTGACCAAGACATGTGATTATTAGTAAGCTTTGGGAAGGTGCCCTCTAATACCGTAAGAAAGTTGTGTTCATTTATCATCTTCCAAGCATAATGTTGGCTTTTGGCAAATTAGACTGAACCACTTTGTTCTACATTCAGCTGCAGGGGGGTGAACTCTCCTGGGGATTCCCTACTCCCCTTAAACTCCTCCATTATGGAAAGATTTATGGTTATGTGGAGGGTTCAGGAATGGAAGGCACTGTTGGGTTTATGCTGTCTTAAGTTTCCTTACCTAGGTCTGTAATGTTTAGCCCCAGAAACAAAGTCCCCTTTTGCTGCCGCTACTATCACTAGGTTTCCCCCTTCTCCTATCCTCTGTATGGTCCTCTCCCGCGGCGGGCCTTCCTTATTGGCCAGTCAAACACAACCGACTGTGGCAGCCAATGGGAGCCACTCTCCTGAACATTCAGAGGATGGGTGCTCGTGGTGTGATAAGGGGAGGTTGGCGCCTGGTACGCACCCCCCTACATCTGGCAAATCTGTGACAGAAACTGTAACACCCCCTACACACGCAAATCCGCACCCCGTCTCCCTCCTTTCAGCTGCGCGGGCCCGCACCTCACCCCATCATCGAGTGTCTTGGCAGCGCCCTCTGGCTCCTTGCACCCCTCCAGCGCACCTGCTTACTAAATACAAAGCATCCCTTTATCCCTAGGCTTGGGCGAGGGCAAGGAACCCAGGAAGCGCGGCAAGGCTTGCTCTAGACGTGAAAGAGGTATCTCCAACCCCCACTCCACCCTCCTCAGGCCAAGTTGTGTTGCACCGAGGACCTAGGTGCTCCGGTGACGCCTGAGGTGCAGCTTTCTTTGTCCTCCCCAGCGGTGCTTCCTGCAGGCGGATCCTGTGCACTCAGAGCAAGTGGGGGTGGGGAGTGTGGTACCTATAGCATAAATGGGGCAAGAGGAAGGAAATCTATTGTGAGGCGGTGTGTGCGTGCCACTTTCCCCATCTCCTCCCTTTCTTCCTTGGGTGTCCTCTCTCCAGTGAGTCCCTGGAGTCCAGACGGGAAGATCTCTGTGCAAAAGCGCAGTCCCCAAGAGTTCCGTCCGAGGGCATGCACAGACTAGAGAAGACTCGCCGCTTGCCCGCTTTTCTCTCCCTGGCTTTTGTGTTGGTGCCTGGTAGCTGCAAGGGGGGTGCGCTGGAGGAGGAGGGGGACCTTGGATGAGAAGCATCCCTTTCACGCGCGCGCGCGCACACACGTTGCCAGCGCACGTACACTCGGGCGGACACACTCACTGACACACACGCACACGCACAAAGCTCGGTCGCCTCCACCGCACTAACGTGGCCGTTTTCTTTGTGTGGAGCCCTCAAGGGGGATTGGGGCCCCGGTCTGGTCCCAGGGAGATGGCGCAGCCCATCCTGGGCCATGGGAGCCTGCAGCCTTCCGCAGCCACTGGCCTGGCATCTCTGGAGCTGGACTCTTCTCTGGACCAGTACGTGCAGATTCGCATCTTCAAAATCATTGTGATTGGGGACTCCAATGTGGGCAAGACCTGCCTGACCTTCCGCTTCTGCGGGGGGACCTTCCCGGAGAAGACTGAAGCCACCATTGGTGTGGACTTCAGGGAGAAGACGGTGGAAATCGAGGGCGAGAAGATCAAGGTGAGGCAGTCAGTTCTGGGAAGGGAGGGACCAGGGAGGAGGCTTTGCCTGAGCTACAGCTCTAGTAAATATCCAGTGCTTGTTGTGTGGCTGTTTGCTGAGCCCAAGACCCTCTACAGGTACTCATCTCTTTTTGCCTATTTCTGCGGGGCTGTCCCCAACTCACCCGATTTTTTAGGACTGGTTGCCTTTTTACCCTTTGCCTCTGCCTGACAGCTCCTGCCAGGAAATCATGTTTGCTCTCATTCCTGACCCTGAGTGCGAGCAGCGGCACCTGCGGGCAGAGGGAGGCATAAGATATCCCTTGGTCCTAGGCTGTGGGGTGGATCTCAAAGCACTTTACACACCTTGGGTGCCAATAGGCTGCAGAAAAGCACTTTGGCTAAGCCGCTGTCATTAGAGAAGAGAAGAGAAGAGAAAAGGATGGAAATCCATAGAGAATGAAAGCTGCTTTATTTTAAATTGCGGGTTAAAGTGCAGTGGTTATTACACAAAACCATGAGCCATTTTAAAGACAAAAATAGGGTCATGGGCTCTCACCTTCGTAATCGGTGAAACTTGTTTTTTATTCTTCTCAAATGTATCTTTTTTACTTGCTTGGGGTACCTAACAAATGTACAGTACATTATTAATTCTGTTGCTATTGTCTTCAGAAAGCCTTTGTAAAAATGCAAATCAAGTATTTGAAGACCAATGAAAGTACTGTGGACCCCTTCCAATTAGTTTATCAAATAGGCTAAGTACAAATATTCCTGTCTATTTGTGTTTATCTTTAGTTCAGAAAAGGTAGCAATTCAGTAAGACAGTAATATGTTGATGTGCAGTGTTGGTGGAAAGGAGGACATGGCAAGGGCAACTTTGTGTGTCACAGGGAGGAGAAGCAGTCAGCATGATGGGAGGCAGCACCTAAAAAGGCACTTGGGACATGAAAGGCCAACTTCTCTAATACCACATTTGACCCTGTCTTTTTGGAGGTACTAGAGGTTGAAAACCCTCAGGACCTCATGCATGCTAGGCAAGTGTAGTACCACTAAGCTACATGGTCAGCCCAGTTGACCTTTTTTTGAGCCTATGGTTAGACCCCATAGAGAGTCAAAGTGGAAAAAAAACCCTCTTGCTGGCCAGACAGACCAACTCACCACAAGGCTTCTTTCTCTGTTTTTGCATTACCTGAGAACAGAACCCAGGGCTTTCCATGATAGACAAGAGCTCTGCCAGTGAGCTATTTTCCCAGCCCTCAGAGCCTATTTTCTGGGTGGAGAGGAGGACTGAGCAATTGGTGAGACTGATGAAATACTCCAAACTGTGCAAGACTCCTGACTCCTTGATTATTAAAATGAATGTGTTATAAAATGACTTCAGAAACCAGACCAAAGCACTAGATGCCAGGAAGATGGACAGCTCAGTACTAATAAGGGAAAGCCTAATGGTGAGACATACACACACACATACACACACGAGAGAGAGAGAGAGAGAGAGAGAGAGAGAGAGAGAGAGAGAGAGAGAGAATTATTTAAATCTGTGATATTTTTGTTTCCTGCATTTTAGGAGGAAATTGTCCCTGTTCACTTTAAAGTCAAAGTAGTAATCTTTCATCATCCTTTCTTAAGTTTTTGAATGGTTCAGAATTCTTTTAGTATGTGTAGCTTCTATAATGTAGGGTTATAAGATTCTGAAATGTCAAAAACATGCCTTTTGTTTTTTGTTTTGTTTGTTTTTGTTTTTTGAGCCAGGGTTTCAGTAGGTAGTTCAGGCTGCCTTGACCTCATTATGGAGTCCCAGGCTGACCTCAAATTTGAAGTGATCCTGCTTCAGCCTCCCAAGTGCTGGATTACAGGCATATGTTCCTTGCCAGGCTAAAACATTCCTTTTTACCCAACCTAGAAATATATTTATGGATAGATTCTTAAACTCTCAAAAGTCCTAAAATTTCATGCTATCATTTGTTTAAAATCATCTGTTAAAATGAATCAGAGTTCCTTGGATTTAAATGGGGATGAATAAATCCACCTGAAATTTGGGTGGAGGAAAAAGGAGTGTTTGGGAGTCTAGAAATGGGTTAGGTTAGAGGGAGATGGGAATAGGAGCTGGAAAAGTGAGGAATGGGAGGCAAATGTCCTTTCCTTCTGACACCCCTATACTTAGCCAAACTGGGTTTCACAGTCTCTGCCAGAATCCAGACTTTTTCCCAGAGGGCACAGTCTGTGACAGTGTGACTCACTAGAAACAGAGCTCGTACAACACCATGTGTGGATAAATGCTTAATAAAAGCTTTTTTGGGAAGATGATATTTTAAAGAGGACAAAGCCTTATGACACTGCTCAAGGAGGAGCCCTCGAGGGCAGAGTCTGCAGGAACTCAGGGTGGAGTGTGGAGGCAGAGAGATGGTAAACCTGCCTCCTGTCAATCTGCTGCAACCTCAAGGCAGGAGACCAGCATGTCTGTGGAAAGACAACAAAGCATGGAAGCTGGCACATGATCTGGATAGGAGACTTTTGCCCCCTGCTCTTGCTATTCTGGAGTTTTTCAAGGAATGAGCACCAAAACCATGCTCAGAGGTTACTGCCAAGTGGTTCCCCCATTGGGAGAGAGAGAAAAGAGTCTAACATGACAGGCTGAGTCAGCCCTAGACCACTTCCAGCAATAGGAGGATGTAGGGTTATAAAACACCAGCCCTGGCAGGAAAGGGGAAGAGAGGTCTCAGTCAGTTCTTGTGCTCAGTCCCAGAGCAGGATGTGGTCTCTCCTGAGCTGCTCTCTGTGTTCCAGGGTGGCACATGTGACAACTCAGGCTAGGGGTTGACTTAATGTGCTGTAGTTGAAGTTATATTGTTAATCATTAGAGCCATCCCTAGGGCACTGAAACTCCATTTGGCTTTTCTAGTCACTGTCTCCCAACCTACATCATCACAACATTTAAAATCCAGTATTTCTGGTAAACACGAACTCAAGAAACACCTCCAATGAGTAGGCAGTAATAAGAATAACAACTTCTATTGACTGAATTAACAAGGAGCCCAGACTAGGCACTTTACAAACATTGTGTTATTTGCTACAGAACTTTTATGAAATGAGGATTATTGTTATTATTCCCACTTTATGGATAAGCAAACTGAGGGTGACAGAGATGAAATAAACTGCCTAATCATACATGAATCTGAGTTTCAAGTCTTTGACTCTTGAGCCCATCACCATCTCTTTCTGCTGCCTTTCATTCCAGATTTAGATGCTATGCTTTTCACCATTGTCCTCTACTCTAGGGGACAACAGTATCTAGCCCTCTAGATTGAGAGAGATGTGCTCAGTAGGATGCAAGGAAGCCAACCCGGTCTCTTCCAGGTCAGGGACCGAGGAGCTTTCAAATTGTCTCCTTCAGGGCTTGGGGATGTAGCTAAGTGCTACAGTGCTTGCCTAACATGCCCAAGGCCCTGGGTTCTATCCCCAGTACTGACAACATAGTCTCCTTCACTGGTCCCCACAATGAACTGAGTACCTGGTTATTACTTTTTGCATCTTGGCTATTTCACTGTAGGTGAAAGAATCAGAATGTTTAGAGAAAAAGAGACCATAGAGAGTCTCTAATCTAGTATCCTCAGATATGAAACTGAGGCTCAGAGAGAGAAAGTGACTTGCTCAAGGTCACATAGGACCAGATCTACAACTCAGGTTTCCTTAATTTCTTTTCTGGTGCTTTGTTCGTGCATTGCACTGCCAGACTTAAAGGAGTACATAAGGGGTTGGGGATATGGCTCAGTGTTAGAGCGCTTGCCCAGCATGCATGGCTCTGGATTCAATCCTCAGCACCACAAAAAAAGAGCACAAAAATAGCTACTAGTCCAACCCACACACAAGGTTACCCAGGTAAGCAACATGATGGGATGTCATATGGGAAAGCTAATAGTTTTTCTCTGATGTCAGCCTAGGAAAGATGGTGGCATCCCCCAATCCTCAAAGGAAGGGTAGAGCTTCCCTTAATGACAATTATGTGTCTGTTACCTCTGGGTTTAGCTAAAACATGTTGAGTCTATTTCAGTCTAAAAATATTGGAAGACAATAATAGGGACATGGAGGAGGCACTAATAAAGTAAATTTTCACAGAAGCAGTCCTCCTGTGAAACTTGGTTCCTCCCACAGGCTGGGCACCTCCTCTGCCCCTGCCCTTGGGTCGGGTCAAACTTCGGGTCAGCTGTCATTGTGGCAGGTGCAGCCCAGGACTGTGGAATTCTCTTCCTCTGCTGATTCCCAGGAAAAAACACCTTCCTGTGTTACATTACCAAGTGGATGGAGGCTGAGCTCAGTGTTCTTCAGAAGCTGCCTGCAGTCAGAATGACATCATTTCTTGCCAAGGGCTTTTGAGCTTCCATCTTCTGCCAATTAGCTTAATGGTAAATTATCCACCGGTGTGTATTTCTCTGTCTCCCTCGCTGCCTCTCTTTCTGTGTGTGTTGCTCTGTATATCTCTGCCTTCCTTGCCATTCAGTGTCAGCACGCACACGGGACAGTCAAGTTAGTTGAAGATTTCTTTTAAACTTTTACCGTCATCCACTGAGGCACCCCCAAAGGTTACAGATGTATTTGTCTCCTTTTTCAAGCACTTCTCCCCTCTACCACTGGCCTCCAACTATAGGACATTCATGCCTCATCTATAGGAAAGATGCCAGATATGTTCCCCGGAGAAAAGAAATCCTCATGTCAGTTAAAAGCATGTGCAGGGGCTGGGGGCTTGCTGAAGCTCCCTCATGCAGGGATAGCCCCCAGGGAAGGTGGTTTAAAAGGTTCCATGTAGCTTTGGCAGCTCCCCCCACTGTGCCCCTTAACCTTCCTCTAGCACCCCATCAGTTTGGGCCTGCCTTGCCAAACACAGCATTCCTCACCCTCTCTCTCCCTGGTGGACTTCCCTGGCCTTGGCTCTATTTCAGCTTCCAGAAGCTAAGCTTTCTCTACTTTCCAGGATGAGAACCAGTAGATCCAAGGAGAAATACTAATGGGCTAATGGGCTTTCCAAGACAATAACAACAACCAATATTTGCACAGAAATTGGCATTTGGCAAAACTCTTTCTCATTTTTTATTTTATTGGATCATACTGGCAATCATGGTAGGATCAAGTTCCCATTACCAAGATGAGGAAAGTAAGGTTTAGTTGAGGAAAGTTAAGTGACTTGGCTTGTAATTTACACAGTACCAAGTACAGGAGCTGGAATGCTGCTTTTCCAATAGTACCCAATCAGTTGTCCATCTAGATTAAGTGACAGAGTTTTGAGGCTTCTCAGGGAAGTTGGCCCTCTGGACCCATGGGTTCTATATGTGAGGATCCAATCAATGAAGGATCAAATATATCTAGAAAAAACCTGCATCTGTACTAAATATGTAGAGAGGTTTTTTTTCTTGACATTCTTCCCTAAATAATACCTTACAACAACAAGCATTTGCATTGTTTTTGGTGTTATAAGTACATTAGAGATGATTTAAAGCATATGGAAGGATGTGTATAAGTTATATATAAAATACATTATCTTATATAAGGGAGGTGAGCTTCTGTAATCTGGGCATGCACAAGAGTTCTAGAACCAATCCCTTGGGGATACTGTTCTTAGGAATAACAATACTGAGCACAATGGCAAGTATTTACAAGGAATACTAAACCTCACAGTGTCCCTACATGATCATCATTGCTATCTTCATTTTCTGGATGAGGATGCTGAAGATAAAGTAACTTGCCTAAGTATATCTAACTAGTACATGATTTGGGCCAAGATTTTCATCCAAGTTGGTTTGAGAAATGAGGATCTGGGATGTGTGCGTGTGGCCTAAGGGGCAGTCATCAGCTTTGTACAACCCATGGAGGCAGTGCTCATGGAAGAGAAGAAAGGGTGAGAGGACAGCCAGCTACTTTCACTGCCTGGTAGTGGCCAGGGGGTTATGAGGGTCCTGAAATGAACAGGAACACTGAACCCCAAAAACAAAGAGACTGTTTCATGTATCTCACCCCCGATGATGAGCCCTCCTTCTCTTAGGCCACTCCACTTTTTGCCAGGAGAGGTCTACTTCTGGGCCTCTTCACCTCTCATAACAGACAGGGGTGCAAATAATGTGGGTGAGGTTTATAAAGAACCGAGATGGGAGCAATGTCCAACTGAAATTCCAAGACTCCAAATAAAAGTTCTGCAACTCTGCATTGCATCAGAAAGGTAGAGGAGATTTTTAGCAGAGAAGGCCCTTGCCACAATTCTGGAAACTTGGGTGGTATATACAATTAGGAAGCTATATAACCAACCTTACTCAGCCTAACACCTCACACACTCCCACCCGTGTTCCTGCTAGTGGTAGGTATTTTTAGAGTCCTGAGCTCATGGTGCTAAAGCATCTGCCACATGCCTGATGGCTGACAGTGATTCAGCCTTACTCAGAGGCAAGAGTTAAGACTGCTAGGGGGGGACAGAAGCCAAATGGTAACACTATTCCTAGGGTAGATCTGTTTCCTTCCCACTTATTCACTCATCCTGTTCTCCCTTTTTTCCTGTTCAGAGCAACAGAGAGGCGAACAGGAACCAGAAGAAATGAAAAATCTTTTCTGTCTCTGTTTGCAGATACAAATCAGACTTTGACAACTTACATTTTTCTATGTAACCAAACTCAGACGTTCTCTCTGAAATGTTCTGGGCAGATATCTAGGTGGCCAGATTGCTTATAATTTGATGGCTCAGGCCAAGTCAGCCTCTGATGATGATGATGATGATGATGATGATGATGATGATGATGATAACAATCTTGATGTTAAGTGACCTGAAGCAGAATGTCATAGTTTATTTGGAGAGGTGCCCAGAGCACTGAAGAAACAATTAGAGGATCCACAAATATATTCTAAATGGTATGATATACACTCAAGTGCAATAGACATTCCTAAGAAAAGAGAATTGAAATTGGAGAAGGTTTGAGGAAAAAGGTAAAGACATGAGCCTGGCTTTTAAGAATGGGTGATGGCAGGGTACCATGGCACATGCCTGTAATCCCAGCACTTGGGAGGGTGATTGCCAAAAATTCAAGGCCAGACTGGGCTACACAGAGTTCAGGACCAGCCTGAACTACATAGTGAGACTTTGTCTTGAAAAATAAAAAACAAAACAAACAAATAATGGGATCTTGATAGGCAAAAAGGGTTCAACCAAATCTAGAGGCATAGGGTGCACCAGCAGGACCAAAGCCACAGAGGTGGGAATAAACCAGGTGGAGCTGAGTAGACTGAACCCAGGTAGGGAGGGATCAAATTAGGGTAGGCAGAAAAATTTCCATTTGATGCCACATGCAGTAGAGGGCTGCTGTAATTCCCCAAAGAGGAAAATGGTATGCAGATACAAGCAGGTGTTTAGGAAGGCCAATCTAAAAGCAACATGGAGTAGAAACATCCAGAAACTAAAGGACTGTTGTCACCTAGGAGTGAAGAAGAGGGTCTGACCAAGGGACCTGAACACAGAAATAGAGGGAGTGGCTCTGAAGCTCATGCCAAAGAAATCTGGAGGTCATGTCATTAGAAGATGATGGACATCCAGGATAATGAAAATGGATGATCAGAATGATGATTTGGGGGCCCTTTAAGTCTTCTCTCAGGCAGGAAATTTGATTATATTTACTAGATTATACTTACTGTTAACTCCATATGAAGGCCATACTTGCTGTAAGAGGCATGGTAGTCAATTAGTGGCCATAATCAAATTTTCTTTGATAATTTAGAATTGTATAGAGCCTTGGGAATTGTATAGAGCCATAGTCCAGTGAATACAAATGTCTCTTGTCTAATATGTTGGATGGAAAAGGGGGTTTGAATGTGTGTGGAATCCAGGGTATCCTTTGGGAGTTGTGCCTTCACACGTTATTGATATCAGCTTTTTTCCTTCGTAAGCTATCTTTTGCTCCAAAAGGCAAAGTGCAGAAGAAAAACCCAATCAGTTAAATTACCATTTATGTAATGAACAAGTGAATTTAAATGTTGACTGAGCTAAAATTGTAACACTAACTTTCCATACTTTTAAATGTAATTCAAGCCAGAGATGGGACACATGCCTACAATCCAGCATTCTGGGAGGTTGAGGCCAGAAGATCACAAATTTAAAACCAAGTTGGGAAATTTAGTAATTTAGGTAGAACTTGTATCAGACTAAAAAAAAAAAAAGGCTGGGCATGGTGGCACACACCTGTAGTCCCAGCACCCTGCAGGCTGAGGCAAGAGGGTTGCTGTGAAATAAAAAAAAATTTGTGTTGGGGATTGAACTCATGACCTTGTGCTTACCAGGCAAGTGCCTGAGCCACTGAGCTAAATATCCAGCCCTTTTTTTTAAAAAAAAATCTCTGGGGTTATAGCTCAGTGCTAAGGCCCTGGGTTCAATCCTTACTAATGCAACAAAAGAGTAATACAATTTTTTTTTTATTTAAAGAGAAAAAAAAAACAGAAAAAAGGTAGAAATATTACAGAATTTCAAGAAAAGAAGATAAATAGTAAGAAATCACTAGTTGATAAATTACATATTGTTCTTTTAGAAATCAGTTTTTCAAGTTACAAAATTAAAGCACACAAAGTGGACACTCAAGCAGTGAGAGTGCAAACAGATCTGTTCAACAATCCAACAAGAACCTATAAATATGGTTATCAATCCCACAAACCTAAATATACATGCAACTATATCTTTTATAATGCTTCCTATTTCCTCTTTTTTTTTACAATAGTAATTATACATTTAAAAATTTTATTTAAAGAGAAGAAAAAAAAAGCAAAACAGAAAAAAGGGTAGCAACAACACAGAATTCTAAAAGAAACAAAAAAAGTAAAATGAGGAAAAGCCCCACTAAGAAATCAGTAAATTATAAACTACATACTGTCATCCTGGATGAAGTTGTTCAAGTTACAAAGTAAAAGGGTACATAGTAAACATTCAAACAGTCAGACTACAGACAGTTCTGCTCAAAGATCCAACAAAGATTCAGCAATATGGTCATCTATTTTACACACTCAAACATACATGCAGTTATATCCCTTAGAGCACTTTCTTTTCCTGTCTTTTTTACAATAGCAATTACACATTTTGATTTTATTACTCTTCTAGTTCTTATTTGCTTTTTATACTAGAGACACAATATGATATGCATAAATATGATTATTTATTTCACTAATGAGGATAGTCTCAAGTTGTCTCCATTTGCCTGTGAAGGCCTCAAGATCATCCTTTATTATAGCTGAGTAATATTCCATTGTATAAAAATGTCACAACTTTTTTATCCACTCTGCAGTTGATGGGCATCTTGGTTGTTTCCAGGAATTTAGCTATCACAAATTGTGCAGCTATGAACATGGGTGCACATATATCACAGTGATATGAACTTTTCAGTTCTTTTGGAAAAATACCCAGGAGGGGAATAGCTGGATTAAATGGGGCTTCCAATCCTAGACTTCTGAGAATTCTCCATATGGATTTTTATAATGGTTGCACAAGTCTACATTCCCACCAACAGTGGAGCAGTGTTCCTTTTTCCCCGCAGCCTCACCAACATTTGTCATCAGTTGATTTCTTGATGGCAGCTATTCTTTCTGGAGTGAGGTGGAATCTCAATGTTGTCTTAATTTGCATTTCTTGAATGACCAGTGATGGTGAACATTTCTTCATGTATTTATTTGCCATTTGTATATCTTTCTCTGATAACTGTGTGTTCATCTCAGATGCCCATTTTTGGAGAGGGTCTTTGAATTTGGGGGGCTTGATTTTTTCAATTCTTTATATCTTTTGGACACAACCCTTTGTCTGAGGGGTTGCTGGCTAAAATTCTTTCCCACTCTGTGGGTTTTCTTTTCACTCTGTTGGTGATTTCCTTTGAAGTGCAGAAAATTTTCAACAATATGAGATCCCATTTGTTGATTCTTTGAAGTGTTTCCTGTGCAGTTTGCGTTTTGTTCATGAATTCTCTGCCTAACCCTATGTCTCCAAGACTTCTACCTACCTTGTCTTCCAGTAGATTTACTGTTTCTGTTTTAATATTTAGATCTTTGATCCATTTAGAGTCTAGTTTTGTGCATAGTGATAGGCTTGGATCTAGTTTCAGTCTTCGTCATGTAGAGTCGATTTTTCCAACACCATTTATTAGAGACTATCCTTCTTCCAGTGGACATATTTAGCCCCTTTGTCAAATATCAGGTGGCTGAGTGTCTTTGTAGTTGTGCTTGCATCTTGTAATCTGTTCCATTGATCCTCACGTCTATTTCTTTGCCAGTACCAAGCTGATTTTATCACTGTGGCATTATAGTACTGTTTCAAGTCAGGAATTGAGATGCCTCCTGCCTTGCTTTTGTTGCCTAGAATTGCCTTTGCTATTCTAGGTTTCTTCTGTTTCCAAATGAATTTTAGTAGTGTTTTATCTAGATCTGCGAGGTATGTCAATGGTATTTTCATTGGGATTGTGTTAAATCTATATAACAGTTTTGATAGTATGGCCATTTTCACAATGTTCATTCTTCCTAACCAAGAGCAAGGAATGTCCTTCCATTTTCTAATATCCTCTTCAATCTCCTTTTTCAGCGTAGTATAATTTTCAGCATATAGGTCTTTTACATTTTTAGTTAGGTTGATTCCTAAGTATTTCATTTTTTTATATGTTATTATAAATGGCAATATTTCCATAACTTTTTCTCAGTGAGTTTTTTGTGTACAGCAATGCTATTGATTTTTGAGCATTGACTTTTTATCCAGCTACACTGCTGAACTTGTTTATTACCTTTAGTAGTCTTTTAATGGAGTTTTTTGGCTCTTCTATATAAAGTTTCATATCATCTGCAAATAGTGATAATTTAACTTCTTCATTTTCTATCTTTACTCCTTTTATTTCTCTCTCTTGTATGATTGCCCCAGCTAGTGTTTCCAGAACTATATTGAAAAGGAGTTGTGATAGTGGACATCCTTGATTTGTTCCTGATTTTAAACTGAAAGCTTTCAGTTTTTGTCCATTTAGTATAATGTTGGCTGTTGGTTTGTCATAGATGGCCTTTATAAGCTTGAGGAAGACACTGTGTATTCCAAGTTTCTGAAGGGTTTTTACCATGAACGTGTGTTGGACTTTGTCAAAAGCTTTTTCTGCATCTACGGAGATCACTATGTGGTTTTTGTTTTTGGCTCTGTTGATGTGGTGTATTACATCTATTGATTTGTGTATGTTAATCCATCCCTGCATTCCTGGAATGAACCCCACTTGGTCATGATGCATAATCTTCTTGATGATTTGCTGCATTCTATTTGCCAGTATTTTGTTGAGAATCTTTGCATCAATGTTCATTAGTGAGATTGGCCTATAGTTCTCTTTTTTGGTTGGATCTTTCTCTGGTTTTGGTATCAGAGTAATACTTGCCTCCAGGAATGATTTAGGGAGGATTGCTTTTTTCTCAATTTCACTGAAGAGTATAAGGAGTACTGGCATCAAATCTTCTCTAAATTTCTTGTAGAATTCAGCTGTGAATCCATCCAGACCTGGGCTTTTCTTTGTTGGTAAGTTTTTAATTACATTTTCAATTTCAATAGCTGATATTGGGTTGTTCAAAATTGTTATATCTTCTTGGTTGAGCTTTGGTAGTTCATATGTTTCTAGAAATCTGTCCATTTCCTCTGTGTTTTCCACTCTATGTGAGTAGAGATTTTCAAAGTAGGTATTCATGAGCTTTTGAATTTCCATGGGATCTGTAGTAATTTCTCCCTTTTCAGTTCTTATTGCATGAATTTGGGTTTTTTCTTTGTTTCTCTTGATGAGGTTAGCTAGGGGTTTGTCAATTTTGTTTATTCTCTCAAAAAAACCAGCTTTTTGATTCATTAATTCTTTGTAATTTTTTTTAGTTTCAATTGCATTGATTTCTGCTCTAATCTTTACAATTTCCTCTCTTCTATGAGCTTTGGGTTTAGCTTGCTCTTCTTTTTCTAGAAGCTTGAGATGGAGCATTAGTTTGTTTATTTGTGCTCATTCTGTTTTCTTGATATGACAATTTTTTGCTATATATTTTCCTCTTAAGACCGCTTTCATTGCATCCCACAGATTATAGTATGTTGTTTCTATGTTTTCATTGAATTGTAGGTATTGCTTTATTTCTTCTTTAATTTCATCTGTAGCACACTGATTGCTCAAAAGGCTGTTATTTAATTTCCATGTATTTATGCAGGTTTTACAATTTCTTTTGCCATTAATTTCCAAGTTCAGTGCACTTTGGTCAGATATTATGCATGGTATGAATTCAATACCTTTCCATTTACTTAAGAATGTTTTATGGGATAATATATGGTCTATTTTGGAGAATGATCCATGTGCAGCTGAGAAGAATGTGTATTATGATGTGATTGGGTGCAGCACTCTGTAAACATCTACTAAATCCAATTGCTCACAGGTATGATTCAGGTCTGTTATTTCTTTGCTGACTTTTTGTCTAGTTGATCTATCTCTTTGTGACAATGGGCTGTTAAGATCTCCCGTTATAATTGTCTTCTTGTGTATTTGGTTTTTCATGTCCATTAGTATCTGTCTTATATAGTTGTGTGCTCCTGTATTTGGTGCATATATATTTATAATTGTTAGTTCTTCCTCTTGAATTTTTCCACTAACAAATATGTAGTGACTTTCTCTATCTCTTTTAATCATTTTAGGTTTGAAGTTCTCGTTGTCTGCAAATAGAATAGCTACCCCTGATTTTTTCTGGGTTCCTGTTGCATGGAATACTGTTTTCCATCCTTTGATTTTTAATCTATGAGTTTCCTTTTGGTTCAGATGTGTTTCTTGTATACAGCATATTATGGGATCCTGTTTCTTGATCCATTCTGTCAATCTATTTTTTTTTATAGGTGAATTGAGGCCATTTATATTTATGGATATCACTGATATGTACTGGCTCAACTTTGCTATGTTCCAATTGTTTCTTTCTGCTTTTCCTCTTATTTAATTGCTACCTAGTGGTTTCTTTCTGTTATTGTTTTGGGGATTGTGGTGATTTTTATCTCTGTCTAGTATGTCGTTCAGTATTCTTTTTAGGGTTGGTTTGGTGGACATGAATTTCTTCAGTTGTTCTTTGTCATGGAAGTATCTTGTTTCTCCATTAAATTTGAATGAAAGTTTTGCTGGGTACATCAGTCTGGGTGGAAGGTTGTTTTCTTTCAGGGTTTGAAATACCTCACTCCAAGCTCTTCTTGACCAGAGGGTTTGTGCTGAAAAGTCTGCCATGATTCTAATGCGCTTTCCTTGATAGTTGAGTTGTGTCTTTTCTCTGACAGCTTTTAGTATTGTTTTTATGCTGTATGTCTGAGAACTTTATTATGTGTCTGGGTGTGGATTTATGTTGATTGTGACTGTTTGGTGTTCTATATGCCTCACTTACCTGCATATCAGATTCTTTCCCCATGTTTGGGAAATTTTCTGCTATTATTTCGGTAAATACTTTACGCATGTCATTTGCCTGGACTCCTGTATCTTCGCTAATGCCCATTATTCTTATATTGTTGCTCTTGGCATCATCATGAAGCTTCTGGATAGTCATTTCATGCTGGCTTTGTTATTTTTAAAAGTTCTATCCTTTTCTGATCACTAATTGTGATCCTGTCCTCAAGGTCCGAAATCCTATCCTCAGCTTCCTCTAGGTGTTTTTGCACGTTTTCAATAGAATTTTTTGCTTCTTGGATGTCTCTTTGAGTTTGTTTCATGAATTTTGCTTGTTTTCTATATTGTTCATTCAAAGTTTCAATCAGTTTCCAATGCTCATGTACTTTTTTCTCTAGTTCTTCTTTAGCTGCATTCAACAAGTCCTTTACTAAAGTTGTTATTTCTATCTGTACATGGGAGAGTACTTCTAATTTGATTTCCTCTATAGCCTGATGCAGATGTATTTTAATCTCACTGCTATCTTTTCAGAGATTCCCGGTGTGTTACTTTTTGGGTCCTCTATTTCAGTGTCTGCTATACTTGCTTCTGGTGAACTATATGTTTGAGACTGTATTTTGCTTTTTTCATTTTGTCATTTTAACTCTGCCTGATGTTTTCTATGTGTAGGAGGAGATCACACACACTCTTTTCAGACTCACCAAAGTCTTACAGTTAGTTGGAGGGGGTTTTACTCCTGGCCCTATTTATCCCCTGTACACCTCTATTTTAGGGGCATACTCACCACAGTGATACAGTTAATCTGCTGTAGTCCAAGGTTCGCGGCCTGGGAGCAAAGTGCCAAATTTTTTCACACTAACTGGAGCCTGCTGATGTCTGCTGATGTTCCAGGTGGGAGGGCGGGCCCAGCAGAAGCAGTCCAGGGCAGTTTTCAGTCTTGGGCGGGCCTCCTTAATGTTCCCGGTGGCAGGACGGGCCCTCAGGGGAGGTTCCAGGCAGCCTACGCCTGAGGCAGGCTTCCCCTAAGTTCCCAGTGGCAGGGCGGGCCCATGGGGGAGGTTCCAGGCAGCTTACCCCTGATGCAGGCTTCCGCTAAGTTCCTGGTGGCAGAGTGGGCCCAAGGTGGAAGTTCGAGGCAGCCTACACCTGATGCTGGCTGGCTTCCGCTAAGATCCAAAAAATTTTTAAAAGTAATGTGCGCTTTCAGGAGAAACTTTGGGAAATTAAAAAAGAAGAAAATATCACCTATAGTTCCACTGTTTATAGTTACTTTAAATTTGTTTTGTTTTGTTTTTCAAGTCAGGGTCTCACTCTGTAATTCAGGCTGGCCTTGAATTCACCAGGTAGCCCAGGCTAGTCTCAAACTCACTATGATCCTCTTGTCTCAGTCTCCCAAGTGCTGGGATTACAGGCATGCACCACCATGCCTGGCCCATAAATAGTTACTAATGTTCTATATACATGTGTTTAATGCTTTTACAAAATTGAGACCATAGCATGATTTTTGGGTACTAGCAATTGAACTGTGAGCCTCTACGACTGAGGTATGCCTCCAACTATGAAAAATTATGTATCCTTTTTTAAAAACTTGTATTTTGTGAGCATTTCTCTCACCAGTTAGTCTTTGAAAACATTATTTTTAATGGCTGTACAATAGCCCATTATATAGCTATCTACCTTCATTTTCTGTCTCCTAGGTTTAGGTTGTTCCCTGTTTTTTGGTTTTTTTTCTTCAGCACTGGGGATTGAATCCAGGGCCTTGTCCATACCAGGCAAGCATTCTACCACTGAAATAAATCCCTAGATCTTTTTTTTATTTTGAGATGGGATCTTGATAAATTGCCCAGGCTGACCTTGACTTTACAGTCCTGGGTCAGCCTCTCAAAAGCTGGAATTACAGGTGTGTGCTACCATGCCCAGATGTTTGTGTTTTTTAAAAAAATATAAATGATACTGTGATTAAGATCTTTGTACAGAAATTTGAGCACATCTCTGCTATGTCTTTTGTATAGATTTACTGGTGGTGGTTTTACAGGTTCTAAAAGCTGTGAACATTTTTAAGGATCTTAACAATATTGCTAAATTGCCCTCCAGAAAAGCTGGCCAATGTACATTCTAGTTTTTCATCTAAAATCCTTTAGATTTTCAACCCAGCTTGCTTTTCTCTCCTTTTCCTTTCTTTCTTTTTTTCTTCCTTCTTTCCTTTCCTTCCTTCCTTCCTTTCCATTTTTCTTTCTACAGGTTGGGAATTTAGCTCCTGCCTTTTTTCTTTCATCCTTTCTTTCTCTTCTCCATTCCTTATTACTTCTCCCCACCCCTCATGCTAGGGATTGAATTCAGCGCCTTTGCACTGAGCTACATCACCAAATATTTATTTATTTTTATATTGAGACAAGATCTAAGTTGTCAACTTAAAATTTTCAACTAACAATCTTAAGAAAAACTTACTGAACATTAAAACTTCTCTATACATTGAAAAGTCCATTCTGTTACTCTGTTGAGAACCACTTCCTATGTCAGGGTTTGTAATGTCATTTTCTAAAGCTAGAGAACCATTGTTTTTCTTGTCTATTCATGTTTCCTTTTCTGACTCCACACTTGGGTTTCTGTATCTTTCAGGTGCAGGTGTGGGACACAGCAGGTCAGGAACGCTTCCGCAAAAGTATGGTGGAGCATTACTACCGCAATGTTCATGCAGTGGTGTTTGTTTATGACGTCACCAAGATGACATCCTTCACTAATCTCAAAATGTGGATCCAAGAATGCAATGGGCATGCTGTGCCCCCACTAGTCCCAAAGGTGCTTGTGGGCAACAAGTGTGACTTGAGGGAACAGATCCAGGTGCCCTCCAACTTAGCCCTGAAATTTGCTGATGCCCATAACATGCTCTTGTTTGAGACATCAGCCAAGGACCCCAAAGAAAGCCAGAATGTGGAGTCAATTTTCATGTGCCTGGCTTGCCGACTGAAGGCCCAGAAATCCCTGCTGTATCGTGATGCTGAGAGGCAGCAAGGGAAGGTACAGAAACTGGAGTTCCCTCAGGAAGCTAACAGTAAAGCTTCTTGTCCTTGTTGAAACCAAATGGTGTAAATACAAGATAAAATATCACTTGAGTTTTTCCTTTTTTCTGTGCCTGCATAATGCTGACACCTGCTTGTTTCCATACAAATTGATATTACAATAAAATTTGTATAGATTATCAGATGGCTTTATGTCTCGCTTTCCTTCAAGAAGATATTCTTTTTTCTCTTCTTCCTTTCTTCCTTTCTACTGCTGGGGGTGGAACCTAGGCTCTTGAGCATGCTAGGCAAGTGCTCTACCACTGAGTTATACCCTCAGCCCTAAGGAAACATTTCTGACTGTGATAAGTGGTGGAAACAGCTGCCCTGGAGTGAATGGCCAGTGCCAATGTATATTCACTACCAGCCTTTTATGCTACCTGAAGTTCTCATTGTTTGAGTCACTAGGGCTAATTCATTCTTTCCATATCATTAGTGGTCAGAAGCATCTAGTGAGGATGGTACATGGACCAAATATGTTTTTGCTAGAGAGAGAATGCAGGTGACTTGATAGAGAAGTGTTTCTTTTGCTTTTTTTTCTTTCTCTGTCTCTTTCTGTCTCTGTCTTTGTCTCTCTTTTTGTGACAGAATCTTGCTGTGTATATTAGGCTGGCCTTGAACTTCCAGCAATCCTCCTGCATCAAGTTCCCAAATGTTGGGACTACAGACATGCATCACTATAGAGCCCTTCCCAGTCCTCATCCCAGTCCAGGAAGTTTATATTTGTAATCACTACCCATTAGAAGTGTTATTGGAATTCTAGAGAGTTCATTTCAATGTACCACTTCCAGTGCAACCCATGGTAAGAATAAAGACACTAAAGAATATTTGTAGTAGTGGAGAGCCAGTGGGTCCTAAGTCCAGCTAGAATGATGACTAACTGTAACAAAGGCCTTGGCCCAGGGCCAAACCCAGGTTTTTATTAATTCATGAAGAGGAGAGTGACTCTGGGATGAGTGACTGTAGTTATGGAAGAAAGTACATAAATACTGTGAGCTGGGCTAAGTAGGTGGCCTAAAATCACTTCTGCAATATGCATAAAGAGTAATCTGCATAACACAATTTGAGGCAGTATCTAATGTTTTGTGGTTGGTGCTTCAGCTCTGATACGTAATATTTTTATGCTTTGGGAATTTATACCAGCTGACAGCGTGGAGCATGGCTCACACATGCTTCTTGGGAGCTATGGAGTGGGGCAAAACGGATCTGTCACTTTGCTTCAACACCTACACATCAGCACCTCTGCTAGACAAATTAGCATTGCTTAAAGCCAATTGAGGGGATAAGGAAAAGTCCTAGCCAGCTCTGTACATATTAATACATGGAAATAGGGCCAGGTTTAGAAAAAATGTGGATAACTGCTCCTTTCAAGGAGAGCTGTTTAGGTGATCCTCCACATACCGCAAAACTTGGTCTTCAATAGACATGTCTTAAAAGCAGATGTAGATTCAGTATTTCCCAGGTTTTTAGCTATGTGCCATGCATGTCCACATAGGCTACTGTCTTATTTCTAAGTTTAAAAATAAAAAGCATAGATTTATAAGTTTAAAAATAAAAAGTACAGATTAAAAATAAAAAGTAGAGTACTGGAATGCCAGTACTCTGAAAAGCTGAACTAGGAGGGCTGTAAATTGAAACTTGGGCTGGGTAACTTAGCCACTTAGTGAAATCTTGCCTCATAATTAAAAATAAAAGGAAAAGCAACCATCCTCCCCCAACAAAATAAGAGCAGAGGATATAGCTCAGAGCGAAGACACTGGGTTCAATCTCCACTATCACAACTGAATTAAATTTAAATTTAAGAAGTATAGCATGTGTTGCCCAATGGGCCTAGTTGCTTCTACAGTAGTTAAATCCTGCTCCCCATTTCTCCCAAGCAGATCCTGATGCCGCAAGACTCCCCTACTTTGCCATTTCTTGATGGGGTGCAGCTAAACTAACAAAGAGACCTTTGCTGCATGCTATGGAGTACATGTAACAGGAAGATATGTCCCTAGTGTTCAAAGCCCCTATTGATTTAGTTGCGGGAATAATGTACATACGGTAACTACTTGAGAACAGAATTGGACATCAAGTGCAACACTGTACTATGGGAAATGGGAACCTCATGTGCTTAACATCAGTGAAGGTGCTCAGGAAAATAACTGGATTTATTTTGTATGTTGTGTAAGTATGACATTTGGATTCACAAAGATCAGGGAACTGGGCAAAGCAAGGAAGCTGGAATGACCTTGGGAACTGGATAGGAGGACAACTGGAAGGCTGGCCCAAGGGAGGCCTGAGCGGCTCCAGAAGGGTGCTGAGCTAGGGATGTGCTCAGGCAGCATAGTTTGTACTTGGCTTCTGGGGTTGTCTTGTTGCAATCCTGCTGTGAGATGGTCTCAGGATGATGGCTCCTGAGCATTTTCCTTTGCTAAGCATATGCAGCTGTGTTCTCAGATGAAAAAGGGTGACATATACCAGATGCATTTCCTACCCAAATAAAGCCTGTCTGGCCCCTCCTGGCTCACCCCTACAGTTCTCTCCTACCTCCATCTGGCCTCAGACTCAGCTCAGTCTCAAGTCTTGTTCTCATCTCTTGGCTTTTGCCTGCATCTGTCTTTGGAACCTGCTTAGTACTCCAGTCAGAAGTGGTTTTCTTCCCAGTTGTCCCCACCAAATACCTTGCCCCTGAATTTTGCCTAAGGGGCTTATGACCTGATGTTTGTTGCTTGCTATGACCCTGCTTGCTATGTTTCTCCCAAATGGAATACCTCATGAGCTTGTCTTATACTCTAGGTGCTGACTCTTCACTAAAGACATGACTTTCTCTTGCACCTTTTGGCTACTGTGACACAGTTGTACAGCTGGGTGCCCTTTAGTGACTGCCCTCATGGAGACATTTCTGTCTGGGTTCTGGCCCTTTTTGGTCATGCCTGCTTTCTCCTATAACAAGACTAAGATGATAATGTCCCATGTTCTCTAATCAGGATTACCTCTTCTCAGACCCAGATGGTCTCTGATACTTTTCAAGCATTCAACAAACATTTCCTGAGCACATACTATGTGCCATTGTTCTAAGCTCCAGAGATACATAGGTGAACAAATAAAATCCTGCCCTCAGAAAAGACAGACACTATACAAAAAATGAAAGATGAATGTGGTTCACACACACCTGCAATCCTAGCACTCTGGGAAGCTGAGGCAGGATTGCAAAGTTTGAGTCCAGCCTGGGTGACTTAACAAGTTAGTAAGACTGTCTCAAAATAAAAAAAAATATAAAAGAGGGTCAAGGATGTAGCTCAGTGCTAAGACCCTGGGTTCAAGTGACACTACCACAACAAACAAACAAACATACAAACCATGAATGAGATCATTTTAGTGACAAGGTCTCCCAGGGCCATAAAATGGATAGAAAATGAGGGAGGTAGTGAAGGACAAGAAGATAGATATCAAAGACTATCAAAGATGCTTTTAAAGAGATAATATTTGAGCTAAGAACTAAATGAGGAAAGCAACCAGGCATGAGATTATGGGATCCAAGCAGGAGAAATAGCAAATGCCAAGGTCCTGAGGCAGGAGTGAGGTTGGTGTATTTGAGGGACAGAAAGGAGGCCAGTGTGGCTGGAATAGAGAGAACGAAGGAGTGGTGGAGATGGGATAGAGAAATAGGCAAGACCAGATTATGGGGCCTCTGTGGGCCATCATTGGAATTTAGATTTTTTAAGTGCAGTGAGAAGCCAGAGGCTTTAGCTCCACCTAGACTCTGCCTGGTCTTGTCTCTCCTCATAGCCTCTCCTCAGCCACCTGGGCACAGGCAAGAAGTGCTGGGGTTCCAGGAAACTTGAGTCTCCAGGCTCCACCCAGATCTTCTCATTCCTTTACCTGGGCCCCCAAGTTCCCCCAACTAAAATGGAAGGGCAAATGGTACCCCAAAATGGAACTAAGGTATTTTAATGGGACCCTAGCACTCTTAAGATCACTTTCCTAGTCCCAGGGCTGACTGATGTCAACAGCAGGTGGCAAAATGGAGCTCAGACCTCCCTCAAATTGAGGGTGGAGATTTGGAAACACGCTGCTCTCTGGGCAGCCTGAGAATACCTGATGAAAGGGAACCCAGGAGACCAGAGAACTTCACTGCTGTGATGATGGTGAGGAGTGGAGACATTCAAAGGAAGTAGTTGCTTCCAGACTCATCTGGACCATGTCTCTGGACCCATCCAAGATGGCCACTATCTCTCCTCAATGGCTCCTCTTCTCTGTTCAGACGTAGTCCCTTGGGTCTTTGTTTATGCTACAGAGCAAGAATTGGAGAAATAATGTCTATTACGTCCCTGACATTGCTAAAACATTGGGCAATCATTCTCTATCTCCTTTAGGATTCTTTTAATCATATGAGGTGGATAGATTGATTTCTTTCATGAGTAAGAACATGATGTGTGACAAGGTACCTCAAAGAAGCCCAACTAACTGACCGGAGTGTCAGTGTCAGCTCTAGGCCAAAGAAATCGCCATCATCCTTGTCTTGGACAATAGCTAGGAACCACACAGCCAGCTGGACTGTGGTACTCAGCTTTGGGGCTGTAGGATCTGGGTCCCCAGCACAGTATCTGCCCTTGATCCAGCCTGAGAATTTGTTCCAGCTGAGCTCAGTAGGGCCTGATGCTGCTCTGAGCAAGACTGGCTAGGTGGATCCACTGGAGCAACTCATCCACCCTGAGGGAAAAGACTGAAGCCCGCACTAGTGTGTGCTGGGGTAGGGAGGGGAGGCACAGGTGCTGAGAGAGGAAGGCTCAGCTTGGACACAAGGCTCAACTTTTCCTGCAACTCTGACCAGCAGATGCAGAAAGGCCAGTATTTATTATCTTGCAACACCCAAGGGAACAGAGTTTTCCAGCCTTAACTCATAGAGGTTTCACTCCACTGGTTACCTCCTATTATCTCACTGGGCTAGCCTGGCTGCTGAACCATTCCCAAGTCCTCTGAAGATGCCACCGCAATTAAAATGGACCAACAACATGGGTTAAAATGGTTCTGATTCCAAGTTCATTTGACTGTCCATGTCCCTAAGTTCTGGTGTTGGGATAGCAGGACTAAGAAGGGGCAGACTCCCCCGGATTAGTGGTTACCAAATGCCAATTCTCAGCCAACTGCAGGAAACCAGTGGGGGCCTTGTTAAAGTACAGATTCCTGGGGAACCAGCCCTAACCACTCTGATCTAGTGGCTAGAGGGAACAGGAATTTGGAATTTTGTTTTTGAGACAGTATCTCACTATGTAGTTTAGGCTGGCTTTGAACTCACAGGGATACCCTTGCTTTAACCATTTGGGGATTGGAATTACAAGTGTGTGCTACCACACCTGGCTAGAAATTTGTATTTTTAAAATGGCCACAGTTGATTCTAAAGTGCCTCCAGGTGTGTGTGTGTGTGTGTGTGTGTGTGTGTGTGTGTGTGTGTGTGAGAGAGAGAGAGAGAGAGAGAGAGAGAGAGAGAGAGAGAGAGACTGACTCTTAGGCTTCTTGGAAAGTTCTAAAATCAGAAGTTATCTTTCCCTTAGTCACTTTCAAAACCAGACCACCAGAGCAATGTAAGTAGTACCAAGGAACTCAACCTGGTGAGGCAGATTCTTTCAGGATCAAAACAGGATAGGTGAAACTGTTCTGGTTAGATCCATTGTCCGTAGGCTGTTTGTCTGCAACTAGTTCATAAAAGCTTCATAACTACAACAGAGAACTGAAGATTAATCCCAAGTATGAACACTTCCACATAGAGTCATTCTGGATATAAGGCAAGATTAGATGGATTATACAATGAAGAGACTGCATGTCTGTGCTAGGTCTCCTGCTGGTAAGCTTGTGAAGGTAGGAAAGTGCTTTCCAGTTTTCCCCACTGGTACTGACCATTTCCTGGGATGTTCACCCAAACAAAAGGAATTAATTCTGGTTTCAATTTGGGCACTTAGACATTTGGAACTGGAAGGTTATTCTTACAAAAAGAAAATGGTCTGAGGGTACCCTAAAACTATCTCTGGTAAATCATTAGAACTTTACTCACCTAAGGTAAGCCTGTGACCCATAGTTAAAGTGAACAGCCTAGTAGCAGGGAGAAAGGATAACCTTAGAAGCACACCTTCCCGGGGAGACAGATTGTAAATCCACGTAAATAGTCCTGCTGCACAGAAGGTGCCCCTAAATCATGATGCAGTTGGGCTAGAGCGAAAGATACACTTTATGACTCAGTATGACTCTGGTTGGCCTTTAAGCTCTTCCCTAGAAATTAAGTATTGTGATCCTCTGAATTTAGTCTTAAAAGTACTGGAGGAAGAATCAGATAAATGTATAGATAAGAAATCTGCTTTTGGCCAGGAATATAGCTTTAGCAGTGCAGCCCCTGTCTGGCAAGTGCAAGGTCTTGAGTTCGATTCCCAGTACCAAATAAATAAGAAAGGAAAAAAAAAGAAAAAGAAAATGTTTAAGCCTTACCCACCAATCCCAGTGGAAATTCTGATGCTTCACATAGAAAGAAGCTACCCCTATGTGATGCTGTGTTTATAGGGAAACCAGTGAATGGCTAAAATGTTCTCAGACTGCAGGGGAGAGATCTTTTTACCCTCCTTAGTTCTCACATGGGCTCTCTGGCTGGATCTAGGACTAGTTAAAACAAGAGCTCAGTAACAAGAGAAAAGTGTAGGAGTTTTATTAATTTTACATGTACAGAAGATATTCACAAGTGGGTGAAATCTGAAGAAATGACCAAGGCATAATGCTTTTATACTTTTTAGGCAAAGAACAATAAATGTTGTGAAGGAATAGCAGGACAATTGGCTGTCTGGCTAGGGTAGTAAATTCTAAGAATGTCACTAAGAGATATGAGGTGTGATATAAAAGCTTCTTGAAGATAAGAGTTATGTCAAGAAGTCTGTTTATTCAGGTTTGCTGCAGCCCTAATGACAAGTTGGTGCCTGGTGACCAAGGCTAGGTGTTTTCCAAAAATGGTATGTGAAGGACTTCCCTCCCCAGATAATCTTTATGGCCTAATGCATGTAAGAGAACAGGCCAAATAGCCCTTTCTGAAGTTATAGTGACTCAAGTGATTTCAGCTTAAAATAATCAACAGTTTGGCACATTTTGAGATGGCACTTCTTCAGGACCACGCTTAGTTTTTTTATGTCTCTTACTGAAATAATGACAAGTTATTAGTGGCAGCTCACATTCACTGTCTATTATACACTAAGTACCCTCATGTGCTTAACATGGGCTGTCATGCTTAAACTTTGAACTTCGCAATAGCCTGAGGCATAAAATGATAAAAGCATCTTGCCCAGTGCCACATGGCTGCAAAGTGTTAGAGCAGGGTAGAAGTCAGCTCTAACTGCACAGCCTGAACCACAATGTTAATTTCTGTTTCTCTCAATATTGAGAGGAGGATGTATTTCTCTGCTTTACTGAGGATAAGCAGTGCAGTAGATGGCAGTTGTTGCTACTGGCAGATGCCAGGACTTCATCTGGTGTAATCACTGTCATGTCAGGCTTAGGCCCACAACTTGGTGGTTGGGGAGCTGAGTAGGCACCTGAGGTTCAAACTCTCTCAAGGAGAGGAGACAGAAAGGGGATGTGAAGTCTAGGAACTAGTTGGGTCTTAACAATTGAAACTTTTTTTGTTTGCTTGAGACAGGGTCTCGCTATGTGGTTCAGACTGACCTTGAGCTCACTTTGTAGTCCTGGCTGGTCTCAAACTTGCAACGATCCTCCTGCCTCAGCCTCCTGAATGCTAGATTACAGGCGTGTGCCACCACACCCGGCTGTAACAATTGAAACTTTAATGTGAACATTACTTTCTGATACCACTTATTTTCAGAATTACAAAGTACCTTATTTTTGTTATCTGTAAAGTAAGACTGAAAATTTTATAGGACTTTTGGGGAAGACTTAAATAAGTGAAATGTAGTTTATGGGTAAACATTTGTAGTTTTTATTAAATTACCCTGATATAAAGGGCATTAGAAACACATGAAAATGGAAGGTCATTTAGGCTGTCCCCAATTATTTAGTTTTTAAAATAATGCTTCCCTCAATACATATTTCTGTTAACTTATTAAGAATTGGGGTAAATTAACCACAGAGCCACTTGCAAGTTACTAAAAGAACAAAATAAACTTTTAAAGCTACTTCAAATTTTAACCTTTAAGCCATAGCTTGAGGTATCTAATGATTTACCAGGAATTCTTATATGTTCCGAGGCTCTGAAGATTTGCCAAGTAGACATATCTCATTCTTTTTATTTGTCTGTTTGAGAAGACAAGGTCTCACTATGTAGTTCAGTCTGGTTTTGAACTCACTATGTAGCCCAGGCTGGCCTTGAGCTCACAGAGATCTTCCTGCCTTGGCTTCCCTCGTTCTGAGATTACAGGCATGTGCCAATTTGCCTGGCTTGACATACCTATTTCCAACATTTTATCAGAAATAAAGGACTTTGTGCAACTTAAAATGTTTCTTCTAGCCTATGATATAATGAATCTATTTAGGTAGATATACCAGAGACAGAGAAACAATGAAAATTAAAGAGAATAATTTAAACTGAGTGACAGGGGGCAAGGAATTTAGCTCTGCGGTTTAGGCACCTGCCTGGCGAGGGGGAGGTCATGAGTTTGATCCCTGGTACCAAATAAATAAATAAAAATAAAAATAAATAAAACTGAGTGACAATATTGCTAAACTGTGAGAAAGCTAAGTATTTTTAGTCATTTCAAAGTCTCACAAAATGTCACTTTACTATTGCTAGTATATGCTTTCATTAAATTAATAGTATTGGATAAGTAGTCAAGATTTCTAGAAGTGAATTCCTGGTAATAATGAACAAAAAAGTTTCTTTTAAAGAAGAAATTCTCTAAGCACAAAAGGAACATTTTCCTCAACAGAAGACAGGATTCTACACTGATGTTCCACAAGGCAGTGTCATTTCACTGTCAAGACAAGAAAAGCAGAGTCACACTAATTTCCAATATTACAAAATTATACTGCATGTAACTGAAGCACTGTGACAAAATGACATCCATGTAGCAGTTTGGAGGAATGTACTCCAAGACCTTGGAACTATAATCCAAAATTATGAATAACGACAGTGCTGATAGACTGCCACTAAAACTGTCAATGACAAGATGCCAGTGATGTAGTTTTGAGGGTCTCTTCTCAGTAGTAGTGATAGTAGTAACAGCAGCAATAAAAATAATAATAGTAATAGCTGGAGCAGCTCCAGAAGTAACAGTAACATTGGCATCATTTACTGTCTACTTTTTGTCATACCAGTGTCAAAGTTATATACACACATACATTCCTTATAGCAACATTGCAAGGGAATTACCAGGAATGATAACTTCACTGATGAGAAAGCTAATAGTAGACAAGTCCAGGTAATTTTCAAAGTTGCATATTTAGTTAGACACAGGACCAGGATTTAAACCTAGGACTTCCATTTGAAGACTATTTTCTCTTTACAACACCACATACCACAGTGGTGTACAGAAACTGTTATCTTGCAGTATGGAGAATTAAAAACAGCAAGAGATGCATAATAGCCTCTTCAAGTTTGTTGATGGCATGAAACTCTTCTTAGGTGATCAAAAGGACAAGAACTTAAGTATTCAAAGGGGTCTTAAAGATACATGAGTATGAAGTAAAACATGGAACAGTTAAGTATAAAGCTATACAATTTAGGGAAAATATCCCATATTATTTATAAAAGGCATGACTCAAATTTACTTAGGAGTAATAGACATTCTCTAAAACTAGAAGTCTAAACTGGGTGTGATGATGCACATCCATACTCTCAGAACTTAGGAGGCTGAGGATGGAGGATTGTGAGTTTGAGGCCAACCTGGACTACATAGCAAAATTCTGTTTAAAAAATCAAAAATGACAGCAGCCAAGTCTAGTGAGCTTGAAACATCAAAAATCTAATGGCAATCGAACAGATACTTCTCTTATAAATAACCAATATGTACATATATGAAAAAATGGTTAACATCTTTAGCTGTTTGGGAAATGCAAATCAAAACTACATTGAAATTCCATCTCAACCCAGTCAGAATGGCTATCTTCAAACACACACACAAAAAAAAAAACCAAATGAACAAACAAAGAACAAGTCCTAGCACTTGGAAGGCTGAGGCAGGAGGACTGCTGTGAGTTCTAGGCCAGCCTGGCTACATAGTGAGAACTTGCCTTAAAAAAATGCTGTTGAAGATTTGAAGAAAAACATACACCTCTACATTGCTGGTGGGAATGTAAATTAGTACAGTCAATACAGAGATTTCTCAAAAAACTCAAAATAGAACTACCATTTGATCGAGTTATACTACTCCTTGGTATATACTCAAATAAATTAAACTCAGCATACTATAAGGATACACGCATATTCATGTTTACTGTGGCACAATTCACAACAGTCAAGATAAGGAAACCAGCCTAAGACCTGTTAACAGACAAATTAAAAAAAAATGTATACACAACAAAGTATTAGTCATCTATTAAGAACAAAATTGTGTTATTTGTGGAAAATGGACAGATCTAGAGATCATCATGTTGAGCAAAATAAGCCAGACTCAAAAAGACAAATGTTGCATGCTCTAATATGTGGAATCTAAAAAAGATGACAAGAAAGTAGAATGGAGACTATTAATAGACAATAGGAAGAGGATAAAGGGGAAGTGGAACAGGCATAAGGGTAGGTAATAGGGGGGTGGATATGACCAAGATATACTGACATTGACATCCAAAATTATGAAACCAAGGGGAAAACTAAAGGGGTAGTGAGGGTTGAACATGATCAAAGTATGCATAATTCTGGTAAATGAAATCTATTAATCTATATAGGTAATATGCCTTAATAAAAAAAGTTGTGAAACAAACAAAAAAAACCAAAAAAGACATTCAACAAAAGATATCTAAAAAGAAAAAGGTATGTAATGGCATGCCTACCTTCATTACTATGTGCTTCAATGATGACCCATGCCAATCACTGTTCTATGTGGTATATACTTACAGTACCTTGCCTAATTCCCTAACATTATGTGTAGATACTGTTACTTGTATTTCTCACGTGAGCCCAGATTCACATGCAAGTCACTCATAGGGGAGGAATTTCAACCTAGCCAACTTGTGCTGCAGGGTGTAGGTTCTTTTGTTTTTTATGAGACAGGGTCTTGCTATGTTGTCCAGGTTGGTCTTGAGCTCACTATGTAGTCTGCAGTGGCCTCAAAATTGTGGTGATCCTCCTGCCTTAGCCCTTGAGTATTATAACAGGTGTGTGCCACCACACACGGCTGAGTCTGAACTCATCAGCATTATACTGCACTTTCTCTTTAAGATTACACAAAGGGGGCTGGGAATATGCACCTGCCTGGTAAGTGCAAGGTCTGGAGTTCAATTCCCAATACCAAAAAAAAGGGGGGGCAGGCACAGAAGGGCTCTACTAAATAGTCAGGTATTGCATCTTGGAATCCTAATTTCAAAGATATTTCAAAGCTGTTTAAATAGGAGGTAAGACTTTACAGGATAAGAAATTCTATAAATTATGTTAAAAAGTTAATAGTTCTGAGAAAATTACCTAAGTGGATACATTAATAGGCTAAGCTTAATGATTTATAGAAGTAGTGAAAACTATGAGTCTGAGGCTCTTTTTTTATATATGTGATACTGGGGAATGAATCCAAAGCTTTGCACATATTGCAAGCACACATTTTACCACTGAGCTATACTCCAGCCCAATCTGAAGCTTCTTGAGTTTCAAATCATGTAAAGGGACTATGCCCTTTAAGACAAATGTTTTAGTTTCTCTCAGTCATGGATTTTTTAATCTTTACAAACAATAATGAGCATATATTCCTGATACAATTTGCAAAAATATGAAAATGTAGCCACGTGGGACAGGAAAAAAGAACAAGTCAATTCATCCTTCCTGTGAGCCAGCAGCAGCCATGTTGGGCTGGGAAGAGGAACAGGAAGAAAATTTATCCTTTCCATGAGCTAGCGGCAGCCACGCAGGGCTGGGAAGAGACACAAGAGGCCATCTTGCCATTCCCATGAGCCAGCCAGCACATGGGCTAGGAGACAAGAGCCCCTCATCCAAGCGATCAACTGATTCAGAGTTATCATAGGTTGAGTTGATAGCAACTAAGGTACAAAAACAACTTAATTCTTGTATTGTTTGATTAACTTTATAGGCCTAAAGTCAATAGTCTTAGCATTTATTTATAGGATAACAGTATACAATATAGCTTGTGTGGTGGATTTCCTTAATATAGCACATGTGGGGGATTTCCTTCTGTCTTGTTTTTGAAATCCAATACAGTTTTGTTTTCTTCAATGTTCAATTTTTTAAAATTTTATTATGTCTGATGTATAGGCAGCAATTCTGAAGAAAAGAGGTATTATGGTAACCACTGTTGATTTCCTACTATCCTGTGTTTAAGTCCTGTATCATTTTCACTGTTCGTTTTTATTGTTTTATTTGGTTTGGTTTTATTCTCTTTACAAGAAAAAATTTTAAAATATGAAAATGGATATTGCTATCCTCAAGTTATGTATTCCAGATTGATGAGTGTGAATACAATGCCCAGAGGGTCATCTTAACACAACCACCTAACTACTTATTTTCAAATTCAGAAAATATGACTAGAATTATTATTATAGATCAATATTCTCTAGGGGTTAATGTTGCAATTGGAGAGGATCTTCCCTAAATCTCTGAATTTCTCTTAAAGAATTATAGACTGAATATAACATAAAAATACATTATACTAAATAATTTTACTTAGCTTTAATTTAGCATTCCCTAAATTTATTTGACCATGGGGCCTGTCTTCATTTTTTTTTTTTTGGTGCTGGAAATGGGAATTGAACACAGAGCCTTCTGAACGCTAAGAACACACTACTGCTCTATATTCCCTATTTACACATTGTGGGTATTAGTTCAAGACCTAGGTACTTCCTATTACAGAAACAAAATACTGTCACTGTTATAAGACTGCACGCAGTGTTAACTGTGTCTAGGAGTAATTGGGACATGCCATTTTCTCAGTGTTGAGTCCGTTTCTGCTACTGGCGAGTCTTAAATGGCAAGTTTTTCTTCCAAATCTATTGAGGAATAATTAACAATATTATAAATTTAAAGTGTACAATATATTCTGATATATGTATACATGTACACATGTATACGCTATAAATTATTACCATTCTGAATTTTCTCCTACGAAAATTTGTAAGTGTTTAGGCATAGCCGAGAGAATCGGAAAATGTCAGAACTCTAGAACAAGTCAGTATCTACCTTTTATAAATAGGGACCTGAAGTTTCAAGGACGCAACTACTCCCTTAGTCATCCAGGAGACTGCCACTTCTCAGTCTCCACTGCTGATTTCTTGTTTTCTCAGCCTCTTACATCTGAATGCTCCACAACTCAAATCTCTGAACTTCATCCTTTCTCTATCTCTTAGTGATCTCATACAGTCTTATGACATAAAAAAATAAATTTTGACAGCTTGGACCTCTTCCTTCAGCTCTAAACTTATGTATCTGAATGATTATGATATTCCTATCTGGTTATCAAATGGACATCTCAAATATGTCCCAAATCATCTCCTCCCAAATCTGTTTTTCAATGTTCTCCATCTCTGTATCAACACCATCTTTCCAGTTGCCAGACTAGTGACCATGCTGTCATTTAATATTTTCTCACACCTCACATTGAAACAATCATTCTATTGGCTCAACCTCCAATACACAGCCCAAATTGAGCTTCTTATCCATTATACTCTCACCATCCTAAACTAATCCATTATCTGTTTGAAATTACTTCTCATTTATGAGACAAAATACTCAACACCTAAAGTTAAACAAGGAAAGGTTTATTTTGGCTCAGTTTGTAGAGGTTTCAGTCCATAATCAGGTATCTGCAAGGCAGGGTGGCATGGCAGAGGGGCATCACAGGAGAAACAGTCCATAGCAAAAGAGGACAGGCAGAAGGCAGCCAGTAGTGAAGCAGCAAGTGAAGGCAACAGCTCTTTCTGTCCCTTATAGTCTATCCAGGCTACATGCCTTTAGAGCAGGTAGCACCCACACTCAAGGCAGGCCTTCCCATTATCCACACTCAGAACTATGCCAAACCAATCAGTGAACTAATTTAGTAATGATAAATCCTGCATCTCTCCACTTCTGAAAAGCCTTATCTATGACTGCATGAGGCATTGGGGAGTACACCTAGACACAAGCCATAACAATCTCTCATTTGGATTATTTCAAAGCTTCTGATATCTTGATTTTGCCCTTGGTTGCTTGTCTCAAGACAGCAGCTGGAATAATCTTGAATTTGTTTATTGAACTATAAATTACTCTATTCAAAATCTATTAATGCAAGGTGTGGTGGTGCATGCCTATAATCCCAGCACTCAGAGACTGAGGCAAGAGGACTACCATGAGTTCAAAATCAGCCCTGGCTACATAAGTGAGTTCAAGGTCAGCCTATACTACATAGTGAAACCCTATCTCAAACAAACAAATCTATTAATGACTTTTTATTCCAGAATAAAACCCAAATCATTACAACTGTCTATAAGTCTGTACACTACAGCCCACATGACTTCCCAGGCCCAATCTCCTGTCAGCTCCTATCTCAACTCTACTACAAGCCTTATCAGTTTTCTTGTTTCTTTAGCTGTGAGCCTCTTTTTTGTGTGTTAGCAGTAGATTTTCATTAGATTAAGGAAGTTTCCTTTATATTACTAGTTAAAAATTTTAAAAAGCATTGAGAGTCACATACCATAAAATCATTTAAAATAATTTAATGGTAGTACATTTACAATACTGTGCAACCATCTGTAAATAGTTCCAAAACATTATTGCCTCAAAATAAAATCCCATACCCATTAGGAAGGTGTGTCCCATTCCCTCTCCTTACAGCTGCTAGAAACAATTCATTTGCCTTTTCTCTAAGAATCAGTCTATTCTGGATCTTTCATATAAATGGAATCATGACATGTCTTTTTGTGACTTTTACTTTCACTTAGCATGTTTAAGAAGTCCACAAATGTTATATGAAGTATGTATCAGTATTCCATTACTTTTTATGGCTAAGCAATATTCCACCAGATATACCATAATTTACTCCTTTGTCTGTGAATGACATCTGAGCTGTTTCTATCTTTTGGCAGTTTTGAATGGTGCTTCTATAAGCATGTAAAAATATGTGAGTTTCTGCTTTGAATTCTTTCGGATACATGCCCAGGAGTGAATTATTATGTCATATGGTAATTCTTCATGTAATATTTTGAGTAACTGCCAAAATTTATGATGGTTGAACTATTTTACATTTGCACCAGCAGTGTATGAGGGTTCAGATTTCCACTGTGGGGGTTTCTGTATTTGTTGTCTTTTTCTGGAATACTCCTGTGACACTCAAGTGGCTCACTTTCTCACCTCCTTCAGGTCTTAACTCAACAGCCATCTTCTAAGGGAGGCCTACCTTGACTAAGTGAGGTCAAAAAGGTCTTCTGTCAAGTATGACAGGCAAGAAAAACCTAAGCCTCTGAAGTTTAGTGGTTATTTTTCTAATAATGGTGATTGACTGGAACTGAGCCAATCATATCTTCTTTCAGCTAAAGCAAAAGGCACAAATATTTAGGAGTTGGCTATTTCTGAATCACATGAAACAACTATTACAACAGCCTAAAGGTAGAGGGATCACAGTGACAAGCTAAAACTACTCAAATCGCTTGCCTATAACAAAGCCTAGTACTGACTACCCAAAATGTTTTAAACAATGTAAAACAAAAATGATACCACAGTAGAACAGTGATGATAAACCTTCTGGAGCTTTCAATGATAAACAGCTGGCTGTGGCATGCATGCCACAGGTTCAGCATCACTGACAGAACATTTAGTGTAGCATAGTTTAAGAAAAATAACCTGACACATGCTGGGCATGGTGGCACCAGCCTTTAATCCCAGCACTCTGGAGGGTGAGGCAGAAGGATCACCTTGAGATTGAGGCCAGCCTGGGCTACGTAGTGAGTTCAAGGCTGTCGTGAATTACATAGATTTTGTTTTACAAAAAAACCCATTGAACAAACAAAACCTCTGATATATACTATAGATATAGAATCCTATGGAAGAACAAAAAACTGTAGCCTTACCTAAAATACTAATATAACAAGAATATGTTTTTCTCTCTTTTTAAATTTGTGATTGAAGCCAGAGCTTTCACAGTGAGTTACAATCCTAGTCCTTTTTTTGATATAGTGTCTCACTGTGCAGCTCAAACTGGCCTTATACTTGCCAAAATCTTCCTGTTTTAGCCTTCTGAGTGCTGGGGTTATAGCCATGCATCACCATGCCCAGCTCCAGTCCTTTTTTGCTAAATTCTCCAGGCTAGGCTTGAACACACAATCCTCCTGCCTCAATTTCTGGAGTACTAGGATTATAGGATTGTGTGATCTTTCACTATGTTGCCCAGGATAATCTCAAAGTCACAATCTTGCCTCAGCCTTCTGTGGTATGTGCCACATTCAGCTCTTGTTTTTCATCATTTCTGAACAATGAGAGGGGCAGTGAAAATATTCATAAATAAAAAGAAAATCTATGTTTAAAATGCAAAAAAGCATCTAGGTATGCTGGTAGACTCCTATAATCCCAGTGCTTGGGAGACTGAGGCAAGAGGATTACTGTGAGTTGGAGCCCAGCCTGGGCTACATGGTACTGTCTCAAAAAACAAAAACATGAAAAATGCAAAGATGCTATTTATGGGGAAAACAAATGAACAAACAAAATGAAGCCATTAATGCTAAGTTATACACTTGAAAATGGATAAAATGGCAAATTTTATGTTATATATATATATATATAGAGAGAGAGAGAGAGAGAAAGAGAGAGAGACAATAAAAAGTTTAAATATTGAGTAGAAAGATGACAACTAACAAAACATCTTAGAGACAGGTATGAGAATAAAGACTAGAGTATCACCAACTCCATTACTATAAAACAACCCACTTAAGTATTTTGGAAAACCATTTATAGCACAAATCAGTCTGGAAAATTCAAACTAGTGGATTTAACTTTTGATTATAAAGTAAAGAAGTATACCATAGAACAAGTGAGCACTGAAGCTGGTTTTCAATGTTTCAAAGTACATTTGTGAAGTTTTGATTTGATTGATTTTTTTTTGAGTCAGGGTCTCACTATGTAGCTCAGGATGGACTTAAACTCACTATGTAGGCCAGGATGGCCTTGAACTTATGGTGATCCTACTGCATTAGTCTCCCAGGTACTGGGATTACAGGCTGGCACCACTATGTTCAGCTAAATTTTGAGTTTAGAGTAAAAAAAAATTCATGACTGAGTCAAATGATTTTAAACCCTGTCTACCTTTATGGTTATTAAAGTGATAAAGGGGGCTTTTGCTAGCTTTTAAAGTTTAAAAAATTAGTAAAGTACAGAATGAGCCTTTAACTGTGCTAGAGGAAAAAATACAAGATACATTCAATAGATAAAAGCTCTCAGTCTGCAGGCTAATTAATCAGGCTTCCAAGTGAAAAGCAAAGTAATGCTTTGAGTTGTGTGGTAGAATTATAGCTTTTATGCGAATTTATTTATCAGAAATAATTTACAAGGCCTTTAACAATACAAATTTTATTAAAAAAATAATTAACATCAAAACTGTTCAGTAAATCTCTATTCAGTGTAACCAAAATAAACAAACGCCAAATTAAAAAAAATATACATCTATATATATGGGCAAGAAACAAGTGCAATTTTTGGTCCCAATATTTTTGAATATATTATCTTTATCCAAAGGAATTACATTAATGGCTAAGAAGATATTATTTACTAGGTGAACAAAAACATAACTTTAAGACTTATGTTAAGGTCTTTAAAACATTTTTGCCAATTCTTTATGTCAATCAAACCACAATCCCTAAGATGTTAATGAAGTTCCAATAGAGACAGAATAGGTAATATTTAATAATCTGAACAAGCACTAAATTAAAAGAAGCTACCTGTAGGTAGCTACAATGAAGTTTGTGTAGAATTTTAAAGAAATTTCTTATAGTTCTCAATAAAAACAAAGTCCAGGGATTTAGCTCAGTGGCTTAAGCGCCTGCCTGGGAAGCATGAGGTCGTGAGTTCAATCCCCGGACCAAAAAATAAAAAAATAAAAAATAAAAATTAAAACAAAATAAAAATAATAAAAACAAAACAAAAGCTTTAAAGAGAACAGTACAAAATAGACAACAAAATGAACATCCATAAATTTAATGAAAAACAACAAAAGGTCAAGCCACAAAAATTTAATGACATTTTTTCAAAATTAAAAATTTAACTGTTAGTATTACTGAAAACTCCTAGAATACTGAATAAAATTTTAAATGACAATATGAATAACTGTTACTTTGGAACTGTAATTTTAGAAAGTTTGTTTTTTTCAAGAACATGAAAGTAATCTTGGTATCTACATAACCAGAATTTTTATACTTCTTAGACTGCATGCATACTAGAGGAAGATTAAAGGGCAGCAGCCAAAATGATTGGGCTTCAACTCAGCTGTTGAAGCACTGATTTTATGGGCTTTTCTTGGTTAAGAATCAACCCATAAGTTTAAGATCAAGAACCAAAAGACCCCAGAAAGAAGTTGTGCTCAATTTAGTGGGCCTTGAGGTCATTTCTGGCCAAATCAGCATTAGCCTTAAGGGAGGCCAGTCAGATAGGAAGGACTCTTCCCAAAATCTGATTTCTTAAGGCCACAAACTATAAGAGGTTTCACAGTCAAATAATTCACATTCCTTGGAAAGAGAGAACAGGCATCAGTTGTGTCCATCGAAGGGGGACACTGTCCAGGAGTATACTGGACATTTTTTGAAATTTCTGTGTTGCTTCTGCATCTGAAAAATACGAAAAATAGAATAATGACAGACAAGGAATGAGGGGAAAAAACAGCTATGTGACCTAAAAATATAAGACTCATAAGAAATTAAGAAAGCAGACAAAATAGTAACAGACGAACAGCCATGTCATTTGGAATGTAATATTCTGAAGGCAAGTACAGCAGAGAAAAATTATTTTAAGCAAAGCAAGAAAAGACCATAGCAACAAAAGGTATTTTTGGAGAGAGCTAACTGGAGAAAAAAAAACATGTTAAGATATGTTAACCTGACACAAAGATAAGGTGGAATAAGACTCGTGCCATCTGAAAGCTGAAAGAGCTGAGTAAGAGCTAGTATCATGAACTTTGTTAACCGCCTTCATGTGAGAAAACACTCCAGAACTTTGAACTTAGGAAACTGCCTTTGTGTAAGAAAATACTTCAGAACTTTGAACTTAGGAAATTCCAACTTGTCTTGCACCAGGTTGCACGAGCTCCATAGAGCAGGAATCTATTTCAACAAGCAGCTTTAAAAACAAAAACAAAAACAAAATACTTTAATATTTTTCATTTCTACTAAAGATACAATAAAAATTGTAACAGTGCTAAAATCCACGAAAAGTAAAATGCACTGAATAAAAAACTTACTCTGAGAAGTGGGTTCAGAAGTTGAGGTACTTTCGGAAACTGTAATAAGAAGAAGGGTTTTTACATTTAACACAGTGTATATGAAGAATGAGACTACTGACTTAATAAATAATCGCCTATACTGTAGCTGATCAAAAATACTGGAATATAAAATTCAAAGTAACATAAATATATACACATACCATTCTCTATTACAACTTGGCAAGTATGAGTTTTACGTTGACTTAAATGTTTAGCCATGAGGTCTAAGCCAGAAGAATCAGTTAGGAAATCACAGTTAAGGCACACTAGAGTAATGCCCCTGTGAAGAAAAGAAGATAGTGAGAAGGACCTTATATTGTGTGGAAATCCATATACAAATTCAGTAATTATTATTTTATGTAATAACTCTTGATTTTATGTACCACGATTATCACTTTTGTTCTATAACCTGATGTATCTCAAATGCTTCTCTAGAAAACCACATAGTCAAGTCTAGATCATGCTAACATTTAGTGCCTTTTAGTTCCTTTCAATTTGTTGCTAAAAGTTTGGCATTGAGAGACTTAAAGCACAGTGTTGGCTCAACTAACAACTTGAATAACTTGTTCAAATTCCAATATTCCCATTTCTTTGCCTATTTGTAAAGCAAGGATCTAACATTCATTCAAATATAGAAATAAATTCGCTGAGGACTTTCTTTACATACACTATACTACTACATATTGTGGGTACAACAGCAAACAAAAAAGGTACATGTAGCCATTAGTCTAAATCTTACTTAAGTCAGGACAAAATTAACATCCTTCTGAAGTTCATGAGAGAAGGGTCTGAAACTGCAACATCTTACCTGTACAGGAATAAAAACCTGTAGCATACTTTTTCTTCTGTAGCTCTAGTCTTACAGCCTGTTTTATATTTATACCAAGGGGTTAGTCATCACATCAAAACACCTTTAGAAAACCAAAACTGGGTGTTTTCTTCTCAAAAAATCATGCCTCTTGTCTGGTCTCTTTCTCTCCTCTCTTTTTTGAGACAGTCTCGCCACGTAGTTCAAGCTGGCCTTAAACTCACTATAAAGCCTATGATAGCCTCAAACTCGTGGTGATCCTTCAGTCTCCCGAGTGCTGGGATTGCAGGTGTACACTACCATGCCTAGCCAGCCTAAGGGTTTTAGACATGTATCATCTGATCTAAATCTAACATCCAAAGTAGGTACTATAATTATCACTTTTCTATAGAGGATACAGTCAAATTTAGTAACCTATTAAGGACAGCAATGGGTTTGAAAATGAACCTCTGATTCCAAAGCCAGGGTTCTTAAACATGATCTGATGTGACCTGATTACCTTAACCCAGGTCATTCTTAATTAGTCTTTTATTTTTATTTTTTTTTATTTTAAAGAGGGAGAAATAAAACAAAATACAAGTAAAACAAGAAACAAGAGACAAATAAACAACGATAAAAAAACCAAAACAGTAACAATATAGGCTTTCAAAACAAGGTGGCAGGAACTTAACAAAGGTTATTATTTTACATAGTTATCTTCAAGAGTTACTTAGATTATCAGATATAAGTTAATTAGTCTTAATACTACAATAGCCTTGAATAGTCTGTGCCTCATGTAGTAGGTTACTCTGTATACTCCTCCAAATGGATCTTTTGTTTGAGATAGTCTCACATGTAGATCAGGCAGGTGATCCTCCTGCCTCAGCCTGAGTGCTGGGATTATAGGTGTGTGCCACAATGCTTAGCTTTCATATTTTTAAATTTTGTTGGTTGTACTGGTATTGGAGATTGAACTCAAGATCTTTGTAGTGAGCTATATCACCACCCCTTTCTGAGAGTCTTGCTAAATTGCCCAGGTTTGGTTCAAAGGTTTGATCCTCTTCCCTCAGCCTCCCAGAGTACTGGGATCACAGGTGTACACTACACCACCACACTTGGCTCCTAATCCCATCTATGGTACCCTTGATTCTATGCAAAACATCAGTGGTTTCCCCAAGATCCTCCAAATTAAAATTAAGTCTAAACTTCCTGGAGTTGTTATAAATGACTAAAAAATGTAAGCTAAGAACTATTATCCCAGAGTTTGATCTTATATAAACTTTGTGTTGATCCTAAGTGTATTAGTAGTTATTCACTGTGACTCAGAAAAATCTGTTGCTTTTCCCTTTCTGCACTTTCATGCATACTACTTTCAACTAGAATGCCTCTGTGTCTCTTCTAACATCTAGAAACTTCTCTTCCCTTTGAAATTAGCAAAGCTCATTTTACTTGCTACAAATCTCCATGTATACTTCAATTACTTATGTTCATTTTATTATCCTGGCAATGAATTGTACATTTCTTGAAGATTGGTACCAAGCTTTCATCTGCATCACTGTGAGTGGTACAAGATCTGACATGACAACTGCACAATGAATAGCTAAACAATGAACATTTCATTTTAACAAAATAGCAATTACAAAAATACTGTTCTACAGAAGTATAAATATGCTAGGTTCTACCTGTAAGAAACTGATGAATTTTCTTTTTAATTTGAGACTCACCCAAAGTGAGGAACATCTGAAATCTTTAAAATCATACAGTTAATTTAAAAAGCAAAGACACAATTGAGCTTAATTTAAGATCAAATCAAAATCTCATCTTTAGATTTTAAATTTTTTCAGTAAACACTTAATATAGCTTATTTTTTCCAAATCTTTAAAATTCAGTAATGTTTTTAAAAAATAGAATCAAACTTTCCTCCACTTATAAGCAGTTGGTCTAATATCATACTCATATGTTGTTTTAAATATACATATTAACTTACTCAAATATTTACTGAGTGCCTATTATGTATGTGCCAGGTACTATTCAATGCCTGGGAAATGTTTCATAATATGAGCAAAATAATTAAACCAAGGAAGATGCAGTCAAAAGGAATGAAAAAAAGGTAAAATAATCCATAATGCATAGTGGATTGTGAGTTAGATGTGTCATGTAACAAAAGTTAATTTTCAATGTCATTAGAAGTATTAACAATTTTTTGAACAGTAAGTTATATACTTCATTTCATGCCTTAGTAGCAAGTTTTAAAAAGTTACTATAATTTTTCAGTACAAAGATTAGATAAAGATCAACTAGTTACCTGGAAGTTCCTGAATGCTTCTTAAAAATATAAAACTTTTTATTTGGGTGGGTGGTATGAGAGCTGGAGAAATAAGAAAAGATTTTAGTATACATAAAGTCACACTGATTTCATGACTATACATCCATGTTTAACCTCAGTTTTGAATAAAAGATTGTGAATCTTAATAAAATTCTACTTATCATTTACTATGATCTGAAACACCATGTCCCCCCACAAATTCATAAGGTAAAATCCTAACCTCAAAGTGATGGTATTAGAAGGCAGAGCCTTTTGGGTTTTTGTGGAGTAATTATGTCATGAGGATAAAACCTTCATGAACAGTATTAGTGCCCTTATAAAAGAGAGCCCACAGAGCTAGATTTCCCTTCCACCATGTGAAGATGCAGTGAGATGTTGGCTGTCAGCAATTATCTTTCACCAGAGAGAAACCTGTATCTGCTGGCACCTTGACCATGGCCTTCTCAGCTTCTAGAGCTGTGAGAAATAAATTTCTGTTGTTTAACAACCACTCAAATTTATGGTATTTTACTATAGCAGCTTGCATGGACTAAGCCATTTTAGTTAAATTTTAGATTATTTTACATTCCATTTTACCTGCTGTAAAATGAATATTTCCCTGAGAACACTGTTACATGCTCAGTAGTTCACCACTATAAAAGAATACTCAGAGTTAAAAATGCAAAGAGAAAATTAAACTTTTTCAACCATTAAAAGTAAAATATAAGATATATGCTAATGTGTTTTGCTATAACAGAAATTCCTATGAAAAATTATTAATTATTTTCTAATGTCAACAGACTTGGGAAGAGCAGATAAACTTAGTGATCCTGGAAGTAACTTTTTTTTAATCTATATGCCATTACTTAACATCAAATAAAACAAAGCACTGAAAGAGTCTTTTGCAATTGCTGGAAATTTTAAAGAAAGTAAATTAAAAACAGCAGAGTTCATGAGATCCAATAATACTTCTCCCATACAAAGAACCAAAAACAAACCAAACTTTCCAGACAATGGTAACAGTTTTCACACTCCCTTTTAAACTGACAAGGAAATCTCTCCTGTGTTATAAAGCCATGCAGGATTAGCCCAGCTTGGTATCACTAATACTGTGGTTCATGGACCAGCAGCATTAGTGTTATCCTAGAATTTACTAGAAATAAAGTTCTCAGGCTTCACTGCAAATTTACTGAATAAATCTCTGGCAGTGGAGTCTAAAACAAAGTTTCAGTAAACTTTTTTAGCGACTTTTTTTTGAGACAAAGGTCTTTTTTTGCACAAGTCTTTTTTTTTTGAGACAAGTTCTTACTGTGTAGTCCAGGCTGACTTCAAATTTGTGGCAACCCCCTGCTTCAGCTTCCTGAGTACTGGGATTACAGGCATGTGCTACCACACCCAGAAAAAGTAGTCTTATCTTGCACTGACAGACCCAAACAAGCCAAAACACATACCAGGTCAATAGTTACTCTCAGACACAAGGTAATCATCACCAACATACTATATGTTTTGGCTTATATCTAGATGTTTTGTCAAAGCCTCATGCACTCATAGGTGGGGCTTTTGGGAAGTGGCTGGATCATGGATGTGCGATACTGGATCAGTTCACTGATGGGTTTACAGCTAGGTGTGAAGTTGGGAGGTTAAACCTGGTGGGAAGTGGAGGGTAACTGTGGGTGTGTCCTGGAAGAATAGATGTATGTATGTGTACACATACACACATATACACATCCTTCCTTCCCTCTTCATGCTGCTCTCCTTCCTGCCTGCCATGGGGCATGCTAGTTATGGACTGAAACCTCTACAAACTATGAACCAAAAATAAATCTCTCCTTTAAATTGTGGGTGTTGAACATTGTGTCTCAGCAATGAGAAAGTAATTAAGGTAGATTTTGGTATCAGAGAAGTAGAATCACTTGCTGTTAATTAATGTTACCTGATCATGTGGTTCAGAAGCTTTTGGAACTGGTTTGTAGAAAGAATTTGGAATGGTTTGGAAATGCAGGCTGGATAAATAGCCCTAGAATGCTGTACAGTGAGCTTGATGGGAGATTCTGGTCAGAGTTCAGAAGCCCAGAATTCTAAGAGTAAAGCAGGAAGTAAAGACAAGGCTCAGGGGGTTTCTGTTGGGAAGAACTCCATTGGCAAATGGACTCTAGGCCATGTGTATTTTGCTCCAGCTAAAAATTTGTGTGCATTTTGTCCATGTCCAGAGACATTTCTGGAGACTCTAAGATTAAAGGCAATAGACTAATTAATCTTGTAAAAGAAATTTCAAGGCAGTCTAATATTGAGGCAGTGGCATGGCTACTGGTGGGAGCTTTCAGCCAGTTCTTTGAGAAATAAGAACAAATGACTCAGTAGAATGATTTAAAAAGTTTTGAGTTTGGCCAGAAAGGAAGCTCTAGTAATGATGTGTGGCCTGCAAAGATGGAGCAGAAAATCTGGGTTCTAAAAAGATTAGCATTAAAAACCTAAGTACTTCAGAATAAGACAATAGAAAAGATGGCCAGAAGGCATCACTAGAAGCAGTAGGACTCAGCCCTTTGCAACCTCAAAATTGTAAAGACTGTGTTTTGAGAGGAGAGCCTCAGGGAACCATGATCCATAATGGTGGAGGCCTAGGGAATTCCTCTGGATTGAGTTCAGGTTCCTTAGCACTCAGCAATCCAGGAACTTGACCCTCTATCCCTACAACAAAGACAGAAGGAAGCCTGGTTAATGCTCCAGCTGGCAGTAAAACACAGGCACATCCACTTGGTGCTAGTTTTAGGCAAATGCAGAATACCAGAGTTGTAAGGTAATGGAAGCTTCCATCCAGATTTCACATGAAAGCCTGGGAGGCCAGGCAGTGAACCCCAGAGGGCAGTGTGTGAAGCTATTAGTGAACCTGAAAGTGGATCCCCCAGAAGGCTGGAAAAACCAGAACATAGATCATCTGAAGAAAGCTGCAAGGAATGAGCAAAGCTGGCCTCCTAAGAAAGAGGCCATGAGGGCCACTAGCCATGTTGCAGGGGTGGGGCCACCTAAGTTCTTTGGGATTCACATCTTGCCACAGATTATCCTGATGCTGGACCTGGAACTCTATGGGGATTTAATGGTTACTATACTGGCTTTTGACCTTGATTTGGTACCATTTCTCCCTATTGTATCTTTTTTTTTGCGGTGGGCGGGGGGGGGGGGGGGGGGGGGGGTCGGGAATCGAACTCCCGACCTCACACCTGCCAAGCAGTTGCTTGTGCCCCTGAGCTAAATTCCCAGCCCACCCCTATTGTATCTTTTGGAACTGGAATATTTATCTTGTGCCATTGTATGTTGGAAGTATTTAACTTTCTTTCCATTTTTTACAGGGGTTCACAGCTAAGAAGCTGCTTTACATTTCAGAGGAGAATTTAGATTTGGACTTTTTGGTGACGCTGTAACTGTTAGGACTTTGGCAACTCTTACAGATGAATTAAACGCACTTTACTTTATGGAATGTACATCGGTCTTTTGGGAGCCAGGGGTGGAATGATATGGCTTAAATCCAGATGTCCCAAAGCCTCATGCCCTCCTAGGTGGGGTTTTGGGAGCTGACTGCATCATAGGTGTGTGATACTGGATTAGTCCATTGATGGACTTAAGGCTGAGTGTGATGTTGGGAGATGAAGCCTAGTAGGAAGAGGTGGGTCACTGTGGGCATGGCCTGGGAGGGTATAAATACACAGCCTTTCTTCTCCTTTGATGCTGCTCTGCTTTCTGCGTGCCATGAACTATTTCTCCTCTGCCACCCCACTCCTTTGGAACTAGTTGATTATGGACTGAAATCTCTACAAACTGAGTCAAAATAAAACTTTTGTCCTTTAAATTGTGGGTACTGGCTGTTATAGCTCAACAATGAGAAAGCAACTAACACAGTATACATACATGGTAAAAGCAAGATTTTGGTTAGTTATAATCCCAAAAAGTATCCCCAGGAAAGGTGCCATGGTAAATGCAAAGAACTTTGCTCTGAAGGAGATAATACAGACTTACATAAGGCAGAATAACTGGGTGTTACATAACTCAAAGAGAAAATCCCAAGAATTGCTGTGGTGAGTAGATATTTCAAAGAAAGTCAACTGAGAATAAAGGAGGGAACATTCCAGGGAATAATCAAGAATAAGGAAGCTAGGCATGGTGGTATACAACAATAATCCCAGCATTTGTGAGGCTCAGTTAGGAGGATTGCAGTGAGTTCCAAGCCAGCCTGGGCTACATAGTACATTCAAAGGCAGCCTAAACTACAGGTGGAGCAAGATCTTATCTCAAAAACAAACAACAACAACAACCCCCCCCCAAATCCCCAGTGACAAAACAACAATAACAAAAAGAATAAGGAAAAGCCACTTTAGATACTGAATATTAAAAAGCTATCATTTGAAAATTAATCATTTTTTGGGCCTGTATTCTAGCAACAGAATCTATACAGGCTGAGAATAAAGGTTATCAAACTCACAGAAAATGAAGCTTCTATACATACAGAGTTCAAGCCTATGAGAAAAAGTTCCCACTGGGAGGAGAGGTATGAGTGACAGTGAACCATTCAGTGGGGTTACTGCTTGAGTGAATAAGGGAAACATGGTACAACTGGAGTAGAGGAAAAACAAAGGGACCCAACAAAGCCTTTAGAGAGAAGTGTGTGTTTTCAGTTTTATATGAGGTTAATAATGAATAAGAGCTCAATGCACAGGATGACACTGGAAGTTTGGAACTCACAAGAAAGCCTGGAGCATACTGAGAATGCCTAAGGACAGAATGGTATCAGAGGGTCTAACAAGACTTTTGGGGAGCCTATGAAAAATGGGATAGGAAAGGACAGATAAGACATGGTGTTATGCAGTATATATAAGTGTGTAACATAGATGACCATATTACTAAATTTCTGTTAGATCATTGAACAGAATGGTTTGTACTGTCAATGTTTGAGTGTAGCCAGTTTTTATGTTTTCATTTTGTAACTTTAACAACTATTTTTAAGATGACAATATGTAATATATCAACTAGTGATTTTATGATGTTAATTTTTTTAATTCTGTATTAGTCTACCTTTTTTTTCTTTTCTTTCTTTAAATAAAAAAAGACATAATGTTATGGTTTGGATTTTAAATGTCTCCTAAAGTTCGTATGATAAAGGCTTGGTTGCTGTCTTGTGGTACAACTGGGAGGTGGTTAGAACCTTTAAGAGGTGGGTCATAGGGCAAGGAAGTTGGGTCACTGAGGAAGTGTCCTTGAAGGGGATACTGGGAACCCAACCCCTTTCTGTCTGTCTTTGCATTCCAGCAGCCATGAGACAACCAGTTTTGTTCTACTACCCTGCTATGGGCCATGACCTGCTGTCCTGCCACAGGCCCAAATACTATGGAGCCAGCCAATCATGCACTGAAATCTTTAAAAACAAACTTTTCTTCCTTGTAAATTGTTTACCTCAGGTGACTTTTCACAGTGATGAAAATCTATCACAAATAGATTTAAGAAATGCCTAAAATATTACCCAATTTACTCCTCTATAAATTAGAACTAGAATTAAGGCCCCATTAGGGTAGTCATGTGTTTAGCACAGAATAAGAGACCAACATTGTTTCCAGAAGAATACTGAGGAAAAGGTAGGTTGAGGTATGGTTTAAAGCAAAGTAAGTAGAAAACTACAGAAGGTTGAATCCTAGGTACCCAGGATATATGGTGGCATTTCAAGAGAACTCCATGAGCTCTAGAAACATAGGACAGTGAATTATTTCATGCTGGTGCTCCAAATTTATATAAATAATACTTTGAAACAGACTGAGATTAATGGATATTAGGGTAAAAGTGTTCTGAATCCTAAACAATGTTTAACTTGTTTTATAGATGCAAAGTAGGTCAAAAGTGAAAATATCAAATAGTTAGAAATGAAGAAATGGATCTTCGGAAAACTCATCCTTGAAATTAGAGGATTTACAGTGAAAAGGCAAAAAAAAAATGAAGTTCTGAAAATAGCTAAGGTACTAAGAAAGTGAGTAAAAATCAACAAGAATGGTCAAAGAAAAAAACGTAATGCTTTAGAGGAGCAGCCAAAAAAGAAAGAAGAAAACAAGCAGTAACAAGGTTAACACAAGTTGAAGAGAATAATTTCAAAAGTGAGTGAGCGTAACTCAGTGGTAGACTACTTGCTCAGTATACTCAAGGTAAGCATATTAACGATTAGGACATTAATGAGTAACTGCACGGGAGCAGCTTTGGCTGTAGATGAGGATGATATTTGAATTACAATGGGTAAACAAAAGAATATTTTTTCTTATAAACATTGATGGTAGAAAAGGAAGGCAAGCAAAAAATATAAATTTCTTTATTCTAAAAAATACCTGAAAACAGTTGTAGGCAGAGGCAATGTGGTAAAGAGAGAAATGAAATTAAGGCCTAAATAATGTTAAACAGGAAATGCAGAAGAGGAAGAATAGAATCAACTTTATAAAAACTGGACATATTTATTTTTGAGGTTTATGTCTTGATGAAGGATAAAAAAAACTGTGGGTAGAAAAAACATTTGAGAAAAACAAAAACAATGGCCACTAAGTAACATGTAGGCAACATTAACAACTGAGGGACTACCATAAAAACTTGAAGGTCATTATAGACATGTTAAAACAGATGTATTTTTAAAAGGACCAAATTAAAGTTAAAGATTATGAATTCAGAGCTGACTGAATCAAGCAGTTTGCTACTCTAGAAATGATAAGAGATAGGTCAAAAATGATGGGATTCAAACACATCAAGGTTAAGCATTATTGATGATGTAATGAATTCTAGGACAAAAACACAGCAGAATTCAAAACAGATGACTCTGAGGCAGGATGAAGTTGAATGAACAGTGCTGCTAGAATGAAAAGAGGATCAAGACTCTTTAAAGACATATTAAATGTGAATTCAAAATAAGTATTGCATGTAATAAGGTAAAATGGGATAGTGGTAAGATGGGGAATACTTTAAGTAAGAGGTGGATGAAAAGTGCTAGCACTAAGAAATCCAAAGTACCATGAGGTCAGGCTGATCATTAAGGGCTTTACCCTATTAAGAGTCAGGTCCAGAAGTCATCAAAAAGTTGGACAAATCCTTCACAATGGTGACATACTATGTCTAGAAAGTAACATAGAGGTCTTGTTATGATGTTCAAAAAAACTACTTTTACTCCTTAAGTCTTAATTCTAACTGAAAATAAGTACATTTATCTTAAACAATCAACTCATTAAATTTAAATCTAAACACTTTTTGGCCATTAAAAAAAATCCAACTTGAAGGACTAAACCCTCTTCTAATGAAGTTCCAATGAAAGTAATACAAGTTTTATTCCTTTAGGGTTTTCGAGACAGGGTCTCACTATGTATGTAGTTCAGGCTGACCCTAAACTATGTAGCCCAGGGTGGCCTCACAATGATCCTCTTGCCTCAGCCTTCAGAGTGCTGGGATGACGGCATGTGTCACTGAGCCTGGCTGTAATACAGGTTCTGAAGCCTTTTCTTAGCACAGAATAATGTAAGCTGAATCAATGTATTAAAAATTTCCAACAGCAGCATATGACTAGAATATCCCTATAGTCTCTCATTTTATATTTTATTGAATGAACACAAAGATAGATGGATAGCTGGAGAAAAGAATGCAGAGACGGGAGAGAGGAAGAGGAAGAGAGGAAGGGGAGGAAAAATAATGTTCTTAGCATCATGACAATACCTGAAGCCTCTTCAAGTGATCATTTTGAAGAGAACTCATGGTTATATGTATTAATTTGATAAATATATTTAAAACATTAAAAATTTCATATTTGAAAACTTTTTTACTTAAAAAATAATTCCCATAGAAAAACACATTTCCTTAGTAAACCTATTCTAATTTCATTAATCTAATAATTCTAATTTTTGCCCCCATACTTACACTGAAAAATAGTACAAGGAATAACCTAGAAGATCCAGTTTATTAGATTTTACCTCTTTGATGAAGTAAACTTACTTCTAACATGATACATCTGCTTTCAAAAATTTAACTTGCAGAACGATATTTGCGGGGAAGTGCTAGAGAGTAAACCTAAGATCTTGCACATGCCAAGCAGTACTCTACCACTGATTTGAATGGCAATTTTGACTGGCATTTCACATATTTAACTTACCTGACCATATGATTTACAAAGGCTTTGTTACAGTTAGTGTTGTATTTGCAAAAATTACAGTTGATTAATATAGCAAAGTGGTTTGCAAAATCTTTGATTTTGGTACGACACTCAATGCACTTGTAAATTCCCCGATGACATCTTATGGAGACAAAAAATTGATAAAATATACTGTTAGGACAAAAATATTAATGATTTATGAACCGAAGACAAGATATTTTAAATCAATATCCTTCATTAGACACTTACAATTTGAAAATTGCTTTGAAACAATAAGCTAGAACAAGTGTAAAAACTTTAATACCAGTTAGTATTTCTTCGGAATAAAAATGATCAAATCAGCCAATTCAACTAACACAAGATAAAAGCACAAAATACAAGATTCAGTGTACAAGATTCAAGTTCTGTTAAGCAGATACAAAAGGTACCTTTTAATCATTTGCTTGGGTTTTATGCCACATAAGTAGTTATCATGTAAATGTACTATTGAGTTCTATGGTATGGTATATTATATGAAAATAAAATCTTAAGATTAATTTAGCATTGTATATCAGGAATAAAAATGTACCTTAAGTTCTTCAAAGCTATGCTGAGTTTATTTTTTCTGTTGCGCTGTCTCTTTTGCTTGTAAGAGAGTTTTTTGCATTTAGCTGCACCTCCACTCGATTTATTTGTGTTGGGTTTATTTGCAGTGGACACAGTTGCCTGATGCTTAGTTGTCTTAGCTTTGTTTGCATAAGATTTTGTGAGATTTTTGGCAATTGTATTTTCGGATTCTGGAGGTAAGACTTGAAGAGAAGAAGAGCTTGGAGCAGAACTGGAAGGTGTACTTGGTGGTTTTGACTGAGGCGGTCCAAGTGATGCTCGAATAGTAACCTATTAAAAAAAGCAACACATACATTTAAAAAACTGATTATCAGTGGCCAGACATGGTGGCACATGCCTGTAATCCCTGCAGTCAGGAGGCTGAGGCCGGAGGATTGCTATGAGTTTGAGGCCAACCTGGGGTACATATTGAGTTTAAGTCATTCTGAAACGCATAGTGAAACCCTGTGTAAAAAGACAGTGACAACAAAAGTCAAAAAAATTGATTATTTCAGTCACATTAAAAATATCACCTGAAAACCATCACATTTATTAATAACTGTTTTTTTTTTGTCTTTTTGAGACAGGGTCTCACTTTGCAGTTTAGGCTGGCCTTGAGCTCACTTCGTAGCCCAGGCTAGTCTGGAACTCACAGTGATCCTCCTGCCTCAGCCTCCCGAGTGCTGGGATTACAGGTGTGAGCCACCATGCCTGGCATCTATTAACTGTTTTTTGACAAGGGAGCCAAAACAATTCTTTGGAGGAATATAATAGTATTATAAACAAATAATTCTGGAAAAACTGATACCCAGAACCAAAAGAATTAATTCAAATTTCTCTTTCATATTTACATATTAATTTTTTTGAAACAGGGTTTTGCTATGCAGTTCAGGCTGGCCTTGAACTCGCCTGGTAGCTCAGGCTGCCCTTGAACTTGAAGCAATCCTCCTGCCTCAGTCTCCTGAATGCTGGGATTACAGGTGTGCACCACTGTGCCTGGCCCTATTTCATATTTAGCTATAAAAATTAACTCAAAATGTATAAAAGACAAAATTTTAGAAATTAAGACTTTAAAACCTAGAATATGAAATGATCCTCATGACCACAACTTAGGCAATGGCTTCTTAAATAGGCTACTAAAAGCTCAAGTAAACTAAAAAGGACAGGCATTTCTTTAAATATAATATACATAATAAACATAACAGTTACAACACAATCCAGCAATTCTATTCCTAGGTATGTCCCCAAGAAAAACAAAAACACAGGTCTACTTGTACATGAATTTTCAATAGAACTATTATTCATGATAGTCAATATTCAAATGTCCACTAGCTGATAAATGGATAAAATATGAAATATCCACATAATGAAATATTATTCAGCCATAGAAGGACATAGAAACATGTTACAATGTGGATGAACCTAGGAAAAGTGTTGAGAGAAACAAACTAGTCCCTAAAGATCAGATATATTATATCATTTTATTTATACAAATTTACCAGAATAGGAAATTCATAATGACCAAAGTTTGATTAAAGTTTACATAGAGTGATGTAGGGGAAATAAGAGAGTGGGCTGCTAATGAGTATAAGGTTTCTCTTAGGGAAAAATGTTCTAAAATTGATTATGATGTTTGTACAACTCTGTGAGTATGCTAAGATACAACTACTGAACCACACACTTCAAGTGGATGGTTATGAATTACATTTTCAAGCTGTTATAAAAAGTCATTACAAGCTGGGCATGGTGGTGCATGCCTATAATCCCAGCACTTGGGAGGCTGAGGCAGGAGGACTGTTGCAAATCTGAGACCAACCTGGGCTGCCAAGTGAGCTCAAGGCCAGCGTGAATTGCATAGGAAGACTCTGTCTCAAAAAAGTATCATAGTCGAGCAGCTGTAAGAATTTCATGCAGCCAAATGGAATAGTTCAAAAAAAGTTTATAAAATACTAAAATAATCTGTTGATTCAGCCTACAGTCAATCTAGCCATGTTCGCTACAAAGGAATAGCACTTCAACAAAGCACATGTCAACTCAAAAAGAACCAAAGGTTACTGCCAGGTATGGTGGGGCATGCTAGTAATCCCCATACTCTGGGAAGTTGAGGCAAGAGAATCATGAGTCCAATAGACGCTTAAGTAAGACCATGCCTCAAACATAAAAAGGAAGAAGGCTGAGTGTGGTGATGTACACCTATAATCACAGCACTGCTGTGAATTTGAGGCCAGCCAGGGCTACAAAGTGAGTTCAGGCCCAGCCCCAAGTGCACAGTGAAACTCTGACTTAAAAAGGCAATAAATAAAATAAAATTACAAAAAAAGTAGGAGATCATAAGGAAGATTATAACCTGGAATATACTGAATATAGTAACTCTGAGCCAAACGTGGATTTGGAAGATCAGTATTATAATTCCAAAGGGGTAAAAATGATGACCCAAAAGCAGCTTTAAGCAGCTTCCAAAAGGATTTGGAACTTGAAGGTAAAAAAAGAGAATGGACGTGGCTGGGTGATTTAGCTAAGTGTTATAAGCACCTGCCTGGCAAGCGCGAGGTTGTGAGCTCGAGCCCCAGTACCAAAAAAAAATGTTAAAACAAAAGGAGAATGGAGATTTAAAGCCCTGAAATAAATGACTAAGACTAATTTCAAGGGCTGGGGATTTAGCTCAGTGGCATAAGCACCTGCCTGGCAAGTGCAAGGTTGTGAGTTTGGTCCTCAGTACAAAAAAAAAAAAAAGAATTTCAAGATAATAGGCAAGAAATGCCTGTAATACCAGCACTCAGGAAGCTGAGGCAGTAGAATCACTGCACTGAGTTCGAGACCAGCCTGGACTACATATTGAGTTCAAAGCAAACTGGACTCTATAGTGAGATTGTCTCAAAAAATTGATTTGAAATTGACAAACTTTGCAGAAATGATGAGCAGATATAAACAACTTCTCACCTATATTTGGAGTGCAATCCCAAAAATTTTTTTCAAAAATCCATTAACTCTATTGATTATATCTCCACTTCTAAAAAGAACTGAATTTTTATGTCACATAGATTTAATGCAGGAATTCTATGAAACAACACTTTGAAAGATGCTATGAATGATAGGTTGTGTTTAAGACAAACAGAAAACTTGGAAAATCATATTTAGAATGACAGGAATAAAGAAAGCTTCAAAAATTTTATGTCAGTTATATCAGTCCTGTCAGACTGATAATGGGGGGAAAAAGTACAGTTATTAGAAAATACACATTGGAGGTTGGTGCAGGGGTAAGCAGAAACTTCAACAAAGGAGGAGGAGGAGGAAGCTGGTGAAGCCCTCTCCCTGAGTCAGGACTCATTCTATGGGAGGAGTGGTCTGGGTCTGTGGACGTATGGTAACTGATAGTGGTGCTGGATGTCTCCATGGAGAGACGCAGCAGTGGAGAGGAGACATCAAATAGAGGACTGATGGCTGGGGGGTTGGTCATCCCATGGAAAAGAGTCAGTAGAAGGAGTCATCTTGGAGAGGACTGAGAGCTCAGGACTCAGAATAACTGCTGGGTCCATTTAGTGGCTCCCAGCTGAGTTCAGGCTCTCAGAAGAGACAATGACTGCTCCAGGCTGAATGAGTTTGGTCTCCCCGCCGTAATACAGCCTGAACTCTAGGGGAAATAAAGGTGTAGCCTCACTGGGATTATCTAGTACTCTGCCATAAAGCTACTGCTGGCTTGCTGGGATAAATCAACACAGATCTTTATTGTTCTCACATATTGCCTACCAGCAACAGCAGAGAGAAACCTGCAAGTATTTTTTATTTCTCCTTCAATGTTTTATCTTATGTTTATATGACTCTCAACATGGTTTCTAGTCTCTTTGTGGTTATTGTTCTGTTGTTCCTTTTATTTCTTTGTTCTCTCTTCCCTTTTGGTCTTTTGCACTAGTTTTACAAAGTAAGTGTGATACTTGTTAGTCCTCTAGCTCTTCTTCCTCTTCTACTTCTCTATTCTTTCTTAATTTCTTTTAAATTTTAACTCTTGAAGATAAAATTGACATTTTAAGGACTTATACACTACATATAATTTTCTAGTTTGTTTTAGATTTTGTTATATAACCAAAGAGTGGTTTAAGGTGACAAATTAGTGGTTACCTCACTTTGACAATTTCTAGGATGTGTTTGATGCTATTGTTGGTGGTGATACTACTTTAGCCAGGAGTAGCATAATTGTTCTAAATGGCTGTTCTTCCTGGTGTCCAAGACAAAGATTGACAAAGGGTCTTGGAAGGGACTGTAGGCCACTGTCAAAGAACCAGGGGCTGAGTCATGCAGGCATCGACTTCTCATTCCCAACATACTGAAGAGTTAGGATCCTACAACAGACTCAAACCAACTACTTCTGGACAACATCTCTGAGAAGTATTCATTTCCTAAGAGTGTTAAATACAAGCCATAAAGCAACTCCATAGACAATTTGCAAGCATTGACCAAGAAATTAAAACAAACAAAAAAACCCCAAATAAACAAACAAAAAACAAAATGAAAAAACACTTAAGACACAATCCAAGATGTTCAGTTCAACAAAGGCAAACCTAGGGGGCAATGAGGTGGGACAATCTGAAAGCCACCCACCTCTCTAAAGAGGTAACAACAAAGCAATTCAATGATGCTTTAGAAAAAAATCAAATCAGAAATAACTCTTCTGATAAGTACAGAGATGGTGTCCACAATGAAAACTATGCTCAGTGACCCTAGAGGAGATACAGATTTTTAAAAATACAGGAGCTTAAGAAAATGATGAAAAGCCATGATTGCCCAAACAGGAAGAAATGCAATCCATAAGAAAGATTCAGGAAGATATCCAAGAGAATAAAATTTCCATTGAAAGTATCTACAGCAGAATGAGCCAATGTGTGGACATAATCTCAGATTTAGAAGATAGCTTGTGGTTAGCGACCATGAAAAGAAAGATTTAATGAAAAGGACCATGAGAAATCAATCTAGCAGCTGCTAGATAATACAAAGAAGAGTAACTTAAGATTGACTAGAGTCAAAGAAAAAGTAGGAGACAGCACACATATAAAAACAAAAACTGTTCAAACACATCATGACAGAAAACTTCCCTGGTAGGGAAAAAGTGTTTGATGTGCAGACAAGTGAGGCATATAAAACTCCCAATTAGCCATGATAAAAAAAGATTACAGCCAGGCATATCATAGTCAAGAGTCCAGAAATTCAACTCAAGAATAGAATATTAAAAGTTGTTAGGGAAAATAAACAAATCACCTATAAAGGCAAGCTCATCAAAATCACAGTTGACTTTTCAGTTCAAATTCTGAAGTCAAAAGAGAGATTGAAGTGCAGTTTTTCAAGATAAAAAGAAAAAAATCCTCCAACCCAAATTAATGTACCCCACAAAACTATCTTTTAAAATTGATGGAGAAGTAAGATACTTCCATGACAAAGAACTACTGTGGAAATTTATGATCACCAAACCAGAACTCCAAAAAGTTTTGAAGGACATTCCAGAAAGAGGTAATAGGAAGCACAATTCTGTGAAACCCAATAGATGAAATTTGCCAGGCAAGGCAAACAATTAAATGGTTGGGGGGAGGAAGAAGGAAAAAGTAGGCGGGCCCAAAACAGGAAAATAACATGACAATGATAAGTCAATGCAAATCAGTTATAACAATCAATGCTAATGGTCTCAGCCTATCAAAAGACACAGACTGGCACAGTGGATCCAGAAGCAAAATCCAACAATATGTTGCATACAAGAAGCACATTTAATTCAAAAAAATCCATAGACTGAAAGTCAAATGATGGAAAATAACACTCCATATGACAGGAACACAGAAAAAAAAGCAGGGGAAGCTATTCTGTTTGCAAAGTGACTTTCAAGCCAAGGTTGTTTAAGCCAGACACAAAAAGGTCACTACATCCTTGTAAAGGGAACAATCCAAGAGGAAGAGGTAACAATTATAAATGTACATGCAACAAAAATCAGTGCACTCAACTATGTAAAACAAGTATTCATGGACATGAAAAATAAAATAAGCACTAATAAAACTGTATTGGTGAATCTCAACACCCCACTGTCATGAAAAAACAGATTGACTGGAAAATAATCAACCATGAAATACTAGAACTGAATCAAACTTTTGAACAAATGGACTTAAATATCTATAGAGCATTCCACCCAACATTAGAATATGCATTCTTCTCAGTTGCAAACAAGGCGGTCTCCAAAAGAGACCATGTACTAGCTCATACTTATTGCTTAAGTAAATGTAGAAGAATTGAAATTAGCCCATGCATATTATTAGACCATAGGGCAATGAAATTGGAAATCAATGGCAAAAGACACAAGAACTTCAGGAACACATGGAAATTAAATAACAACATCCTAAACAGCCAATGGGTTACAGATGAAATTAAAGAAGAAATTAGTTTCTATAATTAAATGATAATGACAATACAACATATCAGGACTTACAGGACACAATGAAAGCAGTTCTAAGAGGAAAATTTATAGAAGTGAATACCTGGAGCAGTAAAGCAGAGCAAGTGCAAATAAACAACTTAATGTTAAACCTTAAAACTTCTAGAAAACAGACAGGCCAAGCCTAAAGCTTGCATGAGGGAGGAAATTATAAAGATCAGAGCAGAAATTAATGCACTGGAAACTAAGAAAATAATACAAAGAATCAATGAATTGAAAAGCTGATTCTTCAAAAATTTAAATAAAATTGACAACCCTTAGCCAACCTTTTATAAAAAAAGGGAAAGACTCAAATTTATGCAATTAGGAACAAAAAGGGTAAAATCACAACAGACTTTGCAGAAATCCAGATCTCCTATATCTACTTTGAGAACTTGTATTCTAGTAAGATAGAAAATGCAAAAAAACGGACAGATTTCTAGACATATGAATTATCAAAGCTGAAACAAGATGATATAAAAATCCTAAATCAGTATCAATCAATGAAATAGATGTAATTAAAAGCTTACCAACAAAGAAAATCCCAGGCCTTGATGGATTCACTGCTAAATTCTACAAGAAATTTAGAGAAGATCTAATACCACTACTTTTTAAACTCTTCAATGAAATTGAAAGAGAAGCAATACTCCCAAATGCATTTTTGGAAGCAAGCATTACCATGATACCAAAACCAGAGAAGGATTCAACTAAAAAAGAGAACTACAGGCTGATCTCCCTAATGAACATAGATGGAAAAATCTCAATAAGATACTAGCAAACAGAATGCAGCAAATCATTAAGATAATACACCACAACCAAGGTTGATTCATCCCAGGAATTAGGATGTTTCAATATATGTAAATCAATAAATGTAATATACCATATTAACAGGATCAAGGACAAAAATATATGATCATGTCGATAAATGCAGAAAAAGTTTTTGATAAAAGAGTCCAGCACCCATTCATTATGAAAACCCTACAGAAAATTGGAATAATGGTCTCTATCTAAATCTGATAAAGGCCATCTATGATAAACCTACAGCCAGTATCATACTAAATTGGACAGAAAACTGAAAGTTATCACTTTAAAATCAGGAACAAGACAAGGATTGTCCACTGTCTTCACTTTTACTCAACATAATAAACTTTAGCCAGAGCAACTAGACAAGAGAAAAAAATAAATGGAATAATGACAGGAAAGAAAGAAGATAAATTATTATTTGCAGACAACTTAATACTCTACATAGATAGAAGACCCTCCAAAACTCCACTAAAAGACTGTTAGATATGCCAGGAGTTTAGCTCAGTGGTGTAAGTGCCTGCTTGGCAAACATAAAGTTGTGAGTTCAATCCCCAGTACCAAAAGAAAAAAGACTGTTAGATTTAATAAGCAAATTCAGTAGCATAGCTGGATACAGAATCAACATTCAAAAATCAATAGCTTTCTTGTACATGAATGAAAAAACTGAGGGAGAAATTAGGGAAATAACACCTTTCAAAATAGCATCCCAAAAATGAAATACCTAAAATTAATCTAACAAAGGAGGCAAAAGACCTCTACATTGATAACTATAGTACTCTGAAAAAGAAGATTGAGAAGATTATCAGAATATGGAAAGATATCCCTTGCTCTTGAGCAGGAAGAAAAATTTAGTAAAAATGGATGTACTTCCAAAACTATTATACAGATTCAATGCAATTCTGATCGAAATTCCAACAGCATATTTCACACAAATAGAGTCAATAATCCTTAAATTCATTTGAAATCAGAAGAGATCTAGAATGGCAAAGGAAATTCTAGGTAACAAAAGGAAGGCAGGACACATTACAATTCCAGAAAAAATTATTACTATAAAGCTACTGTGATAAAAATAGCATGGTACTGGGAAAAAAAACAGACCTGAGGATCAATGGAACAAATTAAAAGATGCAGAAACAATACAGACATACTCAGTTACCTTATCTTTGACAAAGGTGCCAAACATAGTCACTGGAAGGATAGTCTCTTTAATAAATGGTGCTGGGGGCTGAGGATTTAGCTAAGTGGCATAAGCGCTTGCATTGCAAGCATGTGGTCATGAGTTCGATCCCCGGTACCAAAAAACAAAAAATGGTACTGAAAAAAATTGCTTGGCACATGCTGCAGATTAAGATTGGACCTGTATCTTTAACCTTGCACTAAATTAAATTTGAAATGGATCAAATATTTAAAGATTAAAACAGAAACATTAAATCTGCCGAAAGACAAAATTGGTAAAACCCTTCAAGACATTGGTGAAGGCAAAGACTAAGAATAAATTCCTGATCACACAGGAACTATCATAAAGAATCAACAACTAGGATTTCATCTTATTAAAAAATTTTTGCACAGCAAGAGAAACCATCAACAGAGTCAAGAGACAACCTACAATCTGGGAAAAAATATTGGCCAGTTCTCCCACAGACAAAGGATTACTAAAGTACATATAAGTACTTAAATCAGTCCTCCCAAATTTAGAAATCCAGTGCAAAAATGGGCATCAGAGATGAATACACACTTCTCAGATGAAGAAATACAAACAGTAAACAAATACATGAAGAAATGGTCACTATCACTGGCCATTGAGAAATGCAAATTAAAACAACACTGAGATTCCACCTTATCCCAGAAAGAATTATTCTTATAAAAAAATCAACTACCAACAAATGCTGGAGGGGCTGTGGGGGAAAAGGAACACTTCTCCACTGCTGGTGGAAGTGTAGACTGGTGCGACCACTGTGCAAATTAGTGTGGAGGTTTCTCAAAAAATTAGGATTAGCTGGGAATGTAGCTCAGTGGCATGGCACCTGCCTGGCAAGCACAAGGTCATGGAGTTCGATTCCCGGTATCAAAAAGAAAAAGAAAAAAGAAAAAGAAAAATTACGATTAGAGGTCCCATTTTGCCCCAGCTCTTCCTATTCTGGGTATTTTCCCAGAAGAATTAAAAACACCATACCACAGTGATATATGTTCACCCATTGTTTATAGTAGAATGATTTGTAATAGCAAAGTTTTGGAAACACAAATGCCCATCAACCAAGGAATGGATTTAAAAAATTGAAGACTGTTATCAGTAAATGGATGAACGTTTAGCCCATACTTATAGGTGAAATAAATTAAAATTATGTGTGCAAGCATTGCATTGTCTCCCTAGTGTGAAAAGCTGAAAGAGTACATATTATAAATGTACATTCATTTTGTACATGTTAGCTTTCCAAAGTTTTTTCTTCCTTTTCAAAATTGTGTTAATGATTTAAAGTCTTTTGGATTTTCATAGAAAATTGTTATCTTGAAGTGTTTCACCTTAAAATGTATCTTGAAATTTTTAATTTTTCTGTAATGTTTTCTAGTTTTCTATATATAGGTTTTGTAAATTTTGTGGTGAGACATCACTATTTTATATTTTAATACTCTCATTAAGGATATGTTTTGTTTCCATTTGTTACCATGAAGTGGTAGTTGCTTTTCAATAATCATGTTTAAAAAAAGAAAAATATGCCTTGAAATTAAAATGTACTCAGCACAAAAAAAAAACAGTGCAGTTCAAAAATCATAATTTGGTTCTTGATGTGTTTTTGTTTATATCTGAGGTTATTTTGTTTTTTAGTATTTTAGCAATTTCGAATCATTTCAGTTAATGATTAAAAAGCTTGGAAGTAAATAAGTAACCTGTTTTCAAGATTTTTTTAAAGTAGTCTTTATTGATAAAGGAGAGCTATTTTTTATAAAAATGCTTAAGACTGATGCTTTAAAGGAAAAAAATCTTTTAAGAATGAAATATCAACTCTCATAATATCACTATAAGCAAATATGCTAGAACATAGGTAAATGAGTGTTATCCTGCAAAGTGATCATGCTGGAAGGTTGTTTTCTAATGCCAGCAAACTAGCATCACCCAAAAACTCATGGGTTTGCTCTTCTGGAACAGCATTCAAAGTTAATTTAAGAAACATTTGATTGAGCCAGGGATTAACTCGGTGGCATAAGTGCCTGCCTGGCAAGCGTGAGGTCATGAGTTCAATCCCCGGTACCCCCCCAAAAAGAAACATTTAATTATATATTGTTTTATAAAAAGCAGCATTGCCAATATTTGGCACCAAGAGAGAGAGTTCTCAAAAAATCTAATTTTGAGGTAATACAGAAAGTATACACCTGGCTTTGAGGGCAATCTTAAAAGAAATGGAAAGGTGTTTTGTGCAGTGGGCAGTGTAGCTAAGAGACTGAACTGAGGCTTCCAAGTTGACTTACTTTCAGGAACTCGACTCACTTGAATGCACTGAGCTTTGCATGTATTTGTCTCATTTTTAAAAAGGGTTCACGTTTTATAGTGTCAAAGGTAAGAACTAAGATTAGCAGAATTTCTTTGGTTTTTCTATTGCTTGTTATACAAAAAGTGAGTGGCAGTTTAGAAGAAAGACTGCTGTACCTAAAAGGTAACAACCAAGTTTCTGATCATTAAATCAGATTTTATAAACAGTGGAAGGAATATGGACTTAAAAACGAGGCATGCTTATTCGGTTTTGTCAAATTGTTATGAAAATATGTAATACATAGTTATACTAAAACTATATAATCCTTAGATTTAGGAAAGTAATTACTGTCTTTAGCAGATTTAAGCAGTATTAAATACAGGTATAAGGTGGAAATTATAGAAAATGGAAAAACAATGAAAGACAAAATTAATGTCTATGGTAGGGTGAATTAGAATTTTTTAAAAAAAGGGAAACAAAGAGAGAAAAAGTAAAAAATAAAATTGAAGATATAGTTCAGTGTAAAGGCCCTGGAGTCAATCTCCAGTGTTTATACAATAAACATACACACACACAGTGGTTAGGTTTTTTTTTTTTTCAAATGATACCCTTCCACTATAGTGGATGAAGTCTTTTGTTTTATTTTTTGGCAGTGCTGGGGATTGATTGAACTCTGGGCATGCAAGGCAAGAGCTCTACCACTGAGTCAGATCACCAGACCCAGAAGTTTTTCATTCCATGAGTAAGAATGATAAAACCTAAAATTAAAATTTTAATCAAGTCACTTTTTCATATTAAAATAGAACATACTTAATACTTACTTTTGTTCCAGAAGGCAATCCTTCTAGTTCTTTAGGCTTTATAAAGGTACGATGTTGTGTTTTGTGATCTGTTTTCTCTTTGCAGGTCAAAAATTGTAATCTGCATTTTGAACAACGATGTATTCCCTTTTTCTGTTTATAGAAAATATTAGAAATAATAACTTTAACCGCCATAAATCCTGGGACCTGAAATTGCTCTTAATTCTAATATCTAAGTAATTTAACCATTTCTCATCATAAATAATACTAAAATATTCTTTTCTTATGCTGGGGATTGAACAAAAGCCTTATACTACCAGTAGGCTAAACCTCCAGTTGTAATTTTATTTTTTTGCTACATTGGGCCTCTCATATGTCAAGTAAGCACTCCACCGCTGAACTACATCTCCAGCTCTCTCTCCTCTCTTACTCTCCTTTTTTAAACAACCTCGACTGAGGTAGGCTCTTGTTAAATTGCCCAGGCTAGCCTAGAATTTGTGATCTTGCCTAAGCCTCCTGAGGAACTGGGATAACAGGTATGAGCCAATACACCCAGCTCTTATTTTATGTTTTAAAAGCACTCATTGCATTAGTATTTGTGTCTTCAAAGTATTTGTTACCCTCTAAGCATTCAACATAAAAATTATTATCAGTTAGGACCTAATGGGAAAAAGTCCTGTCTAGTTGTATAAAAGTTCCTTTAAATATAAATTTAAAGTAATAAACTACTGAAATACATTATACAGTGAAAATGAATTATACTATGTTTTTAACCTTAGAAAAAGTAAATTATTTATAGTTTTTGCTATGTCAGTTTGACTCACAAGTTGGTAAAATAAATAGAAAATTTGCCATTAGAGTAGTAAGGCATTTCTATCAAATAAGATGTTCTACAGTGATAATATTCTATAGCACATTGTCCATTACGATATTTACCAGCCCTATGTAGTGACTGAGTACTTCAAATATGAGTGCAACTAAGAAGGTGATTGTCTAATTTATTTAGTTTAAGGAGACAGATGTGGTTAGAGGGTACAATACTGTATAGCATGAATAAGGAAGTATAAAGTTTCTGATTTACTATTTGAGAATCCCTTGATCTAGTTCATCCTCAAGTGTAGGCCTATTATATTTTCCCAATAGGAAATAGATCTCAAGAAAAATTTATCACCACACATAACATCCTTTTTATGTGTAATTAATCACAATCTTTACATGTGAGCTTGCATTACTTAAAATATTTTAAAGAAAAATACGAAAAAATATTTTATATTTATATGTAAATTTAAAACATGTATTTTTTTGAGACAGGGTCTTACTATGTAATTCAGGCTGGTCTTGAATTAATGGTAATCCTCCTGCCCCAGTCTTCTGAGTGCTGGGTTTACAGGCATGCACCACCATGCCCAGCTTAAAATGTTTTCTCTAAAGCTGTGTCTCTATAAGAAAATCACTTATTTTGTAAAATCAAAATAAGGTAACATGTAAGAAAGTACTGGGCAGTTACTAGTGCACAGTTATCATGTGATGAATAAATTCTCTATAAAGTTTGAAACAATATGTAAATAAAATGTTTTACTGTTTTCGATTCATTTTCAGACTATTTTAGAAGTGTGGTGCGTTGGATTTTATCACAGATACAGTTGACATAACATATGCTCAAGAGAGAGGGGAACAGAAAGAGAAAACTCAGCCAAGAAACAGATTACATGGTATCAATACAGAAAAGTTCTTATAGTATGGTTCCCAGAAATCTTTGCTCCACCTATCACTATGTTACCCAGTTTCATGGCTTTAAATAGCAGCCATATAATGGTCTACTTGACACCTCTCCTTGTTCATTCATTAAGCATTTCAAATCAACATGGACAAAAGTGAATTCTAGAATTCCTTCCATACAGTGTGTGTGTGTGTGTGTGTGTGTGTGTGTGTGTGTGTGTAAGGGTAAAAAACTCTGTTCCTTCTTCAGTTTTCCAGTATCTCAGTATACAGGAATCTTCATTCTTTTTTGTACCAGGGATTGAAATCACGACCTCACGCTTGCCAGGCAGGCACTTATGCCACTGAGCTAAATCCCCAGCCCCAGAACCTTCATTCTTATAGCTGCTCGGGACAAACAAAACTTTGGTTACTCTGAAATCTTGTCTTTCTCTCACATCTGACAACCAGCCATTAATAAAACTTTATCAGTGATACCTTTGCAACATACTTGTACCCACTTATCTCCAACCATTGCTACCATCCATACTAGTCTAAAGCCACTCACATGGATTCTTGGAATAGTCCGCTATCTTCCCCCTGTTACCACCATTTATTCCTGCTACAGTCAATTATTACCATGGCTGACAGAATGATCTTAAAAATACTGAAGAACTTTTTCATGCTTAAATTCTCCAGTGGCTTTTCATAACACTCCAGAATCCTCATTGACTTACAAGGGCCTACAAGATCTAGCTTGCTTCCTATAATTACTACCTCACCTACTTGTTTTCCTCATATACTGTCCACCAACCACAGTGACCTTGGTATTCTCTGAATACCCTGGGTATGAACATATGTTCATCTCACTATCTATTCTTCCCTCTGCCTGGAACTTTTTCTCCCACATAGCCACATGACTTCCTTCCTTATCACCTTTATAGAGAGGGCCTCTTGGATTTCCTCATATAAAAAAAAGTCATCACCTCTTCAACTAAGTTTTGTTCTCTAACCACCTGTATTTTCTTCCTGCTGTATTTACTACCAGCTGCCACACATATACATTCAGACGTTAGTTGGTCTCTCCCCTACTACCACAATGTAAATTGCTTGTCTCACTTCTGTATCTCCAATACCTGTAAGTCTGGCATATACTAGGCTTAACAAATGTTTATTAAATAAATAGTAAGGCCGACAATAAGAGACTGATGGGCACAGCAGGCATAATTTACCCAATTCAAAATGTGTGTCATTCCATTCAATGAGCATTTGTCCAATGCTCTCAGATAAGAGACATTCATCTACTATTCCTTAAATTAGACTCAAATCTTACACATCTCTTTTATGCATATACGTTTGCAATGTGCTAAGAATGTTGATGATAATACAGTACACTGTTAAGATAACATGATTTTTAACCAAAGAAACAGTGATTTGTTACAAAGGTGGAGAAAAGTTTGTCTGAGCTTTTTGATAAGCATACTATACCGTTTGAGTGATTTGAGGAATTTTCACAGGTAATGCTGACTTACATGTAATTTCTCCCTTGAGACATAATGTTTGTAGAATGTGAGTCTGTGGTAAAATCTTGGGGCCTAAATCAACTTTTGGCTGTGCCATTTATTAAAGAATGTGATAGTATGAAAGTTACTCTCTGTAAAGCTTTGTTTTCACACCCATGAAATGGAAACAATTACATACCTGTTTTACAGGTAGCTGTAAAGATTAAAAAAAATAATGTGCATAAAAGTACCAGGGGTTGTCATATGGCAACTAAATATTCGTATCACTCATGAAGACATTTAACACATCTGAAATCTTCCATCTTTTCTTAAAAGAGTAAAAGCTAGATTATTAGCTCTAAAATTACTCATATGAGAATATTTTCTTTCAGGAAAAAATTACAGTCTTCAAAGAAAAGACAAAAATAAATTATGGTCTAAATAAAATTGCACTAATAAGATCATTTCTGTTACAAGATTATAATCCTGCTCAGATGTGGTTTTTGAGTCTGCTGTGAATAATTATGCAAATTGCAAAGACTGTGACAGATGCCCGATAACCCTTCCTTTTGTGGTTTTTTTTTTCTTTTTTTTTTTTTGGTATGTGTGGTACTAGGGATTGAAGGCAGGACATATGCACTGACCTTTTTTTTTCAAACCCATTTTATTTCAAAGAGAAAAATAAAATAAAATTTCAAAACACATCAATCAGGGGGCAACCACAGTACACACATTGCACATTGTCATACACCCAGAGCACAACACATCTGCATTCAACTGTCTGAACAATACCAGCACTAATCTTTCTATTCAGTGAACTGAGAGAAATCAGTAGTTTAACTATCTCAACTATTTTTTAAATGTACAATACATAAATACATATACACGTTGTTTCTTCCAGTTTTTCACACTGAAACGATGTTCACACATGTGTCTTATTTATTTCCCTTATGACTATGGTCTTAAATTGCATTTAACTCTCCAATTTATCTGCCTTTATGGCTAAGTAGCACTCCATTGTTTAAAAATACCACATCTTTACATTTAGGTTGTTTCCATGAACTAGTTATTAGAAAGTTGCACTGACCTTTTTAAAAGGGTCAAGTTGTTTGTGATCCTCCTGTCTCAGCTTCTGAGAGTGCTGATCACAGGAATGTGTCACCATACTTGGCAATTCTTATCGAATTTTTTTTTCTTTACTGATGACTGCCTGCCTAGCTCTGAGTTACTCTAAATTTACCAAAAAATCTGATGTCAACAAAATACTGAATGTTTATGTCTCATCCAAATTCATGTGTGAAAATCTTAACCTTCAATAGTATTGGGAGGTGGGGTTACTGGAAGATAATTAGGTCATAAAAGTAGAGCCCTCATAAGTGGCATCAGTATCCTTTTAAAGGAACGGAGCATTCCTGCCCCATCTTCCATGTGAGGACACAGTGGGAAGACAGATGTTTATGAATCAGGAGGCAGGCCCTCACTAAACACCAAATCTGCCAATGCCTTTATCCTGGACTTCCAAGCCTCCAGAAACATAAGAAATATATGTTTGTGTTTCAACCACACTGTCTGTAGTAGTATGTTACAGTGGCCTAAGACTAAGAGCACCCATGGTACATTGGGGCACTCCAAGACTACTCATTCCCAGGTTTGATGATTCTGTACAAGGACTGACAGGAATCAGCAGCTGATATTCTCACAGCTAAGTTTTCAACACTGAAAGGATACAGAGCAGGAGGATTAAATAAAGACAGGGTATACTGGGTAGATTTTGAAGAATACAAGGCACCAGCTTCAGAGAACTCTCTCACACACAGGGCACAATCAATCCTATCATAATTAATTGCTACAACATACGTAAAGTGTTTTTTGATAGGAACACTCTCTTGCATCTAAAAGCCCAGGGTTTTTATGTATAAGTCTTCAGACTTCCCAGAAGAAAACCAAATGGTCACCATATTTTATTTTTTATAGTGCTGGGGATAGAACAAACCCACAGCCACTAGTCACTGAGCTATATACTCAGTGCTTCAGATTCTTCTTAAAAGGGTGTCAAGTAACCCAGCCTGGCATCAAACTTGAAATCCTACTGTCCTGGTCTCCCAAGTAGCTGGTATTATAGGTGTGCGCCACTATGCCCAGTTACCATAAGTATATTTTTACATAAATTATCTAGGCAAACTGGTACAGTATGTCAAGTATCCAGGCATATGAGATAATTTTAATCTATTGATAATACTTTAAGAACTCAATTTCCAAGAGCTATATAAGCAAGCTCTTTAGAAAATACACCAGATTTGAGGAACTCAGATCTGCTGCGATAATATACATGGTGAGTTAAGCCATACAAGTTAGGACATGAACAATGACTAACAACACTGCCCGAATAGTGTATCCATGTATCTCTTTTTACCTAAGCATGTATCATTCTGTCCATATCTAGGATCCATAACCCTCTGGAGCTTAATAATGCATAGAGGAAAGAATTATGCTAAAAGTCTCATAATGATACAGAGATAATACTTTATATTTCATTCTTTTTTGTGGTAGAATAGATTGAACCCAGGACCTTGACAATGAGCTATATCCTCAGCCCGTTTTTAACTGTGACAGAATATCCCTGATTCACTAATTTGATGTGAACTCCAGCTTTAGCCTCCTTTACAGGGATGTACCGCTGTGTCCTGTCTTATTTTATTCTTTTAAAGATCAAAGGCCAGACCTGGGGATATAGTTCAGTGGTACAGCACCTGCCTAGCAATCACAGGGTTGTTGGTGTGATTCCTGGTACCAAAAACAAACAAACAACAACAAAACAAAGACCAAAAGATGAAATAGCCCAAAGAATAGTGTTTCCCAAACTATATCCCTCAAGAACTGTTTATAGATATTGTGTAAATAAAAGGTTTGATGGTCTTAAAAAAGACTGGGGAACATAATATGCTGTATCTTCTGCTTGGAGATTGATAGCATCTATTAGATGCTACGAGTCCAAAAAAGCTCTGTTTTTTTTAAAATAAGGAAGAATGTCTCTAAATGAAGAATATCTCTAAATAAGAATGAAGTCTCTAAATCCAAACATCAGATTTTTTAAATAAGTAACAATTTGAGGGAATGCCTATTAATATCTGGTGGAATGCCTAACATCTGTTGGGAAAACCTTGGAATAGGAAGATTTTGCCAGTTTCTTAAGGTGAGGTAGCCCACATTTAATAAAGAAAAGTAAGTATATTGGGATCATCCCAGTGATAACACACACTTAATTCTGAATACATCTGGAGATTCTACTTTTATGATTCTTTCCAATTAACAACTACAGGTTGATTTCCTAATGACTGGGAAGAACAGCTATGTTACTACCAGGGCTGAATAAATTGGCCATGACAATGCAATCAATAATAAGAAAATATAATGAGCTGCTCATTGAAGAGGCAAAACTTGATTACATAATCAGATTCAGTAAATATATTGACTTCTGATTTTGGCAAATGTACTGCTGCTCTTTCAAACACTAATTAATATTTTCAGCCCAAGAGATCATCTAACTGTTTCAGAAAAAGAATCAGAAAACATAAAATCGGACTCAAGGGAAAGGTGCAAGCACTAATACTGATATACCCTAGAAATTATATAGCAAAGCTAGCAAAAGTCATGCAAGAAACAAGTTGTGACCTAGATGTAGTTATTTGGGAAAGATCACATATCTCGTAATAAATGTCACTGCTATTTCTTTTGTTACCAGATGTTTCAAGAGAACTTTCTGAGTCACTGAAGACAACCTCTTCATGACAAAATGTGGGCTAGAAAGTAGGGATAAAGTCTGAAGAGAAAGGAAAACAGAAGGTTGTAAGTTATCAATCTTAGCTTCTTCAGTTCAAATGTCCTTTTCCTGGTGCTTAATAACTATCTTTAAAATCATTCCCACACCTGCTATTCTTAAGAGTCCAAAATATTCTACTCACTTGCCCCTTTTCTCTCTACTCTGGGGCTCCTATTTTTAGCTATCTTTCAGAATTTTTATTACTTATGGCCTTCAGCATCATTGCAAAGCAAGAAAATTAAAGAAAATAAGTGGAAGTTTTATAGGTAATTTTGTATAAAGTGAAAATTTATTGTATTATTTGGAGCAACTTGATTTCTGTTCAAACGAATATAACCAATCTGCTAAGTATGTGCATCTTTTCATTAAGACATCATAAACGAAAGACTGCTAAATCTCACCTGATGCTTCATGTAATGATTCATGTAGGGGGTTGCCATTCTACTAACTTTGAGGCAAAATGGACATAGCAAGTTCTTAGTGTTTTCATGGGATGTTCTAAAATGAGTTTCCACATCAGAAAATGTTGATGATCTAAACTGGCAAACCTAAAAATATAAAAAAAGATTAAGTCAAAATTTTACAACTTGCATAAAATTTCATCAAATTAAAAATGAGTAAATGAGTTATTTTTTGTGTTTTTTTTTGTGGCAGTCTTGCTAGGGATTCCATGCTGGCCTCAAACTCACTATGTAGGCCAGGCTGGCCCTGAAATCACCACAATCCTCCTTCTTCAGCCTTTAGCATGCTGTGATTACAGTCCCAGGGAGTCATTTGTTTAGAAAAAAATTCTGTACTGTTTTCTTCTGCTGCTTATCAATTAAGAGTCCTATTACTACAAGTAATAAAGATAGCCTTTGAAACCAATATTAACTTTGAAAGTTTAAGGATATATTCCAAAACATAGATTTCCTTCTTTTTAATCTATCATCTTCATCTTCACTTGAATTTTCATGCTCTAACATTTCTTGTTCTACACAGTTTTTCCTGCTATATAGAACACAATATTTTCTTCTTTAAATTTTAAAGACTATCACAATGTCAATTTATCTTTGTCTTGTTTTCTTATTGCTGGGCGTCATTTCAAATTCTGGAAAAATATTGGTCACAAAGTATTTAATTGGGCCCTCTTTAACTAAGAACACTTTCCATTTCCCTGGCATGTCTATAGGTTTCCTTAGGTAATGAGCCCACTCTTTCTCCAGGAGGACATTTCTTTGTCTACTACAGAGATCTTCAAACTACAGCCTATATGCCAAATCCAGCCCACCACTCCCACATACAATGCATAAGTTAAACCAAGGCACTTTTCATAGTCAAGAGGCTCTTCAAATTTTAATATAGTAACTAATTTTATGTAAATGGCTAACACATCAAAAGAATATTACTATTTCATGGCCCATGAAAATCAAATAAATGTCTAAGTATAAACTAAAACGTTAATGTACCTGGCAAATATAAGGCATTTCACCAGGTTTATGAGTGTCCTTCATATGTTGTAAAAGAATATGCTCTGTTTCAAATGACAATTCACAGATTTTGCAAATAGCTGAAAGCAGAAAAAACACATTATATCATTTTAAAGATGTATATAAAAATATGAATTTTGTACTTCCACAATAAGTAATAACATCAGTGGCAGTTGTAGTCATGGTGAAGTTGGTTCCAATAAGTGTCTCACTGTTGACTCTAACATTGTTCTAAGAACATTATTTAGCTTTTTAATTCTCATAATATAACTCGGTGAGTTACTACTATTTTTATGCCTGTTATTCAGAAGAACCTGAAACACTGAAAAAGTAAGCCACTTGCCTGAGATCCCTCAACCTTATTAAAAGGTTAGACCTGAACCCAAGCTTCCCAGTTCCCAGACTGTGGTAACTACCACTGTGGTTACTCTTTATATTAAACTGTAAATCAAGGTCACTGATTTCAAATTTGAAAGTGATAGATCTGGGTGTGCAAGGTTAGTGCCTTAGACACAGAGCACTGAGTTATGCCAAGAGAGTTCCCAGTAATGATTTACCAGAGCATTTCAATTTTACTAGCAAATTTTATTTAAGTTCATAGGAGTTATAACTTGTTTTTCGATTGTGCCCTCAAATTATAAAGTCTATTGCTTATTCTTATTTTGACAGAATGTTTAAAGTTTCCTCATAGTTTAGATGATCAAAATCAGTAACACTGAAAACTTCAATGAAATTTCTACTTACTAGAAAACTCATGTGGAGTATGTGTACTCTCGATGTGGCATTGCAGCTGGAAGGGTGTGGGATACTGCCGGTAGCAGTGCTGGCAAGTGGTGTGGCTTTCCCAGCTCTCACTATTCTGCTTTTCAAGTTCCAAGTGGTGTTTCATGTGGTTCATGAACCTATAAATAATTGTCAATTGGTGCACAAATTCAGATTTATAACCACAGAAAAACCTCACAGTAAGTATCTGAACTTAAAATTTTATTTTATTTTATTTTATTTCTTACTCATCTTTTTGAGACAGGGTCTTGCTATGCAGTTCAGGCTGGTCTTGGGCTCACTTTGTAGCCCAGGCTGGTCTCGAACTTGCAACGATCCTATTAGTACTTGTATTAGAGAAGTGTGTCACCATGCCCAGCTTAAACTTAAAATTTTAAAAATTCAGTTATATGATTACAACTCAAAAAACATCCTTGTAAAAGAAAGTGTGCACTTCAGGTGGCAGAGGCAAATTTACACCCACAGTCCTAGTTACTCAGGCTGAGGCATGAGGCAGGTGAATCATTTGAGCTCAGGAGTTTGTCAGTCCAGACAACATAGCAATACCGTGTTTCAAAAAAAAGTGTGTACTTCAAATAATCCATTAATGTAGCTGTTATGAAATATCACTAATCTGCTACAATGCCTTAGCATTATTTCAAATTTAAAACTTTTTTTTATTTTACAAAGAATAAAACAAAAGAGGACAGAACAAAGCAGATCAGAACAGAACAATGTAAGAAACACTCAAATTTAAAACTTATTGTGATAAAGTCTTCTTTCCCATACATGAAATCCTATTTTCATTCAAAATAAAATAATCAAAGGAAACTCTACCATCAAATGTACCATGAAAAAGATACTTTGGAGGTCATATATATATATATATATATACACACACACACACACACACACACACACACACACACACACACATAGAGATAGGTATTGTATATATGTTGAATATTTGAAAATTCTTACAAAAACTTTATCTTATACAAATGTCAGGCTACATAAGCAGTGAAAAATACCAATCAATAGGTCTTACCTACAGCTGGGTGTGGTGGTGCACACCTACAATTCCAGCATTCAGAGGATAAGGTAGGAGAATCACTGCAAATTTTGAGACCAGTTGGGCTACATAGTGAGTTCAATGACAGCCTAAACTTCATAGTGAGACCTTATCTCAAAAAATATACTATCTACCTCTGTAGTGCAATGGATAGCATATTGGAATTCTAAAATATAAGAATCTTGTTATTTTCTTTTGTTACTATCTCACCTAAAATGACTTATACTTTATAGTCTTTGAGGTACATAGCATGTAATTTTCCTAAAATTAAGCATTTCCTAAATTTAAGCATTTAAAATTTCACTGGGAACATGCACTTCAAAATGTTTTAGGTGCCAGGTACAGTGGCACACATCTATAACCTCAGCATGAAGGAGGCAGAGGCAACATGGTCAAAAAGTTCTAGTCATGCCTGGGCAATTTATTGAGTCCTTGTCTTAAAAAATAAATAGGGCTAGGAGCTTGGTGTGATAGCACACATAAGTAACCTTAGCATTCTTGGAGGCTGAGGCAGGAAAATTTTGAGATAGCACCCAGCCTGGGCAACTCACAGACTTAGTGAGACCTTCGGTCAAAATTAAATAAAAAAGGGCTCAGGATGTAGATCAGTGTGAAAGCCCTGCGTTTAAATCCCAAGATTGCAAAAAATAAAAAAAATTTAAAACATGGTTATAAAACCATAGCAGACATATTTTACAGAACTTGAACTTTTCTCAGAAGATCACCAGAAAGGTCACTTTTTATGCATGTTAAGTTTGTTAAAATTATAAATATGAATTGAAGATGCTAAACATTAAGACAATGGAGGGTAATACTAGATAAAGTAGTTCTTGTAATGTAAAAAATATGACTAAGAGTAACTAAAAAATAAAAACATGACAAAAAAATCCTAGCTCAATGATAAATAGAGGGACAAGAAGTAATTTTCCACAAGGTATTTTTGTCTTAAGCTATCTGAAAAAGTACAATTAGGTAGATGCAACAGTCAAACTACTAAAATATAAGAGGACAAAAGTTGGAGAAGACGTCAAGATGGCTCATCAGTGAGCAACAAAGTACAAAGCCTCCTGGGAGAAACAACTCATTTGCCAGAATAAAACACCCTGGAGAGACCCAGACAGAGGGAGATGGATCCTCTTGACACAGGAAGAAATGAAAACATAAAAAAGTTAATCAAACACGTTGGGACTATAACTGGAACAGCTAAAAATTACAGGACACAGCATCTTCACTTTGACCTGCCAAGCTTGCACCAGGCTGAGTTTGCGTCAGGTTGAATTCATGCCGGCTGGCAGAGCCGCCCAAACTCATTCCTGCCACCACTCAAAGGAGCCACAGCAGCAGTGAAGTCGGGGATTGGTAAGCCCAATGGAGAGCAGAGCCGGCAAAGGGACCTTCATTAATCCACGGTCAGTGCTGGGAATGAGACCCCCGCCATGGGAAGGACGCAACCAAATGGGTGACATGTTGGAATCTAGCAGGAGGAACCTGAACTGGGAGCAACAGTGACTACAGTTGGTTGCTCCCTCCCCAGAGCAGATTTGTGGGATTTGCTTGGACTGGGCTGAAGCCTTGTCCGGGACCCAGTGAGGCTTCCCAAATTGATTACTTGTGCCTAGCACACACTAACCTGGTGAAGGCCCCTGAAGTTTGGCTGGCCCGGTGGGGAGGGACAGGCATACGCAGCCCCTGCTTATATCTTAGTGACAAAAGCAGGCAGGAGAGGGCAGAGATCCCTCACCAGCATGGTTCAGAGGAACAGTGGTCAACAGGGAAGTGGACTGGGAACTGCACTATATACCTGTGTGGAGGATGCTGGGACCATGACATGAGAGATAGGTAAGAGGAGGCGCTCAGGCCAGAACCCTGAGAGCACTGATCCAGGAAAGGAAAAACAAGGGAGACTGAGGGCAGCAAACATGCAACGTCAGAAATGGCTTCAATAGACATTAAAAACCATCTTTGGGACCTTGTAGACAAGCTCAAAACTGAAATATTAAATCAGGTAAAGCAGGATATGAGTAGAGTAATAAAAGAAAGGCTAAGCATCTCTCAGAAAGATATACAGAAGGAGGGAGGAACACAAAAAAAGGAGAGAAACATTTGATAAAGAATATAAAGAAAATATAGAATACATGAAGCAGATTCAAAGAGACTACCAGGAAATTAAAAACTCCACTGAAAGCTGGCAAAACTCCTTAAAAGAAACTAAGGATAGACTATTACAACTTGAAGAAAAGTTGGCAGTGTGTGATGATGAAAGGAAAGATCTCTTAAAAATAAGAACAGGCAGTAACAAAATAAAGGCTAGAAGATGACAAGAGAATCTACAATTTAAGAATAAGAAACGTGAACGAAGAAGCAGGAATACAAACAGGTGAATTACAAAGGCTATTCATGGAAATAATTAAGGAAAAATTTCCAAGCATGGGAAAAGAAAAAGACATTCTGTTCTGTGAGGCATACAGAACTCTAGCCACCTACAACCAAAACAGAGCTACACCCAGACATGTAATAATCAAGACACCAGAAATTCAATATAAAAACAGAATCTTAAAAGCCATTAGAGAAAAGAAACAGATTACCTATAAAGGTAAGCCCATCAGGATCACGGCTGACTACTCAACACAGATCATCAGATCAAGAAGAGCTTGGAGTGAAGTCTTCCAAGCCCTGAAAGAAAATAACTTCAATCCCAGATTGATGTATCCTGCAAAACTGTCACTAGAAACTGATGGAGAAACAAGATACTTCCCTGACAAAGAGGAACTGAGGGAGTTTGTGACCACCAATCCAACCCTACAGAGAATACTAAAGGACATTCTAGAGAGAGAGAAAAAAATAACAGGATATTAGGAACAGTGGCAGAAAGGCCTCAATGAGTGGGGCAGGCAGTAGAATGAAGGAGAAAAGTTGACAAACAATGGTAGAAAAATAGCATAGCACAAATGAGGCAGAGAAGGATAACTAGAATTGCTAACATAGATGGCCTTGATACACTATATTGTTAATAGTGCACCAGGAATTAAAACACACATTACTCACTCTACTCTTAGATGTATTATATTCCTTTCCAGGCATTCTACCTGTACTAGATTTGAGGGCACAGACAGTAATCATGAAAATAACAGCATATAATATGGTAATCATCCTTAATTTCCTATTAACTTAATCTAAAGCTCTGTAAAACCTACACTATTTTACCATGACTGATCATAATTGAATCTGGTTTGTCAGATTGCTGTTTTGTATTGATAGATTTTATTCAAAGCTGTTATGATTGATAGTATCAAGTCTGAGAGTATAGGCAACTGCACTTAAGATGACAAGATCCACTAGAATATCCACTATGGTTTGATTATTACCTGCCTTTGAAGTTTTATACTGTCTACAATGTTTTATTTTTACTACTATTATTATTTACTGCTATACTCAA
>PVLA01002967.1:0-237016 GCA_004027455.1 Hydrochoerus hydrochaeris
GAGGGTACACTAACTTTGGCCCTGCCAAGCTGAACCTATGCATCCTATAAGGCCAAATTCAAAGCCTGTCTTCAACAAGCCCCTTCCACTGCCCCAAAGCACACTGGAACCATTGCTTGTATGTGGCCGGCTGCTCTGCTCTGAGGTTCACTGTCACCTGCGAAACTGCCTAGTGTAGCCTGGCACACATGAGATGCCCAAGAAACGTGAATTCCCTACTTTCTTATGTCTTACATCACTTATTGCCGGCATGACGGCACACGCGTGTAATCCTGACCCTAAGTAGCCTCGCAGTCTAGGCCACATGGTGAGTTCAAGGCCAGCCTGAACGACACAGAAAAACCATATCTCAAAAACATTGCTTGTTCGGCATGTAAGGCTTGCTGTCTTGTACTTCCTGTAATTAAATATTTACTGTGTGCCGGAGTCCACATGGGCCTCAGAGCTCTGTGGGGAGACAAAGATGAACTCACCCTGCACCATGCCCTGTGGAGACTCCCCTCCTGGTAAGAGAGAGATAAGACAGTCCACAGAGACCTGTTGTGTAAGAGATTGTTGTGTGGGCAGGAAGAAAGCCTCAGGGGGAGCGGGAAGGAGAAACCTACAGACCTGGCAGTTGGAGGCTCTGGAGAGAGCCCAGCCTGCAAGGTAAAGGACACAGGGCCACCGCAGAGCAGCAGGTGGCCTCTTTGCTTTAGTGGCCTCTCTGGAAGAGGGGCACATGTGTGTCCCTCTGACTGGCACCCATGTGCTATTTTATCCCTTTGGAGTGTGCAGTGCCTGATGGGAAACCCGTGCACCAAGGTGTTAAGCAGTGTTCTTCGCGTGAGGGAGAATTGCTGGGAATTTTCCTTTTTGCTCATCTGGACTTTTCTCATGGAATAAACGTAGTTAAATGTTAGCTAGCTCAGTACTTCTCCTGGTATATATAGGGAAGGAAGGATTAGTTCTTTTGTTTTCATTCTTTTCTTTCCAGTCCATTGATTCTTTTTAAAATTTGATGAAAATAAATTACTAGAAAATTGTTTCCCCCGCCCCCATTACTGAAGATTAGACACAGGATCTCTACCACTGAGCTACATCTCTAGCCCCTTTATTCTTTTTTTATTTTAAGACAAGGTCTCACTAAGTTGTGGCCTTTTTTATTTTGAGACAAGGTCTCACTAAGACTGGCCTTGAAATTTGCGGTGTTCCTAAGCCTCCCAGAGGGGTGAGATTACAGATATGTGCCAACAAACATAGCTCCAAGCATCATATTTTAAAATAGCAGCCATAGTCAGGAATGGTAACACATGCCAATAATTCCAGAGCTTGGGAAGCTGAGACAGGAGGATCGCCGTAAGTTTGAGACTAGCCTGGGCTACATAGTGAGTTTAAGCCTAGCTTGAACGACATAGTGAGACCCTGTCTCTCTCTATATATATGTGAATAATAAATAAAAATTTTAAAGTAGCAGTCATAAAAATCTGAATGTTGTGGTGCATACCTGTAATTACAGCACTCTGGGAGACTGAGGCAGGAGAATCACAAGTTCAAGTTTGGGTAACTGACTTAGAGAAACCCTGTCTTTGAGGGATTTCTTTGTAGTTAGTTTTTGGTTTTTTTGAGACATGGCCTCACTTGTAGTCCAGGCTGGTCTTGAACTCACTATGTAGTCCAGGCTAGTCTCAAATTTATGGCAGTCTTCCTGCGTCAGCCTCCCACGTGCTGTGATTATAGGCATGTACCACCATGCCCAACCAAGACAAAAAAAATTTTTTAAGACAAAAATTTTTTAAAGGGTAGAGATGTGGCTCAACACAAAATCCCGGGGTTCAATCCGTGGTACTACAAAAATAAAATGACAATGATATAAACTACAATATATATAAGATGTTATATTATTAGACTCAAATTGCAAAGAAACTTCTAAAAGTTTCCTTGCATTTCTCTTCTTACCTGATCACAGCCAGCAAAGTGAACCACAGGGCTGGGGGTGGGAGAACCTAGAGGGCCTGCAACGTGACCATCTCCTGGGCACAGGGACCATGTCTCTTGTTCCTCCTGCCCCCACCCCCAGTAGAGCTAAGCAGGAACCTGTCTTCCGGCCAGCAGACTGTCCTGAGCCCCATCATGCAGCCCCAGTCGGTTCTGCACAGCGGCTACTTCCACCCTCTGCTTCGGACCTGGCAGGCAGCCACCACCACCCTCAGTGCCTCCAACCTCATCTACCCCATCTTTGTCACGTGAGTCCCCAGGAATGGGCCTGGGCTGTGATCTGCCCAGGGCGGGGTAGGCATGTACTTAGAACAAGAACATGTTGCTGGGTGGGCTGTCACCTGGAAACTCAAGGTGTGGGAGGTGGCTTACTGGGTTAGAGACAGCAGTCTCGGGAGTAGTGAAAAGAGCTCAGTCATCCTATTTGTGAAATTAAAAGAATTACTCCTACCTGACATTCTGAATTTTTATGAGAAAGCCCAAGCAGAAGCCAGTGGCATATCTCTGAATCTGAGCACTCAGGCAGGAGGATCGCCATAAGCTGGAGACCAACCTGAGCTACATAGTTAGAAATAAGCCTGAGTTACATAGCAAGACCCTGTCTCAAAAAAACCCCCAAAATAAACAAAAAAAAAAATGGAAAGAAGGTACTCTGTCGATTGTACGCTGTGACTGTATCTACATAAGAGGTGCTCATTAATAATGATCATGAGTATGTATACTCAGGTGCTATCCTAAGCACTTATACAGCATTATCTCATTCATTCTGGCAGCATTTGTATGAGAAAGAAGCAGTTATTGTCCCCTAGAATGTCAGCTCCTTGAAGGCAGGGGTAATGTGTCTTCTGTACTTAGAGGTACTTACCCTGCACATGATAAGTGCCCAGTAATTGTTGAATAGTGAATCCACCCAAGGTCCAGGTGAAGGGTCTGGTGCTCAAAGAGATAATCCAGCTGGGCCAGAATCACCCAGTCAGGAGGTATCTTGAGTAGGAAGCAAGGCCCGGCCCCTCCTTCTTCCCGAAGTTACTGTTCTGTTAGTGCAGTTGCTCTTAGTGTCGCTGTTCTTGGTGTTCCTGTTACTATTTCAGGCCCTGGGCTTGGCCAGCCAGTGGAGCCAGACACTGGATCCCCTTCTCTCCTACCTTCCCCACTCCCATATTCCTTCCCAGCTTTCCAACCGTCCCTCCCAGTTACCCCTTCACCACCAGCCCTTCCCACAGCCACCAATGCCCACCCACCCCTCCCACTCTTGCAGGGATGTTCCTGATGATGTCCAACCCATTGCCAGCCTCCCAGGAGTAGCCAGGTAGGAGGTATGGAGGGGAGGGCAAGGGAATGGAGGAGAGAGATTTCACAGGTGGAAGTGGAAGATCCGGAGAGGCAGACTTCAGCTAGTGGGGAGAAGGGTGTCCTGGGGACCAAAGCTGTTGCCCTGCAGAGGAGGCAGCCTCATGAAGTAATGACTGCCCATTACCAGAGCTCCACTGCAGATGGGAGCTTGGCTGGAGCTGGGGATTCAGTAGGGGGAGCCTGTCACCACCATTGCATAGCTCCGCTGCTTTCTCACCTGTTTGGTGGGTGCCTGCCCTGCCCTGCCCCACTCTGTGAGGCTTGTGCCCTCCTGGGGCCATATACAGCTTGGTTCTTAGCAGAAGCTCATTGTGGAGGGACCAGGGAGCCTGCCTTCCATCATCCTTGCTCCTTGTCCTCTCCCAGGTACGGTGTAAACCAGTTGGAAAAGATGCTGAGGCCCCTGGTAGAAGATGGTCTGCGTTGTGTCCTCGTCTTTGGGGTCCCCAGCAGAGTTGCCAAGGTGAAGAATCTTAGGAAGGTTAAGAAGGGAGGCTGGGCAAGGGTGGGCCAAGGTTCCATGCTGACCATGTCTTTGTTCTCATCTTGTGCTGGCCCTGGTACCATGCTGGAATGGCCATAGTCTTTGTCCCTAAGACAGCATCCATGTGGTATCAGGGCACTACATAGCACTGGGACATCCTGACTGAGTGAGCCAATCCCCTGTGTGCAATGAGGATGGTCCTTGTACGTCTCATCCAGAGAGGGGCTGGGCTGCTCTCTCCAATGGCAGCCACCATGCCTTCTCGAAGACTTGGGTAACAAACACACCACTTTGTCCTCCTTTCCCTTCCCCTAGGATGAGCGGGGCTCTGCAGCTGACTCTGAGGAGTCTCCAACTATCGAGGCCATCCACATGTTGAGGAAGACTTTCCCCAGCCTTTTGGTCGCCTGTGACGTCTGCTTGTGCCCCTACACCTCCCATGGTCACTGTGGTGAGATTCTCCCTCCTGCCAGCTCTGCTGCCAGCCACACCCACTGCCAGTTCTCCCCAGGGTGGGCACCAGCTAGTGCCCAAGAAGCTTCCCAACACCCATCCATCTTGCCCTGCAGGGCTGTTGAGTGAGAATGGATCATTCCGGGCCAAGGAGAGCTGCCAGCGACTGGCAGAGGTGGCATTGGCCTATGCCAAAGCTGGTGAGTGAGTCCCCAGCACAGATGGGCATCTCTGAATCAGAGAGGTGGAAGAGTGGGTAGGAGGGTCCCTGCATTCTGAAGGCCCCCCTCTGCCCCTCAGGATGTCAGGTAGTAGCCCCGTCGGACATGATGGATGGACGCGTGGGAGCCATCAAGGAGGCCCTGATGGCACATGGATTTGGCAACAGGGTACGGGTGGGGAGTGCAGGGCGGGCCGAGGGTGGGGAGGAGAAAGCTTGGGCCAGCCCTGTCCCTGTGTGTGTGCCAAGAACTATAGAACTGAGGACAGTGCTAGATGAGGCCTTTACCTGTCTCAGCCTGTGTACTTTAGATGAGGAAGTCGAGGCCTTGGAGTGACATTAGAGTATAGGCACTCTGTTTCCTAGCCAAGGTCCTTTCTTCCCTTGCCACATCAGCCTGGGACATCTGGAGATGCTAACTGATCCTACACCCTCATTGTCTCCCCATAGGTATCAGTGATGAGCTATAGTGCCAAATTTGCTTCCTGTTTCTATGGACCTTTCCGGTAAGTGGGGATGGGCAAAGGTCTGCTATTAAACCCTAGGGCCATTAGCCCAAAGATAGAGCCCACCCTGAGACTGCTTCACAGGGATGCAGCTCAGTCAAGCCCAGCTTTTGGAGACCGCCGCTGCTACCAGTTGCCTCCCGGAGCCCGGGGCCTGGCGCTCCGTGCAGTGGTGAGTGACCAGGGCCTGAGCCCCACAACCCACACTTCTACCCCAGCCGGTGCTGCCCACACTTCACACATATTCCTTAGGATCGGGATGTGCGGGAAGGAGCCGACATGCTGATGGTGAAGCCAGGAATGCCCTACCTGGACATTGTGCGGGAGGTGAAGGACAAGGTGAGCACAGAGAGACAAGGGACCGCAGAGGGTGGGGGAGTTTATCTGAGCAGGCTGGCCCTTGGACTGTAGGACTCCAGAACCTCAGAGTTTGAACTTCCACTCCTGGCCCAAGCCTCCACTTCAGAACCAAACCTGCTTCTGGGCCAGGGCTCACAAGAGCCTTCAGATAACTCTGGGTGAACAGTTCTAGAACGGGCTTGGCTACCAGCAGCTGTGCCTCAGAACAGGGGCTCACAACAGTCACAGATTGGGCAAGGAGAAAGAGGCACTCACAGAGCACACTCACCTTCCCCTTCAACCCTGTGCCTTCGCTGCCCTCTAGCACTGTGAGCTCCCCCTCGCCGTGTACCATGTGTCTGGAGAATTTGCCATGCTGTGGCATGGAGCCCAGGCCGGGGCGTTTGATCTCAAGGCTGCTGTACTGGAGGCCATGACTGCCTTCCGCAGAGCAGGTGAGCAGACGGGTGGGGTTTGGGACCTGTGCCATGGGGACTAAGGTGCGCTTTGCCCAGGTAAAGAAACAGCCACAAGACAGCCCTGACTCTTACACCTAGACAGACACAGAATGAGGAAGCGATGTGGAAGAACAGAACATAGAACAGTGACCATTACTTTATAGTTATGGAAATTTAAGCCAACCCCACTTCTGCCAACCTCGGGGTCCTCTTCTGTGAACTAGGGATGAGATGCGTGGTCCATGGTTGTCCTGGGGATTGAAAACCTGTGTGCAGTTTCGTATGCTGTCACCCTATAAATGGAGGCAGGTTTGGTTTGCATAGCATGCCATCCTGGTCAGCAGGGTGTGCTCCAGGCTTGGGCTAACAAACCTGGGGTTTAACAGCAGACCCCTGTCCCTCCCCACTTACTGGAAGGGCCCATAGGAACAGGAAGCAAATCACTGGCAGCTGTGGGGAGACGGTGCGGGGTGGGGGTGGGGGTGTCTAAGGCTCAGTCAGCATTTCCAGATGCTCCAGGCTGATGGGGCAGGCAGAGAAAGAACTTCATCAAGGAAACCAAGTGCCTGCATTAAGTCTCATTGGAGGACAGGTCTTGACTTTCCCATATCAGTACGGGAAGAGAATTAGCAGTTACCTGTTTCTCTCACTGCATTTCCTACATTGGCAAACTGAGGCCTAGAAAGAGAACATTACATACGCAAGATCCAGGAGCTGCAGCCCTACAGGCTGTGCATTTCCATGGTGCCCTCCTTCCCCCGTGGCCTCCCATCTCCTGAAGGGTGCAGTCAAGAGCTCGCGTCCCTCCTGTGCACTGCTTCTCCCGACACAGGTGCCGATATCATCATCACCTACTACACGCCTCAGCTGCTGCAGTGGCTGAAGGAGGAATGATGGAGAGAGGTTGCAGGACCCAAGAACCAGAACCTGAGAAAATTCCCAAGGCCTTGGTGAAGCAAAAACCAAAGTAAATCCTGCTTTTAGAACTGTGCTCCGTGCCCTCTTCCTGCTCCTGTGCTGGTGGGGACCCAGCGCCTTGACGGGTTTCTGCCTCCATGCTCATCTACCACTTGCAACTACTTCTTGAGGGCTCCCCTGGCTTCCCTGCCTCTGGTGCAGTTCAGCCCTGAGGTGCACCTCTCCACCCCAGCTCTTCCCTTTGGTGTGCTTTCAGCTTGGCAGCAACCGAGAGTCCCCTGCACAGGCTTGGTGGCGCCTGGAGAGGGGCTTGGAGCATTGGGCAAGAGGAGAACTATTGAATATGGGATCCTAAGAAGCTTTGGGGAGCCTGGGGCCTCTTGCAGAAGCGCTGGGTGAAGGATTGAGGCCTAGCTTGATGTCCCTGAAATAGAGTTTGAGTTGTGCTGTGGTTCCATGGGAAGCCGTTTTCCCCAATGGCCAATGTTCCCAGGCTGCCTGAGATCTGTTCCAGTCTGAGCCCAGTTCCAGAGAAGAATAATGAGGATCAGAATCCAGGCGCAAAGGAATTCCTGACTGTTGGAGATGCTACCACCAACAAGGCTTTTTTTTCCCACAGCACTGGAGACTAAACCCAGGGCTTTTGTACTGATCTGCATCCCCATCGTTTGTTTTGTTTTGTTTTGTTTTGTTTTGTTTTGTTTTGTTTTGTTTTGTGTGTACCAGGGATCAAACTCATGACCTCACACTTACCAGGCAAGTGTTTGAGCCACTGAGCTAAGTCCCTGGCACCCCCCCCCAAGCCATTTTTTAATTTCATTTTGAGATAAGTCTCACAGAGCTGCTAAATTGCCTGAGCTCAGACTTCAATCTTACGATCCTCCTTGCTTTGGCCTCTTGGAGTGCTGGCATGTGCCACCATGCCCAGCTTGCCTTTTTTCTTTTTCTTTTCTTTTTTTAAACTGATGGTACTAGGGATTAAACCCAGGGACTTGTGCATGGAAGGCAAGCTCCCTATCACTGAGCCACATCCCAACTGTTTAAAACTTTATTTTCAGGCAGTCTTACTAAGTTGCCCCCACTGGCCTGAAACTCATAATCTCCCTCCCTCAACTTCCTGGGATTGTAGGCATAGACCACCACACTGGCCAAAGAGATGTTTTTATTCACAGTATTTCTATATGAACTTCTGCTCTGTGCCCAGGTGCAGTTCTGGGTGCTGGGGATACAGCAGGACAGGCCTTAACTTGTCACTTCATTGAATGTATGCAAAGAGAAGGGGAGAGGCAGATAAAACATAAATAAAGCAATGACAGCCAAGCTTGATGGCGTCTGTCTATAATCTCAGCACTCAGGATGCTGAGGCAGGAAGGTTGGAGGATTGCCACAAGTTCAAGGCCAGCCTGTGCTACATAGTTCAAGGCCATCCTGAACTACAAAGTGAGACCCTGCCTCAAAATAATAAATAAAAAGCAACTACAAATTTTGTTAGTGTCTAAAGGAAGGAAAGGGTCTGAGAGTAACAGGAGGGGCCTCCTTGAGAGCAGGGCTGGGAAACTTTCTGAGGCCGAGACTTGTACAGTACAAGATCTTTATAAATCAAGGCCACAAGAACCACAGACATGTACAAAGACCATGTGGGAGCAGATGAGGAAGAGGAAGTCAGGCAGCAAGGTTGGAGTTTGGACAGGTCAGATTCCACTTGTGGTAGGAAGCTTGGATTTTATTCTGTGTCTGATCTAATGGGCAACTCTAAAAGGTTTTTTTGTTTGGGAGCAAAGTTAGTTTTTGTTTTTTGTCTTCGCAGTGTTCAAACTTGAACCCAGCACCTCACAAGTGATAGGCTGGTGCTCTCCCACTGAGCCACACCCTTTCCCCAACCCTTCAGATAACATTCTAGAGACAGAATTGGCAGATTGTGCTAATGCTGTAAGATGCAGTGGGGGAAAAAATGCAGTGCTGATAACAGGATGTGGTAGCACATGTGTAATCCCAGCAATCGGGAGCCTGAGACAAGAGGATCACCATGCAGGCCAGCCCTGGGTTACGTAGTGAGTTCAAAGCTGACCTGAAGTATGCAGTGAGACCTTGTCTCTGAAAACTAAAAACATACCAAGAGGAAAATAAAGGAACAGGAGGAAGCAAGAGTTCCTTCATGAGTTTCTGGCTATAGAAAATGACCTCAGTGGTTTCAGTCATCCTTCTAAAACTGATGCATATGTCTTCCCATAGTAAAAGTTAAGCCTTAGCTAAGGAGGAGGCCAGGTAATAAGCCACTGCCTGTCTGCAAAGGGATAGAAAATCACTGGACCTTGGACTCTAATGCCATACAATCCACGTGTAAACATTGAATGAGTTTGGAATTATAAACTCCTAGAGGTAGGACACTGAAGATGTGTTGTTGGACTTGCCAGCTGAAAGCAAATTGTTTCTGGTGGGCTTTATGGATAGAAATGCAGAAGACATTTGAAAAATCAATAGCTGAGTATCAGGTCCCAGAAAATGTGTAATCTGCTCATGCAAGGAAGCAACATCTGGTACAGCATTTGCAATCAGAGTCACCACCTCATTGAGTTTATGGCAGTCCACTGTTGTTCTCCAAGACCTGTTTTTCTTTCTTTTCTTTTTTCTTTTTTTTTTTTTTTTTTTTTTTGTACCAGAGATCAAACTCATGACCTAGCGTTTGCAAGGCAGGTGCTTATGCCACTGAGCTAAATCCCTAACCCCCAAGACCCAATTTTCTTCACAGGCCAAATAGAATTAAATGAGAATATGGTGGGAACTGCCACTTCTGCATCAAAGTCTTTGATAGTGGCACTAATCTTTGCAGTCCCTTCAGGGTATGATACTGTTTTTGGTTTACTATTTTCCAAGGCAAAGGTAACCAACCACCTTAATGGCTTCCATTTAACCTTTCCAACCATAATAACCCTTACTATAGATTAAGGAATCAATATGAGGATTCTGTCAAGTACATCTGTCCCTATTATACATTCTGAAACTGGCAAAACTGACTTAAAACTTCAAATCAGTAAGCTGTGCTTCTGCTCTTGATTCTCTCAGTAGAGCTTGCTAAAAGCCCCCGAGCAGTATACATGTCACTGCCTCAACATTTCTCTGCCTTGAGATTTCTTCAGCTAGATTCATTAGTCTGCTGCTGTTAATCTCAGGCTCCCTTAAAGTCACAGGATAAGACCAAAATGTAATTAATGTTCTACCAGAGCATAACAGGAATCTAACTGCCAGTGGAATCCTTGTTCACTACTGAAACCCTAGCTTGGTCTTAAGCATCTCCTTTTTAAATCAACAGCGTGACCTTCTGAACTCTGACCAGAATCTCACATCAAGCTGAACTTGCAGAATTTTAGGACTGCTTCTTTGGCAAGCATCTCTAAAACTTTGCAAATTCCACCCACAAGTCAGTTCCAAAGGCTTCTGAACCATATGAGTTGGCAGCATTACAGCAACAACCCTTATTTCTCTGGTACTAATATCTGTCTTACTGTCTCATTGCTGGGACACAGTGACCAACACCTACAACTTAAAAAAGAAAGGTTTATTTTGGCTTACAGTTTGTAGAGGTTTTAGCCCGTAGCTGGCTTCAAGGCAGCACAACATAGAGGAGAAATAACTCGTGACTTCAAGATGGGAAAGAGCAATCAAGGGAGGAAAGGAGATACACCTTTCAGGCCACACCCCTGGCCACATACACAGTGACCCACCTCCAGCTAGGCTTCATCTCCCAACACCACATTTAGCTATAAAACCATCGGTGAGCTAATCCAATGCTGGGTATCACACTCCAATAATCCAATCACCTGTAAAAAGCTTCACCTATAAGCATATGAAGCTTTGTGGTAACATCTAGAAATAAACCATAACAATGGCCTTCATCAGACCAGTGGCCATCTCACCGTGAGACCTGGTATCATCCTGTTCTCAGCCTTCTGGGAGATGGCCAGCCAAAATAGGGTTTGAAGAGTCCCAAAACCTCACTACCTAGAGAGCTCAAGCCTAGATTTACCACCTAAGGGCTAAACTGGTATGTGAATATAAGTCATTTCTGGGCCAGAGGTAGACCAGACCATAAATTTCAGCTGGTGTACTTTCTAGGTCTTCTCACTCCTGAGCTTATTTCTGGCCAAAATGATTGGTGTAAAGCTGGGTATGCTGGTGCACACCTGTAATCCAAGCATTCAAGAGAGTGAGGCAGGAAAATTGCTGAGTCTGAGACCAGCCTGAAGTACATAAGGAGAACCTGTCTCAATCAATCAATCAATAAAATGATTAGTGTAAAAGAAAATGTTTTTCTAGGCCAGTGATGGTAAGCCTATGGCATACCTGTTGTTTTTTTCTCTTAAGATAAAAGATGTTAATGTTTGAGGGTTTTTTACTAAACTACAACCTCAGTGTTCAGGTTTAATTGCAGTACTGACCTTTGTAATAAATAAGCAGGCTTTGGGTTGTACTTTGGTCACTCATCTCTCAAAATGTTCACCACCACTGTTCTAGGCCAACCCAGGTCTATCATTGCCAAGCAAATATAGATGCTGGCTGTGTTTTAGGCACCCAGGTAGGAGACAGATGTTTTGCTGTAGGAACAAACAGATCAAAGGATGCGAACAAATGTATCCACAACCTTGGGGGAGCCCATGGTGAGCACAACCAAATGAGTCTCCCACAGAGCCACGAGGCAAATGTACTAATGACCTGCTAGGTGTTAGGAAATAGGCCACCAAGAACTGACCTGCTTTGAAGATTAGAAAGTACATCCCCCAAAGGACTGGTATTTGAATGGACAACCCAGCAAAGGCATGATTGGGCAAGAGCATTCCAGGCCGTACAAAAAAGCCTGAGGCTGGAGGAACACAAAACTGGTTTGAAAGGAGGACCAGGAGAGACAAAGCCGGAAGAGTCTACTAGAGACAGACCAGGGCAAAAGCCTTCTCAGGCCACATTAGCATTGTCAGACTTTAGTCCCAGAGACCAAGAGAAGACAGTTGAAGGATATTAGCAGAGGAATGAGTTTAATTGTTTGTTTGTTTGGTACTGGAAATCTAATTCAGGACCTCACAGTTGCCAGGCAGGTGCTACACTACTGAGCTATATCCACAGCCCTCTAATTGCATTTTATAAAACCATCTTGGTAGCACTTTCACAAAGTACAGATTTTTCGGAACCACAAATTCACAATGGCTAATTTTACATATTTCCCTAGAAAAGGAAGAATTGGGATTGTTAGTATCACCCATCTGAGACTTCCCATTCACTTTTCTAAGCATAAGATCATCGACACCTTTCTGAGTCATCTCAAAATTATACTCAAGGTCCAGATACTTCTAAGCATAAGATTATCTATGCCCTCTTGAGTGTGAATCTTCCTATCAATTGTGACCTTTACTAGCCCCACCTAATCACTGTATACATGGAACAAAGAGTGGCTGCTTTGGGAATGAGGTGGTCAGATCAAGGGACATTGACTTCCCAGCCATTGGTGGAATATTATACTTGTCTCTATTTTTTCTTTTTCTCACCACATTCTTGAGACAGACAATCGGGACTCTTGGCTGGGTTCCCAATACAGATGAGCAATTTTGGTGGCCTGAAGTGGTAACTGGGGATGGAGAGAAGGAAATGGATTTAGGATGTGTTCAGGAGGTAATAGATGTGAGGGATGAACCGGGCTTGACTTTGTGAGTGGGCCATTTACTGAGAATGAAACCTGCAAGAGGAACAGAAGAAGGTTCAAAATAGTGGAGAGAAGCTTAACATGGGGTCATTTGCAATGAGGAAGATGTATCTATAGCATTTATGTCATTCGCTCAAGGCCACTCAATAAGTTTGTGACAGAACTGGTTAGAACAGCTGCACAGAAAACCAGAGCTAGGATTTGGACACATGTGGCCCCAAGTCCTAGGCCTGTGCCCTTAACCACTGTGCTACACTACCTCTCAACAAGCAATAGCAAAACTATGGGTGAAGCTTCATGGGATAATTAGCCGCAGTGTCAGGGAAGAACAGGGGACCCTTTTGCCTGCAGGCACTATGGTCTGTCTGTCTGGTCCTCTGGATCAGGAACTGACAACACAGTGTACTAGCTCACAATGGTTTCTATAAAAAGGCAGTTAACATCCAAGTACACAGCCTCAGCTGGAAGGGGTTGGGTAGTCTTGTGGAATCTGGTTCTTGCACAATGTGATCTTCTGCCATGTGACCTGGCCTCGCTGTTAGGGATTTTATCCTTAGACAAGAGATTGCTTTCACTGTCTGGCAAGGCACATTATCATTAGAGCTCCGGGCCTCACTGCTAGGTGATGGGCACCATGGGCCTCTTAGTGAGACTTGATTTTCTTGTTTCTTTCTCAGATGTGCCAACTTGGTCTGTAGCTTTTCCTTCCAACAGGTATTTTATTTTAACCTTGCTATTTTTAATTTACTTTTTATTAGTCCATATTTGCAGTACATAATGATTATAGTCATCATGAGGAGTCGGAACCTGTACATGAGACATCTGAATTCTTTTTACTTCCCCTTCCCCTTGCCTCCACTTCAAGAGGTATATTAATGAGCTGTTTTATTCCTAAGAGCAAAGATACTAATTTCCCCAAACAGGGAAGGGGGAATCCTGACCTGCTCTCTCATCTGCATGAACTCTGCCAATGCCATACGTGAGGGTCTGACAGTCATCAGATGAGACTCTGGACTGTTCTAGATGCTCAGGTTCCAAATGAACAAAACCCAGTTCAATAGCAAAACAGAGCAACCTGATTGGTTTTCATAACTGGATCTTGATAAGATGTAGGTAGCTCTGTGGTCCAAGGCTTCCATGGGGGACCCTCGCTTTATGACTCTCAACTGTTAGCCTCAGTTTGACTTTTCCCTCTTGGCAACAACATGATCTCCAATTAGCTCTAGGTTTCAATGGTCCTCAAGATTTATAATCCCAGAGAGAGATCCTCTCTGTGTCCCATCACTCAGCAAATTTCTAGAGCTGTCTGACCCTATTCCTATCACATGACCACCTCAGTCACTAATCAATGGCATGCAAGAGGAGACACCACAATTAATCAGTCCTGAGTCATGACACAAGGCTGGTGAGGTCTCACAGCCTTTGCCCAGTGATCCCTGCAACACTTTTCCAAAACCCCTATAACTATCCCTATGTTGGTAAACTCTCAGTTTTAGTGTTACTTCCTCAAAGAAATAACAGCAAATCTAAAATTCCTGTCATTCTCCATGTTAGTTAGCATTCAGAATCAGCGGATATAACAAAAGTCAAAATAAAAATTCGCAATAGCCTAAGATAGAAACTTTTGTCTAAGCAGCCCAGGACTGGTATGTCAGCTACATGGAGGGGAGGGGAGGGGAGGGCCTCAGCTCCCTGTTTGTTCTGTCATTCAAAACACACCTCCAGCCAGGCTAGGCACAGTGGCATAAACTTGGGATCCCAGCACTCAGAAGGCCAACCCAGGAGGATGGCTGTGAGTTTGAGGCCAGCCTGAACTATGCAGTGAGGCCTTGTCACGCATACACACACACACACACACACACACACCAAAAATAAAAACCAGAAAACACCCATCTCAGGTTCTATCTCAAGACAAGTGATGGTGACCTGCATTAACCATGAGGTCCTCTCAGCCAGCAGGAGGAAGGAAAGGGATGTCGGAGAGCATGACCTTTCTTTACCCAGGCATGATCCAAAAATTTCACACATCCCATTTTTGTCCACACCCACTTGTCTGAATTTAGTGCCATGGCCACACCTACTAAGTAAGGGAAGCTGGAAAATAGTGTGCACAACTAAAACGCTGAAGTTGGTCCCTGAGGAAGACAGAGAGAATGGATGTCGAGGCAAATGGCCATCTCTACCACATGGAATTTCTTAGACTCACAGGAGCTGTGGTCAGAATGGCAAAGCAAAGAGAACTTAAAGATCGTTTAAACAATTTTATATTTGGGGAGACCAGAGGCTTGTGCAGAATTAGCCAGTGGCAGGCAAAGGTTGAGATTCAGGTGTTCCAACTCCAAGCTCAGAGTTCAAAATTGGGAAAATAGTGAGGGGATAAGGGTTAGGGATTGGTTTTAGAGAGACCTTAGCCTTACATGTTTTATCCTTAATCATGTAATCTAGGCAGCATGGGTGTACTTGTGTAGGTGTTTAAATACCATAAAGAAGAACTTGGCCAGTGAATAGGGACAGGTGTTATCTTCATTAGTCAGTAGAAAAGTTAAAATCACAACAAGTTTGGAGATGTAGCTCAGTGATAAAGCACTTATCTAACTTGCGCAAGATCTTGGGTTTAATTTCCCACACCAAAAAGAAGAAAATCACAGACAAACATAGCGGCATGTGCCTGAAGTCCTAGCTATTTGGAAGGCTGAGGCAGAAAACTCTCAAGTTTGAGTCAAACTATAGTAAGAGTCTCAAAATACATCAAATCACAATGACAGGGCTGTAAGTGTGACCCAATGTGTGTGCTTGGCATGAATGAAACTCTGGGTTCAAGTCTCAGCACACACACAAACGAAACCACATGAAGTACCAGCAGGCATCTGTCAGAATACCTAAAATTTAAAAGGCAATGGTAATTACTGAGAATGGTGAGCAGTTAGAATTCTCAGCTGTTACTGCCTCTAACTGCAAAAGGGAACATGTGCATATTTATCATTTCCTGATTCCACATCTAGGTATTCATCAGAAATGTGGGCTTGTGTTTGCCAAGAGATTTATTCAGGAGCATTCTTGCATGGTGTAATCCCCACTGCTGCTGAGAGGGGAGAATCACTGGGTCCACAGGTTGGAGACCAATCTAAGAAAAGAATGTTCATACTGTTTGCGGTTGTGGTGGGGTAGCCCTATAATCCTAGCACTTGGCAGACTGAGGGAGGGGGAGCTCAAGTTTGAGCCCAGCCAGGACAAGCTGGGGAAACTCTGTTTTAAAAGAATGTTTATAACATTTTGTTATATATACTAACCCCAAACTGGAGATAACCCAAGTGTCCATCAACAGTAAGATGTGATTAGTTCAGAAAATGAATATTACAGGTGTGAGAATGAATGAATTAGAACCCCACACAGCAATGTGGATGAATCTTACCGATACAATTTTGAGTAAAGGAAGACACAGAAGACTGCATGTTATCTTATTCTATTTGTATACAGCCCCTAAACAAGTAAAATTGCATGATGAAGTTGGACTAGGGGGTTGGCTCTGTGATAGAGCACTTTCCTAGTATCCACAAGGCTCAGGGTTCATTTCCTAGCACAAAAGAAGAAAAATGAAAAGAAAAAAGCAAACAAGACAGGGAGGGAGGTATAGATAGATACCTTTTGTGGAGATAAGAATGTGAAAGCAGACACTCTTAGGTTCTAGAATGCAGTTGCAAGGGTATTTTATTTGTTGAAACTTCAAGAACATATACATTTTTCCCCATTTTTCTCTGTATATGTTAATTAAAACTTAAAAATAAGTAAATGAAAAGTTAACAGTAAAATGACACATAGCTCTAAGCCAGCTTGGGTTTACATAGCTCTTTCAATAGGAAACACTTGGCAAAAGGAATTTTTGCTGGGTATGGTGGGGCATGCCTGTGATCCCAGCCCTCAGGAGACTGAGACAAGATTGCTACAAATTCAGGGCTAGCTGGGGCTGCATAGTGAGTTCAAGCCCAGCCTGAGCTACATAGTGAGACCCTGTCTCAAAAGAAAAAACAAAATTTTTTAAAAAGGAAATTTTATTCCCCAAAGAAAAATAAGCCCACATCCTCTGCAGTAACATGACAGAAGCAATCACTAGATCAAAGCCCAGGCAAGGTCAAGGGGTAAAGTCATCCATTCTATAGATATAGATATAGATATAGATATAGATATAGATATAGATATAGATATAGATATAGGTTTGTTTTGTTTTGTAAAGGGGATCAAACTCATGACCTTGAGTTTGCCAGTCAGGTGCTTATGCCACTGAGCTAAATTCCCAGCCCCAGTATATTCTGATTTTTTTGTTATTGTTGTTTGCTTTTTTTTTTTTTTTTTTTTGTCTTTTAGAGACAGAATTTCCCTATGCAGTTCAGGCTGGCCTTGGGCTCACTTTCTAGCTCAGGATGGTCTCAAATTTGCAAATGATTCTCCTACCTCAGTCTTTCAAATGCTGGGATTTCAGGAGCGCGCTACCACACCCGGCTTCTCATCAGAAGATCTGTTATCTAATTAACAGGAGACTATATCCATTGCGTATACTTCTTTGAATTTGCAAGTCCAAAAGAAGCTTTTTTTTTAGGGACCTGTCACTGGCTTTCCTGTGTGCTGAAAAAGTTACCCAGAGAAAAAGAAAAGTAGATCCTAGAGGATAGGTACATCAGGGCCGCAGCCACAGGGGTGTACTATATATATATATATAAAATTGTAATTATTATTTGGAGTGGAGGGGCCAGGTAATCAAACTCAGGACCTCATACTTACTAGACAGGTGCTGCACTGCTGAGCTATATCCCTGGCCCTTGTACTTTTGGGTTTTTTTTTTTTGGTACCGGGGATCAAACCCATGACTACGCGCTTACAAGGCAGGCACTTATGCCACTGAGCTAAATCTCCAGCCCTTGTATTTCTTATATTATGCCCCATTTAACATGGAGAAACTGAGGTTCCACGGGCACAGTGAATGATCTTGGAAATCAGCTTAAAAGCTAGACTGGACTTTAGACTGGAAGTTGTTTTTCCCAATCTTCCCATTTCACATATTGGGAGACTGAAGCACAGAGCTAGAGTTGAACAGAAGGTCAGCCTGGCATAGTTGTGGCCAGAAGCTAAGGGTTTTGGTTTTAGGTGGCCCTGAAAAGTAAACAACTGCAGGCATTCTTGGATTCTGTGCCCTTCTAACCTTCCAGTCAACCCTTCCTACCTCCACTCTGGTAATCATGCATGTGACACAAAACAAGTTTTGCAAGTGAGTTCCCAAGAATCAGTTTCTCCCTCAGGTGCCCCTGGTGTGGAGTCTGAACAGGCAGAAAATGAGTTAATCTGCAATGACAGTTACAATAAATATAGACTTTTGCCTCTTTGGGGCCTCTCTCAACCAACACCTACTAAGTGACCACAACCTTCTGCACATAAAAATAATAAGCATGCCTTTGAAATATAGGATGACAGACATATTCCCTCCCAGTGACATGTGACTCTTTTCTTGGAGTTGATGTGCCCAGGTATCCTGCCTGTGAGCCCTAAGGACCTTCAGTGAGAGCTAAAGGACTGTACCATGTCATACTGGCTCCTCTAATGTGTAACTATTAACATACTATAGGTGCTCTGTGAGATGTACAGTGCAAGCTGACCTAAGAAAGCCTTCCTGACATTCATTTTGATTACCCCAAAGCCTTTTCATGTCCTCAGACTCCTATAAAAATCTCTGCCTCTCACCTCTGTTGGACTCAGTCAATGCTATCTTGAGTGTATCAATAAACTCTTAATTTTCTATATTCATTGACTATTGGTAAATGCTTTTATGACCCCTGGCTCTGGCTCTCACATGCTGCTCCTCACAGGGCAACAGGCCTATGACTTTGCACTTTGTCCCCTCCCAGGCTGCAGCCCAGCCAGAGAAAGTTGGTTCCGAATGAAATGAACAGGCCAGCCTTGGAATACAGAAAGGGCTTGTTTCAGCTGGGTGGAGGGGTGGAAAGAGAAATCTACTGGAGGTGGGGAAGCCTTCTTTCCTCCCCACCTGTCCCTGCCCTTGTGCTTCCACACTCTTACTGCCCTGGAATCATCCCATTTATGGACTTGATTTTGTGTTCCTCCGTGTTCTGCACAGCCAGGGTCACAGAGCTCACCGAAGGACAGGCGACAAACCCTTGGGCCCTTAACCTTTTAATAACTAATACTGTGATTTGTGTTTTCTTCTAAAGGAATCACAGACTGAACAGTACTTTTTGCTAAAAACTATAACTCTTCATTTGGGTCAACAGATACCCAGTATTTAACTTAAAACAGGACAAAGCTTGACCTTTGTTTTGTAAAACTATGGGTCAAATCCTTCTTATCTTTTCATAACAGCAGGTTAGGGAATGCCTATCTAAAAGATGTCAAACTAAGATTTATTAGCCTTAAACTAACCTAACCTAGCTCAGCACCCTTCAGGACAGGTGACAACAGGATGAGAGATTTACATGAACTTTCAACTGTGCTCAGAAATTGCCATTGCCCTAAATTAGCTTCACCTTGGATTCCAGCAGGATCACATATGACTGAGATGGCCTCAAACATTGACGATCATCCCACGGAAACCAAGCTGCCTCTCAAGTCAAGAGGATTCCTCCAGAGCTAGGATGAAACCCTCAGCCTCACCCTCACCCTCACCCTCATCCTCACCCTAGCCCTATCCCTACCCACAGCACACCATAAAGCTGGTCTCTTTTGTGAATGGGGCAGTGTGACCCACTTCCATTTCTTACATGGGAGCCTTTTTCATGGCCTTATTTTGTTTTATTAGGGAGTTGCTTTGATCTTCATCAGAGCTATGTGTCCTTTATTTTCTCTGGCTTTCCAATTACAGCTTTACCCTGTAAATTCATACTGTTGCTGCAGTTTTAACTTCCGTTTTGACTAAAGCAGGGAACCACACTGGCCTGGCATAGCAGGAAGCTCTTGTTTCTTGCAGTCCCCTCAGTAAAGGACTGGACTCAGGCATGGGGCAGACATGCTTATTAGGCAGTTGGTAAATCAGTGAGGTTGGGGGAGACACTCTGGCCTTTTACTTTGAACACATTGGTAGTTCAGGGTTTTTTTTGTTTTTGTTTTTGCTTTTGTACCAGAAATCGAACTCACGACCTCGCATTGGCCAAGCTGGAGCTTAAGCCGGTGAGCTAAACCTCGGGCCCCACATTGGTAGCTTTTTGTTTAAGTTTTTTTAAATGAGCACGCATTATTTTTGCAAAAACAAGAGTTTTTAATTAAAAAAAAAACAGCTGCGTTACTGCAGAGGACTTTGTCCCCAGCAAATTGTCTTGGGTGCCACAAGTGTCCAGGTGAAAGTAACGTCCTCTTTGTAGAGATCAGAGACCCTCAGAGCAGAAAAAGGCAGAGCCCTGCTGAAGCTCTCACAGCACTTAGCAAGTCAGGCTGGATCCCAAACCTCTTACTCTCAAATTAGCCTGTGTACCTCCCGGGCTTCCCGATCCTAGGGAGCAGAGGAATGCGCGGCGTGGGATAGAGAACAGGCAGGGCGCGGTGGAAATGGGCGGGGCGAGGCTGCGCAGTGAGGCTGGAGGAGCACAGTGACCCCAACACGCGGAGGTGGGGCTTTGGGCGCAGCGAAAAGCCTGTGGCTGAATGATTGTGAGGGGGGCGGGAGAAGAGGAGGAGCCGAGGGCGGGGCTGGGAGGAGGAGGGGGCTCTCGGTCCAGAGTTCCCCGGTGAGTACGCACTCAGCCCAGTCGCGGGCTGCTGCGGTTTTTTCCGCTGCCGGCTTCTCCGAGAGCCAGGTGCGTGCTGGGCGCGGAATCGCCCCTGGGCCGTGGGAACGTGCTGCAACCGAGAAATGGGGGCCTGCAAGGCTCCCGAGACTGTCGAGCTCGGGGGCGCGTTTCAGAGAGCAGCTGGGGAGGTTTGGCCTTAATGGCGGGTTTATCTGGACGTTGCTACGCTGAACCCCAAAGGAAGGGGGGAAGGGTGAGCTATTTTGGCCAGCGGAGCCCGGAAAACTGGCTTCCAGGAATAGGAACTGCTGGGGGGTCGGGACAGCACCTATTGAACCTCCATCTACCCTCCTGCAAACGGAGAGGCTCTTTGAATGGGTCTTCCTAAATTTCAGGCTAAATCAAATTCATTTATTTATCACATTTCCCAGGCTTCTGCCCAGGCGCTAACCTCGCCCTGCTCTTGGCAATAGCCTGGCTGCACTATTAACTCGGGCCCCTTAGGTTCAGCTGCACACCTTGTCCGGATTCAGCTCTTTCTGGGGAAAAAACCTGTATCAAGGCCTGAGAATTGGCTTCCTTGCATTGCGTTAGTAATGCTTTGCTGCTTCACCTCCTAGTTTTACCTACAGGAACGATGAAAAACAGACTCAGAGTGGGATAGAGACAATAGGAACAGGCTGCTTTGTCCTCACTTGGGCTATGCACGGTCACCAGAATCAGATTAAACAAAACAAAACAACCCTTTTCCCCTTGCTGGAACAAAACACTCAACACCCACAAGGTTAAGAGAGGAAACGTTTGTTTAGCACACAGTTTGTAGAAGTGTCAGTCCATAATTGGCAGCCTCCAAGGCAGGGTGGGGTGGCAGACAGGCATCACAGAGGAGAAGCAGTTCATGGTGAGCAGAAGTGTCAAAGCAAGCAGGGGATCTTCATGGGGTCTTTCTGCCCCTTTTATATTGCATCTAGGTTAATGGGATTAGGATGGTGCCAAACTACTCAGTGGACTGATTTTAGTTATCAACACCCTTAATCCCAATCATACACTTTAGATTTAGAGACCCCTGAAAAAGCCCCACATGTGACTGCATGAGGCTTTTGGGGGACATATAGACACAAGCCATAGCAGTGTCCAGGCATGGTGCAGTGGAAAGCAGCGTTCATCAGAGAGTCTGAAAGTTTTGTTTGTAGACCTTTTTGTGTGTGCTGGCTCAGTGTGACCTGAGGTAAATGACTACGCCTCTCTGGCTTGGTTTTCACTGCCAGACATGGTCTGCATGACCTTTGGATATTGCTACAAATAATAATCATAATTGTTCCCTTACTTTGACCTACAAGGCCCTGCCTGAGCAGAATTCTTGCCTACCCAAAGCACCAAGACCTTTACACTCGGTATTTTCTCTACCAGAAACATTTTCCCACCTCCACTTCCAGCATATTCATTCTTTACATCTCTACTAAACTTGCCCTATTTAGGAAATTCTCATGATTCATAGCCTCATGATACATGCTAACTGCCTTATGTTTAATTTTTTGTATAGGTCTTTGTCTAATATCTGTGTCCTATATTCTTTAATGCCTATAAATGCAGTAAGAGCTAAAACTTGTCCTGTTCACAGCATCTGGCTCAGAAATTTTCTTTTGGAGTGAAAGAATGATCTTCTTTAGCCCAAGATCTTGTGAGGTTGGTGCCATTGTGCTCCTCTTACACATGAGACAGACACTCAGAGTGACTCTCCTAAGGTCACGCAGTTGGCAGCACTAGAATTTGGATCCAGTCTCTCTCACATCAGGACCTCAACTTCCATATCACCTGCTGTTTCTCATTCCAGGATCTTGTGCTGTGAAGATGTTTCCAAAGTGAGGATGCCTCCTGTTAACCAGCAATTCTGACCCACAGGGCCTGGAAAAAGAAGACTGTAAGGTCCGGAGTGTTGGTCTTGTCCTGCTGAGTAACTCCCTGCACTGCAGACCTGGGGAGACTTGACCTTCTCCATGGCACACCGGCTGCCACTCCGTCTACTGACATGGGATGTGAAGGACACACTGATGAGGCTCCGCCGCCCTGTAGGGGAGGAATATGCTGCTAAGGCCCGGGCCCATGGGCTGGAGGTGGAGGCCACAGCCCTGGGACAAGCCTTTAGGCAAGTGTACAAGGCTCAGAACCACAGATTCCCCACTTACGGCCTGAGTCATGGCCTCACCTCCCGCCAGTGGTGGCAGGATGTGGTCATGCAGACCTTCCACCTGGCAGGTGTGCAGGATGCCCAGGCAGTAGCCAACATTGCTGACCAGCTCTACAAGGACTTCAGCAGGCCCTGCACCTGGCAGGTGATAGAGGGGGCTGAGACCACCCTGAGGAAGTGCCGAAAGCAGGGTCTGCAGCTGGCAGTGATCTCAAACTTAGACCAGCGTTTAGAGGATATCCTGGTGGGTCTGGGACTGCGGGAACATTTTGACTTTGTATTGACCTCCGAGGCTGCTGGCTGGCCCAAGCCAGACCCCCGCATTTTCCACAAGGCCTTGCAGCTTGCTCATACAGAAGCGGCAGCAGCAGCCCACATTGGGGACAGTTACCTCTGTGATTACCAGGGAGCTCGGGCTGTGGGCATGCACAGTTTTCTGGTGGTTGGTCCAGAGCCTCTGGATCCCATGATCAGGGACTCTGTACCTGCAGAATATATTCTCCCCTCACTCTCCCATCTCTTACCTGTCCTTGAGCAGGGCTCAGCCCCTGGGCTGTGAGTCTGGTGAGGAAGAACTCTGGGCCTAAACCAAGCCTGGAGTCAGGGAGCCTCCTCTTTCTCCCAGATGTGGGCCGGGCTCCTTCCTGTGCAGCCATGTAACTGGTTCTGAGTAAAGGAGGGCTGAGCATTGGCTCTTGCCCACTAACCAGCTACATACCTCTGTGAGCTTTATCATTCTCATTCACACCTGTGGCCCTTTCCTACCATGAACTTCCCTCACCTTCACCTCCACCCATGTTCACTTTTGAGGGTTAGGGCTGAAGCTCAGTGGCAGAGTGCTTGCCTAGTACTTGTGAGACCCTGAGTTTGAACACTAGCAGTGGAAAACAGGCTTTTTTTGTCTTTTAGTCATTGGGATTCTGCATTGTCACTGGGATTCTGAAACCCCACTGTCCAAATAAACAAATCAGAGAGGTTGAAGCAGAAGTCCTAAGGGTTGTCATTCAGCCTGCGACACCCTCTGAAGTCAGAGCTTAGTTTGGCAGTCAAGGTGCTAAGCTGTGTTGTAGGCATACTGTCTACCAGCCTACAGTATGAAAAGGCAGGAACTGTGTTTGGTATTCTTCTTTTTCTGCATGTATAACCCTCAGAGCCCCCTAGTGGCCAGAGGTAGTATGACTCCAATTTGCAAATGGTTGGTAGCCTTCATGGGGTTACAGGGCCAGGGGGAACCAGGGTTCCAGTTTGGCTGACTCAAAAGCCTATTGACTTGACCCTTAGGCTGTAAGTATGTCACGTGACAGAGAGCAGTGGAGATCCTAGGAGACTAGGACCAGTGCCCTGGGGGCCATCCAATTCACAGGAATGCATAGGGATAGGAAATGCAAGGGAAATGCACTGGAGGTCAGAGCTCTAGGGAGAAAGAGTTGAAAGCTGAAAAAACAAATTGGGCTTTAAAAATGCCACTTGTTCTCTTACCTCACCTATCTATTTGGTGTTCACTGAGTATCTCAGTGCCTTGGCCTGTGCGAGCACAGGGAATACTAAGGTTAAAAGCATACATAGGTGAGACCCTGTCTGAAAATACAAATGGGCTGGGAGTGTACCTCAGAAGGCTCTGAGTTCAAGTGCTCAGTACCAAGGTGTTTTTTTTTTTTCCAGTACCAAGTTAAAAAAAAAAAAACACAGCCCCACAGAAATGTGATATATGTTCTCATGGCAAGAGCCAGGGGAGGGGTCTAGAGAGGACTGAGCTGAGTATTGGATTGGGTGATTTTGGGGATGTTGGGGAATTCGCGAATGTTCCTACAGGAGACCCATGAACTGTGGAGTCCAGTCTGCTGCAGGGTGCTAATTGGGACCCTTGAGATGCCAAGCAGAAGACGTTGGCTTTGACTTAGCTTTCTGGGCAGAGGCCATGCCCAGGCAAAGGCAAGGACTCACAAAATCTGTGTCTCTTTTGGACCTGACACCAAAGTCAGATGGCTTTGAGGAAGGTTCATGAATGACAACATAGGAATCCAAGCAGCCAAACTGATAAATTTGGAATTTAATTAGCTGAGCTCAGGACCACTTGTATATAGATCCCCCCACTTCTTCCTTTCAGAGTTTAAACAGGTGGCAACTAGCTGGAAAGAGTTTTTACAAGAGAAGCACAAAAAGACATCTTGTTGGAAACAATTTAGTTAGAATGTTACATTAATTTTTGGTTGACACCCCTACTCTGCTGCTTTTGTTGAGCAGGATAATTTTTCTCTTGTGAGTACAGCTCATCTACTTTTCTCATGGGACTTACACCCTGAATAATTTTACTTTCCTGGGTCAAATACAGGGCAAAAGTTAAATGTAGGGCTCAAGATGGTGTCAGTTATGCCAAGCTACAAAAGGCTTCTCAGTAATTCCTGAGTGTCAGGCAGTGAAGAGGTCACGAGCAGTGGTCTCAGAGCTTCAAGCACCTCAGAGATCATCTGAGCCAAAAATGTTGCCTATCAGAGGCCGATGGGCTTGATCTACCTTTTTTTTTTTGGTACCGGGTATCGAACTCAGGACCGCATGCTTGGAAGGCAGGTGCTTATGCCAGTGAGCTAAATCCCCGGCCCAGTCTACCCAGTGTTTCAAGAAAATGCTGAACAAACTTAAACATCACAAGAGATTTCCTAGAAAGACCTGGAGCTGTAGCTCAGTGGTGTACTTATCTAGCAAATGCAGGATTTGACCCCAACACTACAAAACAAATGAAAATGTCACATAAAGACTGAGATTTTTCAGCCCCTGTAAGCATCTTATTTTTGGCCATTCAGGGACCATATCCATGCATGGCCACAGTTAGCTGAGGCAAAGTCATGCTTGTCCCTGAATCTTGGACTGTTTTACTCACTGCCAACTGACCCCAGCCAGCCTTCCTCTGTGACAGAGCTGAGTAAGTAGTGGTTTCCAAGCCAATTTGGGGCTACCAGGGAAACTAGGGAGTCCTGTGTCTCATTCTGTTTGGCTCTGAGAACTCGAAGCTTGTAGTTAAGGTGTGTGGTTTTTTTGTTGTTTCTTTTTGTGCAGTGCTGTGAATAAAATCTCAGGCAGGCAAGCACTGTACCACTCAGCAACACTTCCAGCCATGGAAAGACTGCTTCTGAAGCATGTTCCTGGACAGAATTTGAGGACCACTGTTCTTAGATGTTCTCCTTACAGAGGAAAAGGTGAAGAGACTTGCCCTTGATCCTGTACGGTCTCCAGGCTCTTCCTTCTGTACCCATTTAGTTCTGATCATGTGCATAAGGTTGAGGAAGACTCTGGCCACTGGATAGCACACAGCCAATTACCAACAAAGAATATGCAAGAAATCTGTCAGTCTCTTAAGCCCTTTAATAATGTTTGTGTTCCTTGTTCCCTAAAGCTGGCCCTCATGCTTCTCAGCACTTTCTGGTTGGAAGCCCTCACTCAGGCCTCCACTTCAGGTCTGAGAGGCCATGGTGAGGAGATAGTCACAGGAGGAAGTCACTTCCCATTATCTCAGGTGGAAACGGCTGGCCCTCAGCATCTGGGACAGATGCCCATGGCTGGGTTGCAGTCAGGTTACCTGGAGATAGGGTCCCTCAGTCTTCTGAGTGCTAGGGCAGGACCTAGAGGAGGATATGGCATTGCCAGGCCAGAGTCTCCTGGCCAAGAGCAGCCTAATCATTGTGTGGCTAGAAAAAATATTTTCCCCTGTGGGTGTCATGAACAAGACTGATAAGCTCTGAGATGAGAGGATAAAGAAACCAGCCACAGGCTTCTCTCAGAGGACCATTTCCACACACAGAAAGCTCAGGGTAGGGCCTAAAGTGCTTCTCTAGAAATGACCACATCTGCCCAGTCATCTGTGTGTTCATCCTTTTTTCACTTACCTAATAATTATTGCACACTCACTGTGCCCCAGGCCCCATACTGGATGCTGGAGGGGCAGAATCATGGTGGTTTGGGGAGAGGAAGGGCCAGGGAGCAGCAAGTTCCCCACCGATGGCCGGCATTTAAAGATTGTGCCCAGGTCTCAAACAGATTCCCCATGACACCTAAATCTGCTCATCCAGCATGGGCCTTCTTTTCCATAGAAACACCACACACATCATTTGGGAAAAGGACACTGGGTGGAAATGTGACCTGACTTGAAAGGGTGGTAGGGACATGCAGGTGGCCTTTCTGTGGCCAGACATCAGTGGACAATGGAGATGGTCTGGTCAGCCACAGCAAAGACAGGGAAGAGAGGCGTGGGGAAGACAGTGTGGTAAGTATAGAGCACAGAGCCAGAAGCTGGGTCATAGAAGAGCAGCTCTCTGGCCTCCAAGTCCAAAAGCACACCGAGTTGGGCCGGGTTGCGCAGCAGCCCCAGGGGCTGGTGCTGCCCATTGTGTGAGAAGCGAAACTCCTGATCGTAGCGGGAGAAGACCCAGGAGAAGGCGTTGTAACCCAGGCGGCAGTCACTGCCAGGACCCTTGCGGGGCAGCTGGCCCGAGGCCACACCCACTTTATAAGCACAACTGTTCTCGACATTCACCATCCAGGCATGCAGCCCAGTCTGAAAAGAGGTGGCAGCCAGGGCATTGGGCCAGTGGTCAAATCGCTCTGGGCCATCTGCACAGGCCTTGATCTTCTTGGCACTGAAAGTCAAGGTCCTTCGATCATCTGACAGTTGCAGGACAGGGCTGACGGTCCTCTCATCAATGCGTACATCCTCTGTGCCTGCTGGAAAGAATTACCAGAGTTGGTCATGGCCCCTCTGCCCCAGCCCTAACCTGGTCTCACCAGGTAGCAAAGGGTTTCCTTGTTGCTCACTGGCAGGGAGACCTCAGAGCAGTCAGTTACTCTCTCACCCTCAGTTTCCTCATCTGTAAAGTATCAAATAGGACTTACCACAACATGGTCAATGAGAACTAAATAAAACAATTCATGGAAAGTGCCTAGGATAAAAAAAGCCTTCAGTAAACTATAGCCATGCTAAAACTAGTTATGGTTAGTCTAAGATCGTCTTCTGTAAACTTTGATAGAAATAAGGTCCAGAGAGGAGAAATGAGTTGCTCAAGGCTTCGTACCAAGTTGGTGGCAAGGTCAAATTTTGTTCCCACTTACAGCACTGGTTGTACTGCCTTCTGGCTGGCTGTATCTGTGGCATTCAGATCTAATTTATTTTAGGGATCGAGCTTTGCAGCTAAGAAGCATGAGACAATGCAGATTCCAACAGCTGAATGAACAGCGTGCTGGTAAATCAGGTACATCTGATGCCAGAATCTAGGGTAAACAAGCTATGGCTTGCATCAAAATTTTAAGAATAATATGGGAAGGTGGTTAAAACTGAGGCAAGATTCAATTTACTAACTTAACCTTTCCATGAACTGTGCAAAGACCACCCCTGGGAGTATGGGAGCTTCCATCCAGCCTGGGAGAAGCCTGCTCTGAAAATCCTCTGCAAAGTGGAAATTCTTAAAGGTATGAGACTGGCTGTCTTCACTCTGCAGCCCCAACATACAGCACAGGGCCTGGCTCACAATAGCCTGGAGTCAGTCAGTGTTTTTTAAGTGAATAAATGAAGCAGATCCAGGCAGCTTCTTCCTGGTCCAGATGCCCTCTAGTTGCTGTTAACTGTATTGTCTTAAAGAGAAACCTGATGTTTCCAATAAATCATAATGAGCTTCCCTAGAAGGACAGGATGGTAAAGAGAACACAATTTATAGGAACAAGATTAGTTCTCACCAACCACAGAACAGATTGGTCCGGAAATGGGTAGGACCTGTTCCAGCTCATCCCCATCCAGAGCCTAGGCCCCCAGAACAAATTGTTCCCAGTATGACTGGCTGCCAAGGCGACCATCCCAAAAGCACTGGTGCCCAGTGTGCAACCCAGCAGCAAACCCCACAGACAGACAGACAGACAGAAGCCTAGTTGCTCCTGATGGTGCTGGGCTCTGGCAGCTACTGACCTGAGAGGGACCTGAGAACTGCCGTTGCCCACAGTTGGGTCAGTAGTGGGCTCCAAGTGCACTTCTCATTAAAGTTTAACTTTTCAGATTCCTGGGGATCCAGAATGCCCTCTGCTTCTTCAGTCCTGTGTAGAGAAACAATAAACACTCAAGAAGGTCTTGAATCCAAAGCATGTAGATAATTTACAGGGAGGTGTGTGCTTGGTGCAGGTACTAGAAACCAGAGGCAGTGTGCTCTACCGGAGAAGGGACTCCTGAGTGTCTCTCACTAACTGGGCAGTTGAGCTTGGACTAGGTCCTGGGCCACTGGCTTCCCTTTGTGGTAGTGTTTCTACTCCAACATTCTAGCCAGAAAATATACTGTTTCAAAAATATACTGCAAAGCTTGGCATGGTGGTGCATGCCTACAATCTTAGCACTTGAGACGTGAGGCAGGAGGATTATCTCAAGTTCAAGGCCAGCCTGGGCTACATAGTGATTTCATACAAGAACTCCATAGTGAAAGCCTGTCTCAAAAAACAATAAAATCAAAATCTATTGCAGCAGTAATGTTTCTCTTGGGTTGGTCAGAAGGTACAGCCACTCCTCTGCTCTTAAAATTCAAACACCTGTGAGCAGTCACACAGGAAGGAATCATCAGTCATGGAAAGGTAATTGAGGAAAATAAGGATGCCTAAGAAGAAATAATTGCCATTTATGTAGCTGCTAGGCTTTGCAGTTACTGCATTCTATCCAGGACCATATTTCAGTTTTGCTATAACCTCGAATGTAGTGGTTATTCAGTCTGACAGGAGAGAACAGAGATTCAGAAAAGGCACTCAGCCAAGCTGGATTCAGGTCCTGCCTCCATACAAAACTAGAACAGCTACCATTCCACATGTTTTCCTTGACCTGAACTGAAATCTCAAAAAAGTATAGCAGTGATGGCAAACCTTTTAGAACTTTCAATCATTCAAACAGCCTACTGCAGCACAAGTACCATAGGTTTGCCACCCCTAGTATGGAACAAAGGGGATATCACAAAGCTTTGCGCCTTCCAGCCTGGGCTCTCATCTTTCCCATCACCTCTAACTGTGAAGCTGATTCTGAGGCCAGTCAGCAGCCCTCTCTCCCTGATGGATTCAAGCTTTGTAAGACTGCCTTGCCTAGGAGGAGCAAGGAGAACAGGGCCTTGAAATACTGACAGTGAGCTCTGGTAACAAAGTGTTCTTTGTGGACAGGACAACACAGGGACTGTTGACATGTTCTCAAAGCACAGCAGCTCTATCTGGAGAAGCCCCAGGAAATAGGTGGGGCAGAAACAGCCAGCACTGGCAAAGCTAAACTGTTATCCTAGGACAGACCTGAGACCAGATGTGGATAGTAGAGTCCACAGAGAACCACATAGTACAGAAGAAAAAACCCAGCCTCAGTGGGATGGAAGTGAAATAGGGCTCCACAGGAGTGCTCTGACTTATATCTGAATGCTCAGTTCATGTAGTGGGACCATGGTCACTGTTAGGTGAGAGTGAGCTCAGCAATGGATGTGGAAACTAAGTCCACCAAAGGCATTTCTCAGTAAACAAATGAGGGGACTGATAACTTTTGAACGTAGCTCTTTGAGAGCATACACCTTCAGCCAAGGGTCACAAAGGATTGCAGAGATCTTAAACTCTACTAGTAGGTTTTTCAGTAGTAGAATGAGCTTAGTAATTCTCAAACAACTTTGTGAGCACTGTAGAATTGAATAAATGAATGCTTTGACATTGGGAACCAGTATTCTCACTATAAAAGAAGAAATACAAATGCCGAATAGCAGCAGGGAAAGGAAAAATTCTGCAGTGCTAGAATAGAATTCAAAGTTGTGAAACAAACTTGTGCATGAAATAGTTAACCACATCCCACTCTGATTGTTGCTCCCTGAAAAGACCCAGTAGCAATGACCTATCAATAGCAATGAGTATACTTACTGCCCAGGTCTTGGCTTCTAAGTATCTTTCCCTACTAAAGAAACCCAGACCTCTGGAGCTGAATCCAGAGCTGGAACAGGAGAAGAGTAAGCTGAGCCTGGGATGTATTCCTGCACCACAGAACAAGTTTTCAGAGGCTAATGGGACTTGTCAAAAAGACACAGAATCCATCTCAAAGAGCTCTGACTGAGCCATGTGGGATAATTTGTACAGTAAAATTAAAAATGGGTGTAGTGTAATGCATTCAATAAAATATAAACTCATGAAGCTATTGACACTAAATAAGTGAATGAACAAACAAATAGGCAGGAATTATCAATGGATGCAAAACCATTGGGTAAAATAGAAGGGATGCAAGATACAGAAACTATCTCCTCACACTTGTCTTAATCATGAAAGGGAAAATATAACTGTATAATGAGGAAACACAATAAACACCATCATTAGATACCACCTTACCCAAGTGCTTAATATTAACCTGCCTGATGATGGGACATTGCCCAAGTGACATCATATTCCCCCAGATATGACGGACTGAGGACTCATAACTTAAGAAGTATTCTTCCCTAAAATGTACTGACTCTAATCACAACGTAACGTGATAGGAAGTAATATAATAAGCTTTACCTAGATAGGACAGAGAGACTGAAGAAGATCTAATGTGGCAATATAGTAACTGACAATTCTAGGTGAAACTTATTATACTACTCTTGCAACTTTTCTGTGTTTGAAATACTTCAAAATAAAAAATTAAAGATCAAAATTCTTTTCAAGCCGGACGTGGTGGCTCACACCTGTAATCCCAGCACTAGGGAGGCTGAGGCAGGAGGATAGTTGTGAGTTCGAGACTAGCCTGAGCTACAAAGTGAGCTCAAGGCCAGCCTGAACTGCATAGCGAGACCCTGTCTCAAAAAAAAAAAAAAAAAAAAAACAACTTTTCAAAACTCAGATCTGCTCCATATTGAGGATAGGCTGGGTTAAAGGAAGGTGATGAAGACGAAGAATGAGAAGAGTGGCAGAAGTGGGGAAAGACTAAGAGGGAAGAAGTGGGGGTGAGCCACACCAACACTAAAAGGAGAGACTCAAGACTAAGGTGTAGCTCAGTGGTAAAATACTAGCCTAGAACATGTGAGGCCTTCATCCCATCTCCAGGTCACCCTCCAGAGAGAGAGAGAGAAAGACAGACAGACAGACAGAGACAGAGACAGACAGAGAGAGAGAAAGTAAAATAAATGTGGCTATACCCATACTGTGGAATACTTCATAGGCTTTCCAAACAGTAAGATAAATCTATATGCACTGACATGTAAAGATTTCCAAGTTAGCCTATTAGAACAACAGATATAAAAATGTTGTTTAAAAAATATTGTTTAAAAAGGCAAAAAGGTCAGCAAACAAGCCAGCCATGGTGGTGCAAACATGTAATCCCAGTGCTCAGGAAGCTGAGGCAGGAGGATCTCTGTGAGGTTGAGTCTAACTTGGGCTACATAGTGAGTTCAAGGCCAGCCTGAACTACATAGTGAGATACTGTTTCAAATAACAAAATCAGCAAAAAAAAAAAACACCCCACAAACTCTGTAATTAAACAAGAAGGTCTAAAACCCCAGATCTATTAAAACCAATCAACTCTAGTGAATAGAATTGGGAAGGACAAATAGAACCTCACTTATTTTCTCTTTCTCACTGAGGATCAAATCCAGCTTCTTGCATATGCTAGGCAAGTGCTCTACTGATGAGCTGTACCCTGAGGCTGCTGAGTTAATTATTTTGCACGGCAAATTACATCTTCTTGGCCTCTTCCTTAGACTTTGCCTCTCAGCCCTTTAGAACACAAGGTAGGACTTGGTGAAATTCTTTTAGTACTGAATAATTAAAATGCAAAATGTGAGTGATAATGCAGACTTGCATTTCAAAGGTTCTTTCATGAGAGAAAGGGAGTAGAGACGACAGCACTAGAACAGATGCAAGTTTCCTTTCCCTTTTTGAGCCACACCATCAGTACCCAAAACTGAAATTCTTGTTAAACTATTCCTTGACCACATGAACATGTCTTTTAGTACTCTCTGTCTGTAGACGAAGGTGGTAAAACTCTTGGACAGGGACTCATTTTGATACAGGACAATGTGAGAGGAAGCCCATGAAGGCAAGGCTCTGATTAACAGGATCTTCACTGCCCTTCATGTGCGTCTAAAGCAGTGGTGCTAAGGCACAGGAGCAGGAAGAGCCCAGTGACAATGGGATGGGGAGAGGCCAAGAGTCCCCGTGACTACCCAAGCAGATCCCAGAGCCATACTCACCTCTCAAAAATCTCCTGCTCTTTCTGCTGCAAGAAAACAAAACAAAGTCAGATGTGAAACCAGAAACCCACAGGCAGTCAAGACTTGAATATATTTAACTGAAGGGTCTAGAATAAAAGCTCTTTTTCTCTCCTTAGGTCCCAGCATCAAGTTTTACAGGCTGTTCTCATACACATCCTTGTGACACATGCTCCAAATGAGCCACTCTGTGGTCCCTGCCCCACGCTGCCCTGGGGTCCCCTCATTCCCCCTACGGACCATCAGCCATTTACTAAACACATCTCCCAAGAAACAGCAGCTCCTGGTTGGCTGAAACTTTTTGAATCTTCTATTGTGACTGTCCCAGTGTCTGAGACTGTGCATGGAAGCTGGGTGACTGAATGAATGCACAATCAAGGGCAGTCACAGGAACTGCCCTACTTGAAAATGCAGTGGGACAGCTCAGTTGTTCTACATTCTTTTGTCTCTGCCTGGAAATTTTTACTCAGATGTCACACTGTTCCCTCAAAACTGGAGGCATCTGCAAATCTATATAGGAAGGCTGTGCACCAAATTTTAATCATGGTAACTTCTGGTAGCCTTAAAAATGAACTCTGTGTTTTCTTATCAGCTCCCTGGAGCACACTGTTCTCCTTGTGCACTGCTGACTTCCTTGGACATGGGTACTTTCTTACTGCCTCTAAATCACCCCATGCAGGAAGCCTTCCTTGAACCTCTCCCAGCCCGGATTGTGGGGTCTGTCTTTCTGAGTGATTACCTCTACCAAAGCACATATCCTTCCTTACGCTAAACCAGCTGATGTATTCATCTGCTTCATAAAGCTGCGAGTAGCTAGCAGCTGTATCCTGTAACTCTGCTTGATAAGGAGCTTGCTATTAAAAGGATATTGCTACCAGTTGCCAAGGGAAAAAAACCTCATAATTTGATTCCCCTTGCCTCATGAGAAAGAAAGTATTCAATGATACTTACTAAAGCACAGTAAGGAGGAATTAATTCAGGGCCCTTGCAATAGGATAGGGACCACTGCAGCAGGGAAAGGATTGCGCTCAACTCTGAGGAGGGCAAGTGCAAGTAGGAATTTATAGCCATGGAGTAAATGGATGAAAAACTACTAAAAGAAAGATCAGGGGTGAGGGGAGTTCTGGCTAAACTAACCTAACAGGATTTTTGCTGCAACAGGCTAGGGTGATCCCCTGGGTATCAGCTGGAGGATGGTGGCTGATGAGGAACCCGATCAGATATGAGAGTAACCAGATATGGAAAACAAGGGGCGGTCTGCTAAACAGACTTAGCAGAGTTCTTTTGGTTTTTACTAGGAAGTAAACAGGGGGCTGGGGATATAGCCCAGAGGCATAAGTGCCTGCCTGGCAAGTGCAAGGTCCTGAGTTCAATTTCCAGTACAAAAAAAAAAAAAAAGACTAGGAAGTAAACAGAAGGGTCCAGGAGAAGGGTCAGAATGCAGACCAAGCAAAGGAGCTTTGTCACTCATCCCTGCTCCTAATTCTCACTTTCTACCAAAACACATTCCCCCATCCAAGTATTAATCAGGCCCGACCCTGCTTAGCTTCCGAGATCAGATGAGATCGGGCGCATTCAGGGCGGTAAGACCGTAGACCCAAAACACATTCTCAATGTCTCTCAATCTGGGAGTCTGGCCATTGGCTATGCCCTCAGCCTGGCCCGACTTACAATCAGCTGGTGGTCATCCAGACGGGTAAGCATGTCCACCAGGCTGGTGCGGATGGCGTCGAGCTTCTGCAGGGCCTCAGCCCAGTGTGCCCGCTGTGTCAGGATGCTCTGGTGGGCCCGCTCCTCTTCGCCGTGCACCTGTTCCAGCAACCGCTGCTCCTCGCTCTCACAGACACTCCTCACCACACTCAGCCGCTGGATAACCAGTTCCCTGGCCGCGCTGGCTGTGCTCTGACAAGGGATGAAATGAGGAGTTGGGTTCCGGCAAAGCCCCAGTCAGGATTAGGAGAGTTTGGGCTCGGTAGGAAGGAATGCCAAGGTTGAAAGGCAACGTCTGTGATGGGAATAGTAAGGGAAACAGTAATATTTACACCATTTACTTTGATGGACCAACAGTGAAACTCCCCATTAAGCTTTAGGGTAAAGAAATTTGAGATCCAGACAACCAGGCTAGATCTCAGGAGGCCAAGATCACAAAATGGAGAGGTTGAGCAGGGCTTAGAGAGCAACTACAATCACCTGATTTCTTCACATTTCGAAATACTTAGGCCAAGGGATCAGGATCAGACAATTTTAGAAACTGTAGAACAGAAGAGCTTAAAAAGTCATTCCTATCAAACATCTCCATAACAAGAGTTTTGGTTGATATTTCTCCATAACTAAGGAAAAAATGCATTACTTCCTAAGACTGTCTGCTCCAACAAGTTCTATATTACAACTTTTATGTGCCACAGAGAGGACCTGAAACAATTCTCAGCCAGTGAAGTTAATGAGCATCTTTTTCTAACTCCTAGCACAGTGTATGGCATGCAGACAGTCCAGATAGTGATTGGATGACTGAATGGGAAACTTTTTCCTGGTTTACTAAAGAAACTCTTGGGAGCACTGACATAGCAAGTCAGTGGCAGGGGTGGAACCAGAACCCAGTTCTCTTGACTCTCAGCCCAACACTATTCTTTTATAGCAGATACCACCTGGTAACTAGTCCTCCCAAAAGCATCTGTTGCATAAACCTGCCTTGTACTCTTGCCCAGCAAGTAACAGCAAAGCTGCCTCTTCAGGTCAGAGTCAGAGAGAACCAACCTCTTTACTTGAGTTTTGTCCCCAAAGACCTGGTTTGCACAATGCAGGGAGCAGCCATCCCTGTTTGACAGAAGAAACTAAGACCCAGAGTTTGCAGCATGGGAAGGTTAACAGAGAGGCCAAACAAATGACAAGTGAACCCACCTGGGTTACATTATCAGCTCCTTAATCGGTCTCTCTGCCTTTTACCCTGCTATCTATAGTCACTTCCCGATACTTCAGCCAGTGTGTTCCTTTTTAATCTTAAATCACATCATCCTACTCTGCTCACAAATTTCCAATGGCCTCTCATCAGATCCAAAGGGAAAGGAAGGTCTTTACATGGCCTTTGAGGATATGAAACGGCTCCACTTTGCGCACCGCCTCTTCCACCTGTCCTCTGCCAGCTCACTCATATGTTCTGCTTGGTCTCACAGGCCTCCCTGCTGCTCTTCCCACATGCCAGGTCCACTCCCACCTGGGGCTTCTGCACTTACCATTCCCTCCTTCTAGAAAACTCTTTCCTCACATGTGTGGGCCACTCTGCCACTTCCTAGGTTTTTGTGCAAATATCAACCTACCAAATGAGGTCATTCCTGATAGCAGCAGGTAAGATTGCCCCTGTCCTCAACTCATGCTATCTTATTTCCTGTTTTATATTTCCCCATAGCTCATATCACCTTCCAACATAACACATATGTGACAAAAATGTAGGCTTCATGAAAACAGGAATTTTTACATGGTTTGTCCACTATGGAATGCCCAGCACAAAGGACAACAGTACCTGGCACATGGTAGGCGCCCAGTAAGGATTTGATAAATAAATAAATAAATAAATAAATAAATAAATAAATAGTGGGAGTTTCCCCCTTAAAGTCAGAGTCTGCTACTGTAGCTTCTAACCAACCTTGTTCTGAGGTGTGATAAGTGCCAGTGCAGTAAGAGAAGAAAATAAAACGATAAACTAAACTAAAGCAGACATGAACATGGAATAGGTGTCTGAATACCTAGCAGTTTTCTAGTTTCTGATTCTATTTCCATGTAGGTTCTGAGATATCTCTGCATCCTGCCAGGAAATTCCCTGTCTTATGCAAGTTCAGCTGGGGTCGTGTTCTCTGCAATTAAAGAGCCTTGGCCAGGTGTGGTGCATGAGCCTGTAGTCCCAGCTACTCGGGAGGCTGAGGTGGAAGGATCACTTGAGTCCAGGAGTTCTGGGCTGCAGTGCGCTATGCCGATCTGGTGTTCGCACCAAGTTCGGCATCAATATGGTGACCTCCCAGGAGCAGGGGACCACCAGATTGCCTAAAGAGGGATGAACTGGCCCAGGTCGGAAACAGAGCAGGTCAAAACTCCCATGCTGATCAGTAGTGGGATCGCGCCTGTGAATAGCCACTGCATTCCAGCCTGGGCAATATAGTGAGACCCTGCCTCTTTTGAAAAAGTTTAGAAAAGTAAAATACCTATCTCCAAAAAAAGCCTTAAAGCCTGCTCCATGTACTACGGGGCAGAAGGAAAGAAACACGTATAGCCCATATCCTGAAGGGCATGCTTAAGGGTGGAACATAGCAGTGATAACAAGTCCACTGAATAAAGGTCTAGCAATGGACTATAGAAGAAGGAGCACTGACCCCAGTCTTAGAAGATCCAGGGCACAGAACTGACACTGCTAGGAGGTAGTGTGACCTTGAACAAGTCAATGAACCATCACAGGACCCATTTCTCCATTTGCAAGTAGGGATCAGCTGCCACCCTCTGTATAAGATTGTAATAAAGAATACTCTGAAAGTCCCTAAGTAGTTTTATAATTCTGAGACTGAGTCCAAAATAACTGGATGGTACAGTGATGCTACACTTCTTGATCCTCTACCCTAAGACACCTACAAAAGTCACCATCTGGCAGAGTCTTTGCACCCAGTGAGGTACTAGGAACAAACCCACTCTGTCCAGATGGTAGAATTAAGGCTCAGAGATGCAAAATCACCCTTCCTGGACATCCAGTTTTGCTAGTAGCACAATGAGGCTGTGAGGTTGGAAAGGGACACTAGACCTGACCAAGTCCCTCGGGCTAGGGTCTTATCCAGGAAGGGACACAGCACAGAGAGGAATGGGGAAGAATTACCACTGCTTGTTGGTTCTTCCCCAGGAGAACCTCAGCCATATACTTGGTGATGCCAGCACTCTGGAACTGCAGCCTCTCACATTGGTCCACAATCTTGTTCTGCAACACAGACACTGCTCATGGCATCTTGGATATCCACGCATATAAGCCATTTGTGCATTCCAACACATTTTCCCCTTTTACCTCAGAACTTACCGTTATAAAAATTGATACTGCCTCCAAAATCTTCATGCCAAGGGTCCTGCACTCAGCCCACCATATCCCATCCTTCTAATTCCCTAACTCCAGAGCTCCCATTTCAATAGCTCAGTTGTGGCCACCATCACAGTAGTCTTACCACTCTTTGCTGCCCATCATTCTCTACTGTAGCCTCCCTTCCTTCTTTACCCTCAAGCCCCCTGACCTGTCATTATAACCTCTTCCTTGCACACGCTCTTGACTTTCCTTCATACCTGGGCTCCCTGACTCTCCACTTCTGAGCAGAATGTGGCTTCTCAAGCTGCTCTTCCCTGGGTTGCCACCGTTCACGAGATGGCATTATCAGTTATTAATCTGTCACTCAGACCAAAAATTCAGGACTTTATCTTTACTCCTGCATCTAACCCATCAGAGAATCCAACATTTCTTGTTTGGCCACTTCCGGTTAATTTCCTTCCTGTTATTCTACACAGATGATCATGCCCCTATTCCCCATTAGTCACAGACACCCTTTATAAGGGAATCATATCAAGAGGTGCCCTGCTCAAGGTCCCTCAATGGTTTTCCAACATACAGCAGATCATGCTTCTAGCCAACAAGGCCCTGCCTGATGTGACTGCTTATGTCTCCAGTGTCACCTCCCACCACTCTCCACCCTGACCTTCCCTCCATTCCGTAAAAACATCAGACTTTTCCAGACCTCTGTTCCTTTGCACCCATTCTTTCTCTAGCAGTAGTCTCACGTGTGTGTGTTGCTACTTTATTCTGTCCAGATGTCACTTCCAAAAGGTCTTCTCTGACTTCCCTCCTCATATTTTATTTTTTAGTTTTAGATTTTTGGTGGTACTAGGGGTTAAACTCAGGGCCTTTGCATGACTATAGTCCCAGTGAGACTGTCTCACTAAGTTACTGGGCTTGGGCTCGAGTTTGCAATCTTTTTGCCTCAGCCTCCCAGAGTGCTGGAATTACCACATTTGCCACCATGCCCAGCTCCCATTTATCTTTTATTGTGCTGTATTTTTCTCCCTTGTATTTACAACTCTCAGACAACATGTTATGTGTTTACTCTTTTGTGTATCTGTTCCCCTATGCCAGGAATATAAGTACCATATCTTTGACCTGTTCTCTGAGTTCCTGCAAATAAAGGGCCCTAAATAAATATCTGTTGAATGAACATCCATTGCTTTGACCACAGAGGGGCAGCAATTCACAGTTTCCACAGCTACCAGTATCACCCATGGGGGCAGAAGAGTTCTAGAAATGAGAAAGCCAAGGCCCACAGGATATAGGGTGAAGCCCTCTGCTTCTCCACTCCGTTTCTCCAGGAAACAGCTGGAGCCCTTCCAACCAAGGTCTCTCCACTATTTACCCCAAGACTCTCCTTTTGTTCCATCTGCCACAAGGCAATCCACCTATCTCTTCCAGGAACTCTTTGTAAATCCTTCCTCCCACAAACTGGAATTAGTCTTACTTCAAAGGTCCAAATGCAAAGTTACAGAGTTGAACTGACTACACAGAAGCTACTATCTCTGTGCACCCAGCCACTGAGAGAACTGAACCTAGAGTCTGAAAAGTTACAGGTCAGTGATCCACAAGGTAAGAGAACAATTCAACTGGTGCTGGGTTTTGTGCCATTCCATAACAATCTTACCCTGGGGTGCAATTTCTTTGCTGGCTGGAGGGCTAGGGAAAGGACTATGCTACAGACATCATCTAATCTAGAGCTGGGGATGTAGTTTAGAGGCAGCCTAAGGCTCTTGATTTGATCCCAGAGGTGGAGAAAAAGTGAGGACAGAACTCACCACCCTTCAAGCAAAGGAGATGAATATATTTAAAATGGGGGGGGGGTTTGTCCAGGGAAGACACCCAAGACAGAGTACAAGCCAAAGTAAGTACCAGGCTTGCCCTGCCCCACTCTTCATCCCCTCTGTCACTCAGGCCCTGGTGGGTACTTTTTAAAGTTTTCCACTAGCAAGCATCACTTCCTCCCCCTAACCACCAAAGCATAAAGAAGTGGCTTCCTCTTGCTTAGTCAATGAATTACCCCTCTCCTTTCAGCCTCTGAACTTTATAGGAGCCCTGTAGGAGTTACTGCCTTGGTTTCCAGGCTTGGTCTGGATGAATGAGATGATATACAGTTAAGTATTTTGGAATTTGCTTAGTTCCTACCCATCATGCAAGCCGATTATATCACACTATCTAAGTTTATTTTTATCATCATTATTGTTGACTAGTAGAACCAACTAGAAGCTTGGGATGCACTGAATAACTGAACCCCTTGTGGCCCCAACACTGTTATGTTTCAATTCAGTGTGAGTCAGTGAAGTCCCCAGTGAGGGCACAGGTGCACAGCAGAGCTGAACTCCAGGGTGTTTGGGAGAAAGAAGCCAGTTCATCCAGCCTTGGGGAAATCCCCAGGACCTCCGCCATGGTAGAGGGTGGAAATTCCTAGGTGATCTGACTCTCCAAACTAGGAGTGGGGGTGACAGGAAAGCGAGCTGGAGCCCAGCTGAGAATGGAGGTGAGGAGAACCTTAGGGGAAAATTTTCTCCCGTCCCCTCCTCACTCCCTCTGTTTATCCTGGTGAAACCAGCTTGAAGCACAGTCAAGGCCAATCCTGGAAGGGAAACAGATCACCTCACCTAACCTGAGGATAAGGGTGGCAGCTCTGGGTGGAAAGGTGAAGACGGACAAGTTTGTGTGTGTGTCCCTCCCTTTCTCTCCCTCTCGGTCTCTTGAGGCAGGGTCTCTCTGTTCCAGGCCACTTGTGGCCCAGGTTGACCTGCAACTCCTGATCCTTCTTGTCTGAGCCTCCCAGCAAGCCGAGATTAGGAACGGGTGGCATCACACCCAGCTGGGACCCGGTTTTATCAGAGGTCACCTATAATAAACACGAGTTACTATTCCTGCCCCCGAACTACACATGAAGACATCGAGGCTCTGGAAGTTACTGACTCACAGGGGAATCAGGGAAGGGTGGGATTCGAACCTGGGTCGACTCGGTTCCGTCGGCCATACCTTTCAACAGCAGGTTTTACAGGCGAAGCCAGTGGGGAGCCCGGGATCCCCGTCCCTGCCGCCAGAGCCCCGCCGCCCGCGGCCCCCGCCCGCTCACCCGCAGCTTCTCCGCGTGCTCGTCGGCCCGGCGGACGCGGTGTCCCCGGCAGCGGCCGCCCGGGCCCGCGCAGGCGGCGCACACTGGCCGCCGCTCCGAGCTGCAGAACCAGCCGAGAGTCTGGCCGTGCTCGGGGCACAACGCGCCAGGCTCGGACCCCGGCGCCGGCCCCGGCTCGGGCTGCGGCCCCGCGCCCGCCGCGGCCATTACCCAGCGCCCCGCGCCGCTCGCTCCACCTGTGGCAGGTGCGGCGGGGCGTGGCCAGAGCGGGGCGCGGCCTGGCTGGCCCCGCCCCCACGCAGCGCCTCCCGCCCCGCCCCGCCCCCACCTGCCCTGATCCCGCCCTGCTCGCGGCCCTTCCCCGGCTCCTTTGCTGAGTTAAAATGTCGTTGTATGGTGTTTTCAAATATATTAAGACGCCAGGACACCAAACATTAATGTGACCATAGGAAACTTATTGAGTACTTATTAAGTGCCAGGTTTCAGAGGGCATGGTGGTATGCACCTGCAGTCTCAACTCAAGGCGGGAAGATTACATGTTTGAGGCCTTCCAGGGAATCAAGGGAGACCTTATCTCATCAAGCGAGACCTTATCTCAAAATATAATAAAAAGGGCTGGAAATGTAGTTCAGGGGGGAAAAAAGTCAGCTCCCAAGTTTGGCCAAACACTTTGTAAGCATTTTATCATCTTCACAACAGCTCTTATGAGAGGTAATTTAGACAAGTGGCTTAAAAGTAGGCTCCGGTGTCAGAGTGCCCAGTTCAAATCCCTCACAGCCACACCATGGCCTCCACTGCAAAATAGGGATGACAGCACTTGTCTAGTAGATCTGGCTTGAGGAGTTTTGAGTTAAAAACACATAAAACAGTGCAATACCTGAAGTCTTTAAGCATCTGCTAATAGTTCATGGAGTGTATTATTAAGATTCCAAAGGAAGTTAAGTGACTTACTGGGGGTGACAGTTACTAATAAATAGCAATGAGTGAGAAACCTAAGCAGTGATTTTTTTTAAACCCATTTTATTTCAAAGAGAGAGAAAAAAAGCAAACAAAATTTCAAAACATGTCAATTAGGGGACAATAATGGTACCTAAGCAGTGATTTAAGGTTACTATGATTTTTTTTTTTTTATGCTTGGGATCAAACCCAGGGCCTCTTGCACACCAGGCAAGCACTGTACCCTGAGCTATACCCCAAGCCCTTACTGATAATTTTTAAAGTTGCAGATTGAGGATGGTTTACTCAAACTTCAGTACAAATTTTCTGAATTTGAATTTGAGGTTTGTTTTTTTTTAATTAGCACTGTGTTGGGCTGGGAATTTAGCTCAGCGGTATAAGCGCCTGCCTGGCAAGCACAAAGTCATAAGTTTGATCCCGAGTACCACAAAAAAAAAAAAAAAAAATTAGCACCGTGGAACAATAATGCATGTTTATTGTGAAGAAAGTTGACTTGCAAAGAAGAGCATGGAAGAAAAATCTACCCACTCCTTCCAGAAAAAAACGGCTAATAGGGACCTGAGCCATTGCAGGGAACTCTCCCCAAATCTTCTTATGTCAAGATTGAGAGCCAGTCTGGGGCTACAAGGAAGGCACCATTCCCAAGCCCAAACTCCTCCTAAGCAGGTCTTGGCACAGAGCTGAGCAAACTCAGTCAAAGGAGGCAAGTCTCAGGCCTTTTGGGGGGTTAATTCTGGATGCAGACATCTAGGGACAAGTGGCAGCAACATCTGGGGAAAAAACCTCTTACATCTTTGAATCTCCCAGGGGCTTAGGCTCCTCTACCCTGAGGTTCCCCTGAGCTACCATTACACAAAGCACACAGAAGTCTTCCCCTTAAAGGCAACAGGCTTTATTCCCAAAGAAATAAGGGCAGCTAACAGCCTGGAAAACACCCAGAGCAGTACTAAATGGTGTCACCTTTCAGCATGGACACTTTATCACCCTACATAGACAAATATATCTTATGACCAGACAGACTACAGAGTGGGATGCTGTGTTACAGGTTTCATTGCAGCTATACTACCTAAATCTATGGGACTTCGGTCAAGTTACTTGGTCCTTTTGGTCTCAGTTTCTTCATCTTGCTGGTTGTGGTGGTGCACGTAATCCCCACACTCAGGAGGCTGAGGCAGAAGGATTATTTTAAGTTAGAGGCCAGCCTGGGTGACATAATGAGTTTGAGGGCAGGTTGAACTACATAGCAAAGCTCTCCCTCAATCAACAGCAGCAAAAAAATCAATTTCTTGATCTCTGCAATGGGAGCAATAATAATATTACTCTGTGTAGAGTACTGAGTCAAGAATGAAATGAGATCTTATTTGCAGAATGCTTTCTTTGACATACACTCGTGAATGATAAATGATTTCATTATACATGTTAGGATCTGTACATATATTCTTATGGCAGGTCTGGGAATGTAAATTGTGTGAGGTTCTTTAGATAGGTCTTTCAGTGGTCTTGGCATCAAAAGAAGTTTTTCAGTACATCCCTGTGGGAAGGTGATAGCCTCATAACAGCATCTCTCCTCCTCTGGGGTTAGGAATGGAAATGGGCCATGGTAATTGGAGATTAGTTTACTCTTTTTTTTTTCTAAGGATGAGAAAGCTATGGGGGACAGAAGGAGGAAAAAGGGTAAGGTTCCTGAGAAAAGCTGGGCCCCTTCCTTGGGTGTAGCCCTGCAGCAGTCAGTGGTCCTAGGAGGGCTAGGTCTGGAAAGTCACAGCAAAATCACCAAACGTGTTCCCACAGAGGGACTAGGAAATTCAAAGGGACATGATGGGGAGAGATTTTGCTTTTTATCTTTTCCATTGCTCTTGCACTGAGGTGAACTGGAGCTGGAGAATCAGCCCCTTCCTGAAACAAGCAGCAAGCCATGCAGGACTCGCATCCTCACAAGGTCTAGGATACTCATAAACTCCCAGGCTGGGACTTTCAAGTTCATCCAGCTTCAGAATCACTGGGGAATGGGGCACAGGAGATGTAGGTGGGAAATGGAGTGTGGCTAGTAAGATTTTCATTCATTATGTCTGGAGTGGAAGCTGGGCAGGTAGTGCATGCCTGTAATTCCAGTATCTGGGAGGCTGAGGCAGGAGCATCACCATGAGTTTGAGGCCAGCCTGGGCTACATAGAAAGTTCAAAGTTAGCCTGAACTCAGCTGGGGATTTAGCTCAGTGGCATAAGCACCTGCTTGGCAAGTGCAAGGTCATGAGTTTGATCCCTGGTTCCACCAAAAAAAAAAAAAGTCAGCCTGAACTACATAAATGATAAGAATAAACGGAGGGAGAAGAAGAAGGAGGAGGAGGAGGGGTGGTGGAAGAGGAAGAAGCATCCTGAAGCAGAACCAGGAATCTGCATTTCTAGCAGTCATCCATGCTTAGGAAGCAGATGAGCCCTCTGAACTAAGCAGTGTCCTAAGCAGTGGCAACTCTTTGGTGGGGAGATGAAGTCAAGAAAGGAGCTGTTGTGGTGGTGGCTCATGCCTGTAAAGCTAGCACTCAGGAAACTGAAGCAGGAGGTTTGCTATGAGTTCAAGGCCAGTCTGAACTACATAGCAAGAACTGGCCCCCACCCAACAAAAACAAAAAAATAAACTGTTAATAGATTAAAAACTGGTGGTCAACTTACCAGCTGAATTAAATCAGCATGGTGCTAAGTGTAGATGGCCCACCTGAGGAAAACTGCCAGCAAAAAAAGAGACCGAGAGAGGAAGAATAGCATTTTGGGTTCTCCTAAATACTGCTGTTTGGAGTCATTGGTTCTCCTGGAGGAGCCTGCAGAGTTTCTTCCCTGATATGAATTCAGCCATTATCATCAGAAGAGCTCGTGACCTTATCACTGAGGACGGCTGCGGTTCACTTTGGGGGAGCTCTGGTGCTTATTTGAGCATTGCTTCCTGGCTCCAGAGGGAAAGATGTGTGCTGTTTAACCTCCAGGAGAAGTTTGCCATGCTGGATTCCTGATGTTTACTAGGTTGTTCTTGTGGGAGGAGGAGCTCAGGAGCTCATTGTCACTGAGGATGGTTGTGGTACTTTTCCAGGGAGCCCTGGTCCTTATTCTGAGCATCACTTCTTGGCTCCAGTGAAGAACCCTCAACTTATTAGCACAGATCCTTCACCCCACTGCCATAGACTTTCTAGCTTCCACTGCTGAGCTTCAGGCCTTCCCAGTGCAGATCCATGAAGCAGACTTGCATGATTCATTGTCATGGGCTCTGGGCCTCCAGCTGGACTCATAGGGGACATTGTCATGGACTCCAGCTAGGACTCATGCAGGACATTGCTGTGGGCTCCAGGCCCTCAGATGGATTTCCTTGGGTTTTTAGTGTTGTGGGTAGATTTCCTGCATTTCTTTGTATTTAACTCTTGGGTGACTATTACAATATAATATTATAAATTATGTGTCCTATATATAATTTTTCTCCTTGCAACCCCTGACTACAACAGAAAGGAAAACAACAAACCAAACAACTTTTAGTTCTTATTTCAGTTAAATACATGTAGTTGAATAAAATTTATGGGAGGCCATTGTTTTGGCCTAGGCGCTTACACTAGGCCCAAACAGACCAAACCAAACCAAAATGGAGTCACTCGTGCCATGCTAAATTCCACATTACCAAACTGAAACTAAGCTGTCACAAACTAGTTTTCCTGATGTTTCTACAAAACAAAAGCAGATTATTGCCCTGAACAGGCCATATTTAGATGGCATGATAAAGGAAATTCCCTTTGTTTTGATCCCATAGGAAAGTAACTTCAAAGTGACTTTATTTCTGCTTCCTTTAGCCCTGTTCTTCCCATAAAACCAACCTCTTTGTCTCAGTCCATTTGTTTTATAAAATGAGGTGCATTGTTAATTTTAGAATTGTTAATAGAAATCAATTTGATCATTTAACTAAATTTAGCCAAATTTGTCATAACTTGGTCTTCTGACTACATCTAAGTAAAACTGCATATTAGGCAGTGAAAACCAAACATGTTTCTTTCAGAGGGTCATGTTCAAAATGTCCAAAAGTGCTTAGGCTGTCCAGAGACTTCTGGAGCCCTGTTGGGCATGAGGAGGGCTGTGCCTTAAACATAGGATTGTGTAAATGGGACACCCCGAACCGGGGCAGAGAAGAATGGCCATGTTTATTACATTTTGGTCATTCAGCAGGTTTACTGGGCACCTACTTGTATGCTAGGCCTTATTTAACTAGGTTAGAACAGTCTAGAACAAAGTTACTTCCATGGACAAATGAAACAAATGCATATGTAGTTTAATGTCAGTAATGAGAAATGAAAAAGATTCAAACATTATATATTAAGGGAAAATCTCTGAGATGTCCTATATTTAATTAGAATGGCCGGAGGATGAAGGGGAGGACAGATGAAGGTCATCAATCATCTAAAAAAAAAAAAAATCACAGGCCAATGACAAAAGATGGTTTTGGGTTCATGAATATATGTTAAAACTTTAACTCAGGGCCAGGGATATAGTTCAGTGGCAGAGCACCTGCCTAGCATGCAAGAGGCCCTGGTTCCACCTCGCACTGAAATGCAAACAAATCCACTTCTCATTAACTCAGATCCCATCATGAGCGCCCTGCTTTCAACCTCTGCCAATCCAAAAGCAACCATCACTTCTCGTTAGAGATTGCCACCCCAGCCCAAAGCATTCCCTGCTTCTCATAATACCACATCTCTTTCTTCCCTGAATTTTAGAAACAATATTCCCTGGTTCTGGCCCCATGGGCACATTCCCAACTCTTCCCCAGTCCTGCTGGGGGGGTTTGTCCCAGGGCCTCCTCCCTTTTCTGACTAGCATCCTGTAACTGCTCCACAAACCTTTTGTTTCAGCATCGCAGTGTCTAGAGTTTGTTTGAACAGTGAGAAAGAGGTGTGACAGAGGAGCTGTCCAGGCAGAGAAGGTAGCAAGTGCAAGATTTTTTTTTATGCCATGACCTCTGCTCCTGCTCACCAGTGAACCTCATGAAATTCCATGATGAGACAGATAACCTGCTAAAAGTACAATTAGAGATCTTCACACATATGCCAAAGCATCCATTAGCCCCTACTATATAATATAGGGGATTTTATTTATTCTTATAAAATTAAGATTCTGTGCATATCCTGCTCTATAACCTGTCCTTTTATTTGCTTGTTAATGATATTTATGACACTTGTTTTTAGTCTTTACCCGGGGTGGGGTGGGGGTTCAGGATTGGAATCCAGAGCTTCATTCATGCTCGGCAAGCACTCTACCACTGGTTTTCATACCCAACCCTTTTTATTTTATTTTGAGACAGGGTCTGGCTAGGTTGCCCAGACTTGCCTTGAACTTGCAATCCTCCTGCCCCAGCTCCTGCGTAGCTGGGATTACAGGTGTGTGGCAGTGCACCTGGTCTTAAGGGTTTTTTTGGTGAATATTTGGAAAAGCTTTGGGGAAGAACTATCCTTCTCTCAGGTCTCCATGGAGCTTGTCTGCTTCCTCAGTGGGACCCTGGCCCATCCTTCCCACCCTGCCTGTCCCTGTCTCCGTTCTTCATTCTTTTTCAGACCCTTTTGCAGCGTGGCTAGTGTCAGTGGTAGAAATCACCTGACTGAGGTTTGTCTGGTTTCCAGGGGTATCAATGAGTATCAGCCCTGTGGGGCTTCTTGTCCTTCTGTGACATTTTTGCTGCACAGTCAGCTTCAACCATTACCTTTAAGAGGGCTCAGCAGCATGCCAATGCAGACAAACTCAGACCACATGGGTGCCATGTGATGGAGCCCAGGCCCCAGGGAGAGATCGCTTTCTGCTCAGGTCAGACCAAACTGGATGTGCCAAGACCTTGTCTCCAGAGGACTTTGGGACCAGCTCACTTCACAGGCAGGGCGTCATCAAATAGGACAAGCCCAGGAAAAAACAGCCAACCTAGGCAATAAAGAACCCAGAGCCAAGATTATATTTACATAAGACAGAGCTAGAGACACTGGTAGTGTTAGGCTGAGGGGTTAAGAGGTAAGGGACCTCCTTCTGTTGCTCACAGCCTAACATCCTATCTTGTGGTCCAATTGTCTTACTATGACTGCTTTCCCTTCTCATTCTTTATTCGAAAATATTCAATAAGGAGCTGGAGGTGTGGTTCAGTGATAAGAGTGGTTGCCTGGTATGTGTAAGACCCTTGCTTTTATCCCCAGCACTGCCAAACAAAACAAAACTCGATACATACCTACTGTATGCTAAATTTTCACTAGCCCCATAAGGCTATTTAAATTTAATCTTAATTAAAATGAGTAAAATTTAAAATTCAGTTCTTCAGTTGCACTAGCCATAGTTTAAGTGCTCAGTAGCTCTGTGGAGCCAGTTGCTATGGGACTGGTCAGTGCAGAAATGCTATGGTGAGCCACAGGTGGTAGAGCACACCTGTTTAATCCCAGGCCCCGCAAAGCTGAGGCAGGCGGATCACTGCGAGTTTAAGGCCAATCTGGGCTACACAGTCAGTTTAAGGACAACTTGAACTGTATAGTGAGACCCTGACTCAAAAAACAAACAAACAAACAAACAAACAAACAAACAAACAAGAAAAACTGCTGTGGTGTAGTGCTATGGGACTGCTCAGTGCAGAAACAGAACATCTCCAACATGGTAGAAACTTCTATTGCAATGTTTTGCTAGGCCCTGTGTTAGGCACCATCCATATAATTGTAAATGAGACTTAGTCACTATCCTCAATATGAGGAGAGAACTTGTCGCAAAATCAAGAAACAAGTAAAAAGGACTGGGGGTGCAGCTCAGTGAGAGGAGTGCTTATACAGCAGTCACAAGACTGGGTTCAGCGTTCAGTATGGCAAAAAAAAAAGGAAATAAAAATTACAGTATGTTGGAGAAAGTGTGCAGGCTTCGAAAGTGCGGTGGTAGGTGAGCTCACCCAGTCCAGAGCAGATAGGAATGACTAAGGAAGGCTTGAAGGGAGAAAAGGAGAGGCTGAGGATAAAGAACCAGACAAAAAGACCACAAGGGAGATGATCTTGGTAGAGCACCACGTGCAATGACCTAAAGGTGACAGCTAGCACAATAAATTGGAAAACTGCAAATAGTTTAAACCACTGCAGTGCAGTGTGGGTGGCAGAGGTAGAAGATGAAGCTAAAAAGATACATATTAAACCTTACAGAAAGAATTTCCATGTCACCTCAAGTATCTGTTACTATTGTGTATAACAATTTTAAGCTTAATGGTTTACAATTATTTATTTGATCAGAATTTGGGGACTAGCAAATAGGACTAATCTCAGCTGGGCTGTTCTTCTGATGGCTGCTCATAGAGCTACAGTCATCTGATGGCTCAGGTAAGGCTGGGTAGTCTAACATGGTCTCACTCACAGCCCTGGTACACACCTGTAATTTCATCACTCCGGCAAGCTGAGGCAGGAAGATTGCAAATTCATGCTCAGCTGGCGCAATTGATTGACTTAGTAAAACCATGTCTCAAAGAAAAAAAAAAGATTAACAATGGCTGGGGATGTAGCTCAGTGCAAAGGCCCTGGGTTCAATCCTCATCCCTGTTAATAATGGTGATTTATGATGTCTCACTCATATGTCTGACATTTTGTACTAGCTATTGGATGGACCATACCTCTCAAACTGGCTAGTCTGGTCCTCCTCCCATGGTGGCAGTGGTCCAAGAAGATGAGAGCAGAAATTGCAAGTTCTTTAGAGGCTTAAACTCAGAAGTCCTGCAGTGTCATTTCTGCTACATCCTACTGGGCAAAACATTACAAGGCCAGTTCTGATAGAAGCTTCAAAGAATCTGCAGTCATTTTTAATCTATCACACTCTGGATGACCTTGGCCTGATCACAGTGGAGACTAGAGAGAAGGGCAGGTTTTTATTTTTAGGATATTTAGGAGGTAAAACTGAGGAATCTTGGGGATTGTTCTCAAACAAGGAAGAAGAGAATTCACAAGTGTTCATCCTTGATTTGGCTAATTAACAAATGGCAGTGTTAAAAAAAAATTGGCAGTGTTCAGCATTTAGAGAAAAAAGAGGAAGAACAGGTTTAGAAGAAAGATGACGTTTCCAATGTGAGTCATGTCAAGAGAGAGGTGTTTTTAGACAACCAGGTGGAGACAGGTGAATATACAGGTGGCTCAGAAAGTGGTCTGGCTTCAGATACCAGTTTGGGAGTAGTAGATGCCACAAGCCTAAGGCATCTCTCAAGGGGGCTCCATCCCACAGCAGGAGCATCTTCAAGGTTGGAAGCTAGTAAATCAGCCTGTATCTGTACTTGAGCCTAGCCCAAGATCTACATACTAAAGTGCAAAAGAAATATTGGTCAGGATTTATTTATTCATTCATTTGCTCACTCATTCATCAATTCAACAAACATTCAAGAAGCCCAATGCTGCGCACCAGAAATACAGAGATGAATAAATTTTAGTCTGGAAGCAATGTTACTGTAGCTGTAAAAGTTTTTCTTGTAGCTGCTGTTAGTTTGGGAAACTCTCTTACATTTGGATCTCAAGAACGTGCTGAGGGGTCTTCTTGCCATTGTGCTAGGCTGCCATGGTTTAATGAAAGAACGATTGTAAGGAGTAGGGAAGTAGGGTACTGGAGAAGCATCCAAAGAAAGGATCTCTGGCTGAAATCAAGAAAAACTCCAAAGAAATAAGGTAGTCCCCTTTTCTGGGAGAATAATAATTAAAAGATGACAAGAACTTTATGTCTACTAGACACACTGCTTTTCTTGCATTCTTCGGACAGCGTGGTCTTGGTTACGTTCGTCCTCTTTGAACTTAACCATACGTCCTCTTTGAACTTAACCAATACATTGTTACGTTAAGAAAGTCACACAGAGAGCTCTTGTGTCCCCGGAAGACTTCCAGCGAGCGGAACTTAAGTTTGAAGGCCGCCAAAAACGCCCGGAGGTTTTTCTCCACCACACCTTCCCTAGCGACGCGAGGTTGGTTACTAGGGGCGGAGACGCGGGAGCGCTTAAGGTAGAGGATACCCTCCTGCTCCGCGTCCGGGTGGGCCTCATCTTTCGACCCGACACCTCACCCGTGGGTATGAAGCCCCAGATGGTAGAAAGGGTGCCGCGGAGAGGTGGGATCGGTCGCGCTCCCAGGCCGTAGCCAGCCACCTGCCCGAAGAGGCGAGGGAGTTTCAGAGGGTCAGCGTTGAGCAGGGTGGCACTAGGTTTCTATCTTGGGAAAATTCTCCTTGCTTGCAGAGATACCAGACATGAGCCTTAGGAAACATGTGTGATCTAAAGAGCCAGAAAGGAAAAATTGCATACAGGTTGTCCCCAACTTTGGAAGTTTAGACTTAGGGACTTAGGGAGAAATATATCCAAGCAAATAAATGAATGAATAAAAAGGGTTGGGACGTAGGTCAGAGTGAAGACCCTATCAGTGGTGTAGAACTGCTGTTTATCATTGAAAGCTCTAAAAGTATCGCCATCACTTCTAGGTTCAATCCGCCGTACCACGCTAAAATAAATAAGGAAATTGCCTTTTTCTCAAAAGCAGTAAACTGAAGATTTTTGATTGCCATAAGTAAAATCAAGATGTTTAAAAATTAAATATATCTTGCATATTTAGAAAGACGTATAGTTAACGTTACAGGATACTTTTTCTGTTGGAAACGTGAATTAAAAAGCTTGGGAATTTTATAGACTTGTTTTCTTTGTACAGGAAAACTATACTTAACAACTTTTATAATTAAACAGAGCCCTATTTACCTTGTAAATCTCTTTTCAGCGCAAACATATGCTTAGACAAGAGATTAACGTGAGCGTCTTTTCACTAATTACAGAGATTAGGAAGTGGCTACTTGAAATATTTTTCAAAGGATTAAACGTTACAAATCATTGAATATGGCAACTCACTAAGAAAATCCTATTGGTTCCAGGGTAAGTAATTCTAGAAGTTACATTTTCCCTAAAATATATAATATTCTTTATTTGGGAAATTTTGCTTTCAGAAGAGGCAAGCTAAGGATCCAATCAGTTTTAAGCCAGTCCATTTATAGCACCTGCAATTTCAAATGACCTAGATTTCTGGATAGCATCTGCTTTTATAGTTTGATGGCAATGTCGAAAAGTGGGTTAGGCTAGCAGATAGGAAGTCTTATGCTCTCTATAAACACAATATCCCAAGTATTTTGAAACTATCTGGGAGCTTTTTCTTTTAGCACATCTTATGGCCTATTGTGAGAATCCTAGAATGTCTAAATTGGGATATTAGAGTCCCTGCTTCATAACAAATATTTTTGTTGAACTGTGCAAGTCACTTGGAGCACAGTGATGAATAATGAGAGTCCTTTTCCTTATGGAGCATATAGTCTCCTAAAAATCATGTAAGATCCCATGTCCTTGTTGTTTTTTAGTACTATGAATTGAACCTAGGCCTTACACACGCCAGGCGAGTACTCTGCCACTAAGCTACATCCTCAGCCCTTTTTATTTTAAGACAGGGTTTCACTGAGTTTCCCAGGCTGGCCTCAAACTTGTGATCCTCCTGACTCAGCCTACTGAATAGCTGAGTGTAGGCAGAGTATAGGCTAGAAGCACCCGAAGACACACCACGAGATGAGGCAGAGCTGGGGCCTGAGCTCAGACTCTTGATGCTACAACCAGTGTTCTTGCCACTGCCTGTGCTTCTGGATTACTTACCTGTTCCTGCCAGGAGGTCAGTTCTGACAACTCCTCAGAATTCCTCTGGGGAACTTTTTCTAATGATCATGATATGAATGAGAATACTTACATAGGTAATTTTAGCTGCTCTTCTCCCTGAAGACAGGTGTTTCTAGAGCTAGGCTTGGTCAGTCCATAAGCAACTCATCTCTTAGAGCTTTATGGAGAACCCCAGAAGAAATGGGGACTGGGCACTCTCACTGCCCCATTTACTTCCCTCAGCCCTCTGGTGTCTCAGGATATAGCTAGTTGTGGAGGACACAGGACCTAAAGTGGCTGAGATTGGGCCCTGTCAGATTCCTTCAGTGTCGGCAAATGATCATGCTGGCCAATATTTTCAGCTCTCTCTCTCTCTCTCTCTCTCTCTCTCTCTTTCCCTCTCTCTCTCTCTCTCTCTCTCTCTCTCTCTCTCTTTCTCTGTTTCATCAGCAACTGGTACAGGGCATGAACAAATTAGGTTTTTCGGTGTTTGTTAGGTACTTAGGAAGTGTTTCCTGAGAATGAATGGGCATCTTTGAACGTGTAATTCGTCCTCTTTCTTTTTAGTTCTAGCTTTGTTATTGATGGAGACCATGTAAGTAAATCTGGGGAACAATAGTTTTTTTTTATTCTAAAATATATCATCTAGCACTAACATGATTTTAATTTCTAGGTCAGTGGTCCTCAAATTTTCTCAGGACTCCTTTTCATTTTTAAAATTCATTGAGGCCTCCACAGTGCTTTTGTTTATATAGGTTATAGATTGGGTTCAGATTCCTGCTTTGCTACCTCATATTGACATTAAAACAGAAATTTAAAAATATTTACCTATTTAAAAACTACAATATATAAACCTGTTGCATGTTAAGATAAATAACATAATGTATGACAAGCTTTACAAACAATTTAGTTGGGAAAATTGTATTATATTTTTCTAAGCTCTTACATGTTTGGCTTAAACAGAGAACAACTAGATTCTCATATCAGCTTCTGCTTTCAATCTGTTGCATGTTATATTTCAGGTTGACAGGTTGAGAAATCCCAGAGATATAGTTGGAAACAGGAGGAACTCAAAGACTCAGGAATCCCTCCTGGTCCTTAGGTCATACTTTGAGAACTGCTGGTCTAGGTCATTACCCTTATTGTACCACTTAATGTCATTATCTCTAGTATCTCCTTCTTATTATAGAATAACCTCGTGATCCTGGAGTGCTGATTTAGAGAAATGCCACAATAAAATTATTTAATACAATCCAGCAAGCAAGGAAGGTCATAGCACTTTGGAATAACTAAGTTTCTTCTCTTGTAAGAAGCTTCACTAATGTAGTTGATTTTTCTATTTTTAATTATATGCCCTTAGTATTTATTTTATTGTGATAGAGTAGAGATACCATAAAATTTACCACTCGTGACATTTGGCACATAGACAATGTTGTACAGTCATCACCACCTATCTACTTCCACAACATTTTCATCACCCCAAAAGGAAACTCTATCTGTTAAGTAGCAAAATGCTGCCCCGCCCTTCACCTCACCTTTGCTGTTGGCAACCACTGATCTGCTTTTTGTCACTACAGATTTTTGAACTGTGTAGGTATTTCATGAGTGTGGAGTTATACATTATGTAACCTTTTGAATCCAGCTTTTTCTTGTATGCTCCTGGGGCTTTCACACTGAGCTACGTCACCAACACTTTAGTTTTCATTTTGACACAGGCTGTCATTAAGTTTCACCAGCAGGGCTCAAACTTGCAGTCCTCCTGCCTCACTTTCCCCAGAGTGCTGGGATAACAGGTGTGCGCTACCACATCTGGCTTGTAGTTTGTAGCATGAAACTTACAATCTTCACCCAAGTTATAGCCATCGAGTGATGAGGGTTTTTTGCACTTTTTGACTATTATAAACAGTGTTTTTATGAACACTTATGTGCTAAATTTTGTTTGAGCACCTATTTTCAACTTTTTTGGCTATATCCCCAGGAATGAATGGCTAGATCTCTGAGTAATTCTGCATTTAACTTATTGAGGAATTTATTAGTACTACTTTTACATTTTTAAAAATTTATTTTTAACTAAAAACAAAATTTGTACATATTAATGGGATACCATATAATGTTTCAATGTATGTATACTTTGTGTAACATTTAAATCAATTTAAACATAATTCTTATTTATTTATTTATGTTTATTTATTTATGGAATTTTTTTAAGAGAATAAAACAAAACAGAATAAAGCAAATCAGAACAGAACAATGATACAGGACCTTAAAACAAGATAATAGGACATTAACAGTGTCTACCATAATGCCTCTCATTTTCTTCAAAATAGCTGTCCATACCTTCATACACAATAAAATCAAACAAAACAAAACAAAACAGAACAAAACCAATCAAAACAAAAGAATAAAAGCATTATAGGACTTCAAAACAAGATGAAATCCTGTAATGCTTTTAGGACTTTATTTTATTTATTTTATTTAATTTATTTTTTGTATTTTAAAGAGGGAAAAACAAAACAAAAATATAAGAAAAACAAGAGACAAACAATGATAACAAAAAAACCCAAAACAATAACAATATAGGCTTTCAAAGCAAGTTGGTAGGAATTTAACAAAGATTGTTATTTTGCATAGTTATCTTCAAAAGAGTTACTCAGATTACCAGATATAGACATGCAAAATCTAACCCAGGGCCTTCAGCACATTCTAATACTATGAATGTTAACTGTTTTGTTCCAAGAACTTGTAGAATTAGTAGTAAAGTCATCTTAGCTGTCTTAGGTATATATATACAAATTTATATCTTTTCTTTTCCCTTCCTTCTTTTCTCCTTTTCCCTATCCAAGTTATTTTCCCTCTTTGAGTAGTTTCTTACCCTTTCACAATATTTACTGAAGATTTTGTATCTTATATAATCTTTCAGTTTCTTACGCCAAGGAGATAATATGGTTTTTTTGTTGTTGTTTTGTTTTGGTACCAGGAATCAGACTTATGACTTTGCACTTGCCAGGCAGATGCTTGTGCCACTGAACTAAATCCCCAGCTTTTTTTTTTTTTTTTTGGAGACAGTTTCACTATATAGTTTAGGCTGGCCTTAGGTGTAGTTCAGACTGGCCTCAAACTTGCAATAGTCCTCCTGCCTCAGCCTCCTGAGTGCTGAGATTATTAGTGTGCACCACAATGCCAGGCTAATTCTTAGTATTTTTAAAAGTTAGTTTCATTTTTATTAATCTGCTGTTGCTTTATTGGCAGCTGCCATCCCAAGATCATAAGAGTAAAGCAGGGAAAAGAAGAAAAGCAGATGCATAAGATTCGTCTTTTAAAAATAAAGGTTTGACATAACCATACTTTATTGTTGTGCCTGGCAAAATTCACTGTGCGTGTTCGTCTTTGTAATAAACAGGGAACACAACTTCCAGCCACTGCAAGGGATGCTGCTACTCCACTGCCTATGGAAAGGAGCCCTTCAGACGATTTCTTGTCGCTTCTGTGCTGTAATGGGGAAACTGCAAAGCAAACTCAAACACAGCACTTACAAATACAGGTACAGCAGTCTCTCCCCGAGGTCTCCAATTTTATCAAGCCCTATTACAACTCTCTATGAAAGGAAGGGAAAGCCCAGAGTGAGTGTTGATGCTTTTCTGTGGACAGTTTGGTCTGCTTTCTTTCAGATGAGAACAAGTCACCTTGATCGTTAATATTGGCACCATACCTGGGGGGCCCTGCATCTTGGGAGTTAGTTGCAGTGTCAGCAAAGATGCCTGGCTTCAGGGTTCCCCTTTATCACATTTCAATCACTCAGTCATCCTGAGCCTTTTCAGAGTAACCAGTACCATTTCCAGCAGTGGCAGCAGGTCTCTTCTGTCCGTTTCCTTTTCCCCCTCAGCCTGGCCTGAATTGCTACTGTAACCCACATTCCTCTTCCCCTTGCTCTCCTGTCCACTCTGAGGCTTTGGGCTTCTCACTGTCCATTCTTCTTTAGCAGGCCTGATGGAATTATAGAAGAGAAAATCCAAATTAAAACTCTCCAAGAGTATAGCCCCGCTCATGTGGATTCTGTTTTCGTTGTTGCTGCTCTGGACTCAGAACTTTGTGTCTCTGGAGGAAAAGATAAGGTGAGGTTTGCAGTGCTTCCTGGAAATCCACCTCATTCCAGGAAAGATATTTTGAGGGAGAAGTCTAGGCTTGCATTTCTGGCAGGAGCAGGACTAATTAGTGTAGCAGTGTAGACTTTTGTAGATCTAACCCAGGGCCTCCAGCACGCTAGGCAGGTGCTTTATCACTGAGCTACATCTCCAGCCCACAAGATGGATTTAAAGTTAGGAGGACTGGGTTTAAATCCCTGCTTTGCTCCTTCCTATTACTTTGGGCAAGTATTTAAATGTTCTGAGTTTCAACTTTCTTACTTGTTAGGTGGAGGTGATAAACCCAATCTCATGGGGTAGTTGCATGGATTAAATGAGAGAATACAGGTTAGATCCCTAACACTATGCCATCCCTCCTATGTGCTTTCTATAAGCAGCAAATATTACACCAACCAACCTGTTTTTGTTGCTATAGCAGGAGTCAGCAAAAGAAACTTTCTAGTAGCTTCCTGTGTGCTTCTCTTTTGCTGAAGTCTACACTGCTTTGAATCATGATTCTGCCCTTGTATATTCTTTTCTTTGCTCCCACTGTTGCTTTGAATCTCACTGCCTCCTCTCCTCCCCGTAGCTGTCTCAGAGCACTCACCACCAGGCTACCGACAGCAACAGTGCTGACTTTCCGTACCCAATAACATTAATAACACTTTTCATTTTCAGCAGCCTGTTAGAATCTTCACATTTCTTTCGCATACTACATTTCCCTGGTTCTAAGATGTCCCTATTTTCAAATTCTAATACCTCTGAGATCAGGATGCACCCAAGTATCCTAATCGAATTGACAGCATTTTTGTCTTAAAATCTGTATCATTTTCAACATAAGGAATGTTATGAGTCTCCCTTACACCTGTGAATAGATAGGGCAAGGATTATCTTTTCCACTTTGCAGATTAGAAAACTAATTTTTAACGAGGTGCATCAAGGGTTGAGTCCAGTATAATGCACGCTCTTCACTTACTCTGTAGCAGCAAACCACAGAGATAGAGCCAGAAAATGTGTTCATGGTCCCTCTTAGAAATGCTTATAGTAAAACATTAAAGTATATACCTGTGAAAGGAGAAGAAAATGTTAAAAATGATTCTCTTTGGTATTTGAGATTATGGGTGATTTTTTATGTTTAAAAAAATGCAATCTTTTCCACGAAAATGTGAATATATTTAACAGTACCAGACTGTACACTTAAAAATGGTTGAGATGGTAAACTTTTAAAAAACAAAAATAAATGCAATGCAATAGGGACAAAATAATACCATGCAGGATTCTCCTTCACCATCTATGCTAGAACCTCAAATAGAATCCATTTTCCTTGGAAATGTTATCCAGACCCATGAGCATAGTTTAGAGTAGCAGCCTAGTGTCTTGGAAGAGACAGAGGGATGATCATGAGGAAAGAAAAATTCAAAGCAGATAGACGTGAAGTGAGCCCCTTAACAGAGAAGAAATTAGTTACCAGGGAGAAATGAGGTGGGAATGAAGTAAAGCCTAGTTTCAATTAAATGGAAATGGAGTAGTTGAACTAACCTGTTCTCTCATTCTGCAGACCGTTGTTGCCTATAATTGGAAAACTGGAAATGTGGTGAAAAGGTTCAAAGGACATGAACGTGAAATTACCAAGGTAATTGTTGGTGATTATCATGCAAGGAATTTGGAACAATAAGGGAATTTCTAATAGCTTTTGATATTGAGTGATTGATATTTAAACACAAAAAGCTTTGTTTGATGTGGTAAAGCCCCACTCCAGGAAAAGCAGAGCAAAGCATTCCAAAGTGGAAACAGCTCAATATCCATTGACAGCTGCATGGATAAATTAAGTGCATTAACAGACTCACAATGGAATATTACTCAGCCTTTAAAAAATGGAATTCTGATACATATTACAACCTTGAAAACATGCTTACTGAAAGAAGCCAGACAAAAAGGACAAATGTTGTGGTTCCATTTATGTGAGGTATCTATAATGGTCAAGTGTACATAGACAGAGGAATAGTTGTTACTAATGACTGCGGGGAGGGGAGAACGGTATAAAGTTTTAGTTTGGGATAATGGAAAAGTTCTGGAAATGAATGGTGGTGATGTCTACACAACAGTGTGAATGTACTGATGCCACTGAATTGGTTTGCCAGGTGTTGTGGTGCCTGCCTGTAATCTCAGCCCTCTAGAGGCTGAGGCAGCAGTATTGCCATGAGTTCAAGGCCAGTCTGAACTATATAGCAAGACCCTGTCTCAAAAAAAAAAAAAAAAATCTAAATGATAACTTTCCTATTATGTGTATTTTATCACAGTTTTAAAAAACATGGAAGATATCAGAACAGGGGAAAAAAGTGAGCAAAGATATATCAGGAAAATGCAAACCAAACAAATCCAGGAGTTCTGAAGTCAGAAGTGAGACGTGGGCTGGGGATATAGCTCAGTGGCACAGCACCTGCCTGGCAGGCACAAGGTCATGAGTTCAATTCCTGGTACCGAAAAAATAAAAACCAACAAAAAATGCAAAACCAGAAGTGAGAAGTATTAAAAGGCCAACCATGGATGCACACTTGTGCATCCCATCCATTCAGGAGGCTGAGGCAGCAGGATCATGAGTTCAAGGCCAGCCTGGGCAACACACCAAAACCCCATCTCAAAAAATAAAACAAAACAAAGTATTATATGGAACAGAGACTCACTTTAAGTTGATCAAGAGTACAACAGAATCACCTGTCATAACGGGGGAAACCTTGATAGTTTCAAAAGAATTCTTTCTGATTCATAATAATAATAATAATAGATTTGCTGTTACCTCCCATTTACAAGGTGGCTCTCAGCTCCAGTCACTATATTTGCTCTCAGGGCAGCAGGAAGGAAGAAGGGGCAAGAGCAAGTGCCCGCAGCCCCTTGTGGAGATTTTTCAGACATCCCACTTGCACTTCTGAATCACTGCATACTCTGTCTCCTAGGAGGTTGTAAAATCTGAGTTTATAGCTGAGCACATTGCCACACCCAATAATAGAGAGGTTTAATTGTTAAGCAAGAATGGGAAAATGAATATGGGATACATTGCTTGCAGACTGCTACAAGTATTCATATAAAAGCCTTAAAAACGATATATTAGCAAATAGAATCTAAATTTTTACTAAAAAGAATAGCATGAGTTTTATTCTAGGAATGCAGAAATGTTTTACTATTAGAGAATTGATAAATTAGGGAATTGATGATGAGTCTCTATTTATTGGTCAAAAGAGAAGGATATGATCTTCTTAGTAGACCAGATGAGCTCGCAAACATCCCTGCAGAATCCCCTTTGTATAATTAAAAATAAGTATAAAAAAGGCCTCTTTCAAGACAAAGTGAGTGCATCACAACATGAGATAGGAGGCCGAGTAAGGTGGTTAGTAAGACAGTACTCATTAACCTGGGTATGCTGAGGACCCAGTCCCCAGGGTCACATACAGATGTTCTTCAGGGGACATGAGAAGGGAGACAGTCTGGGGAGGTTCATGGAGGACATGAGGGTTTACAGCCCACCTTGAAGGGCAGGAGGGAGTCTGCTTCATAAGATGAGATAGGAGCACGGCCCAGGTGGAAATTCAGTCCAGCTGTGCTTCCAGCTACAGATTTTAAATTTAAGCATTCCTCTTCAAAAGGACATAGTAGTATAGCAAGTTCAAGGCTAGCCTGGACAATTTGTTATTTTTTTTGTTTTGTTTTGAGTTTTTTTAATGGTACATGTTAGATATATATAGTGATAACATTCATCACATGGCATTTGTACCTGTACCATATATGTCTGGCTTCCTTTTTTCTCATTCCTTTCCCCTTCCTTCAACCCTTCTTCTGGGAATTTAGCAAGACCCTGTCTCAATTTGCAAAGGGCTGGTAGTGTAGCTCTGGTAGAACACATAGCATGCAGCACTTAATTCACACACACACACACACATACACACACTCTCTCTCTCTCTCTCTCTCTTTCTCTATCTCTCTGTCTCTCTGTTTGTGGTAGGGCAGTTATTTCAAACTCCAGCCAGCGTACCAGAGCTACCTCTGCTTTTTTCCCTGCCCGAGCAGCTGGCCTGCATCCCCAAATCAAGCCAGTTCTTCAGCGCCTCTCGAGACAGGAAGGTAATGATGTGGGACCTGCACGGCTCCTCACAGCCCAGGCTGCAGCTGGCTGGCCATGACATGGTGGTCACGGGGTTGGCCGTGAGTCCAGGTAAAGTGAAGTGGATTTCTTCCCAACACCTGTGTACCTTCCCCGAATCCTGTGCAAGTCCCATCTCATGGTCTGGCTTCTCACCATTGTTTCCAAAGACTCGTCACAGCTGTGCACTGGCTCTCGGGACAACACCCTGCTCCTGTGGGATGTGGGGACAGGACAATGTGTGGAGAAAGCCTGCATCTCCAGGAACCTGGTAGGAATTCAAACTTGGTACAGAACAAGGCTGCAGAAGGGAGCGGGGGCGGGGTGTGTGTGTGCACCAGTGGAAGAGCATGTGCTTACCATAGTGTGAAGGGGGCCCTGGGTGAGGTTCTTAGCACCACGGCAGGATCAGAGGACACAGCCAGGCCTCAGAGCCTCAAGTCCTGATTGTTAACCCCCCACTAACTTTCTGTGAGTCCCAGCCTCTTGCTTTATTGTCTTAGCTGATATCTTGATTCTTCTGTTCTAGGGAATGATTCCTCTGGAATCTACCTTGATGTACTTTACTCATTAAATATATATATATATTTTTTTTTTTTTTTTTCCATTTTTTTCTGTGGGCCAGACACAGCTGGGAACAGGATTAGTGACCGAGGCGTGGTTCCTGTCTTCAGGAGCTCACTGCCTTATGTGTACTGTGTTTATGGAGGGTGGCTGGCTGCTCCCACCTCTGCACGTGTAGCATCGTGTAAACAAATAAGCCTCGCCTTTTGCATTCTGTGAGCTACTGTTTTAGAAGGCCAGTCCTTTTCTGGTAGCAGACTGAGTGGTACATAAACTGCATGACTTTTTGGGTCAATCATACTTTGCTTCAGATCCTGTGTTTGTGTGAGCTTTTTGTTTTTTGTGGTGCTGGGGATCAACTTTAGGGCTTTACACATGCTAGATAAACTCTCCGCCACTGAGTCACATCCTTACTCCTGCCGCAAAACAGGAATCTATCACTCATTAGCTGTGTTATGTAAGCTCTTAGAATCTTAGAATGTATTCATTTAAAAGATGGGGAGAATCATATCATTACCTCGAAGTCTCTTAATTAAGTTAGATAATATATGTATGTGAAACACCTGTCATTTTCACTGTGCCTGACACATAGCAGATGTCCCTTTAGTGATTGTCAAATGTCAGTCATAGGCATGTTTTCCATTTTTGTTTCTTTTTATTGCCTAGGGCCTCGCCATGGAGCTACATCCCCAGCTGTTTTTATTTTTTTTTTTTCATTTTTGAGACATTTTCTTGCTAAGTTGTTCTGGATGGACTGGAACTTGAAGTCCTCCTGCCTCAGCCTCCCAGAGTGCAGTGTACGATGCCGTGCCTGATGTACCCTATGTAGTCCAGGCTGCCCTTGGACCTACTGTGTAGCCAAGGCAGGCCATGGACTGATGGTCCTCTTGCCTCAGCCTTTCAAGTCTCAGTATTACCAGCATGAGTCACTGTACAGGATTTCATCTCTTCTAATTTTGAATGTAACTGTTGCTGGCAGGATGTATTTGCCCAGACCTTCCACATGTGTGGCGGTGGCTGCAAAAGAAAATCCTCTTATCCTAGTTAAGGTTGTTTTGAAAACTGGCGCCTGCCCAGCAGGGGATGCAAGGGAAGAAGTGACCACTGTCACTCTTTTGAGCCCTGTGAGGTATTGGGCCAGAGCTTCCGTGGTCCCACCTTAGTACTAGGCCTGTCTTCCCACACACTGCCAAGCACCAGCAGCTGCCCATCACCAGCTGAGTCACAGGTGCTCTCAGGCTGCCCACTGGCATTTGGGCACAAAGGTTGGAGGAATATTACATCACTGTGAGAACCAGGAGAGGCAGGCAGAGCCCGACTCATAGATACCTGCAAAACATTGATTCTTCTAAGTCTAATTTTCCACCTCAGAGTCCTTGAGAAGAGGTTTAGAGACACCGTTTAGCACGGTTTACAGGAATTATAGCAGAAGAATGACTCAGTAGTGTTTTGAGAATGTTGCTTTTTCCAGGTTACTCACCTGTGCTGGGTCCCCAAAGAACCATATATACTGCAGTCTTCTGAAGATAAAACCGTTAGGTGAGTGGCAGGGAGGGGTTTCTGGTGACACTTACCTGTTTCTCACACTGCTGTCCCTTTCCTGGTCTCCCACTACCCTTCTCCTTGCTGATGATCCAATCTCTCTGGTCTGGATCCATAGATGATCTGGGTACTGACTGGTGCTAGGAGATCAGTCAGGAGTCAGACCAAGTTCTAGATGATTTTGAAACAGCTGATCCAGCCAGCTTCCCACTGTGGGGATCTGTTCAGACCAAACTTGGGATCAGTCCGCTGTTCATCTTGCCCTGTCAGGTTTCCTGGCTCCCTGCTTGCTGACCCTCGAGGGTCCTGGGGCCTCAGGCACCTGCTCTCCTCATCCAAACCCTGCCAGGGGAAGCAGAGGCAGAATCTCCAACAGGTGAATCAAACGAAGTCCATAGCTCTTAGATTGGAGAGCATGGCTAGAAACTTTGGCCTTTAGAAAAAATTCGACTTAGAAAATATCGAGCACGCGATAAAGAGATAAAAGTGAGACCATAAGAAAAATAAAACTCTCCTGTGGCCTCCAAGGCTAAGGTTGACCAAAGTCTGTAAATCCTTTGTACCTACCTCTGGAATGATGACTGTCCTCTGTATCATAATAAGTCTTTAAAAAAGATTAAGTCACAGGCACAGAAATAACCATTGTAAGCAGTATCCTGAAGAACCAAATTAACTAGATTAGTTAAGATGCATGGTCTAAGTTCCTATTAGCTGATCTCAGAATAGAATGTCGGCTGGCTTTCAGTTTGGTTATGTCCTGTTACCCTTGGAGCCTGCGGGCCTGTGGTGATTCATGCCACACTGTTTAAGTAAATAGTGATGTTCTCTTCTGACTGGCCTAAGCAGCAAAGAGCCAAGGCTTTTATGCTGATGGGATTACATGTGTGTGTCAGGCATATCTAGCACAAACTCACTAATTGCTTTCATTTCTTTCAGATTATGGGACATTCGAGGGCTGCAGGTGGCTCATGTGTTTCCCCCAAAGCAGCACATTCAGACCTACTGTGAAGTCAGCGTGGATGGACACAAGTGTGTCTCCTGCAGCAGTGGCTTTGGGGGTGAAGGCTGTGAAGCCACAGTAAGAGCTTTGTGGGGCCCAGGTTCTGGTTGCTGATAAACAAGACATGCCCTCTCCCCTCAGGCCTTTAGCCAGACTACAAGGAGGCAGCTGTGCTGATGGCCCAGGCCTATTCCAGCACACACCCCGAGTGTGCCTTTATATTCCCAGTGCTCTTTGAGGAAGTATCCTTTAACCTACAGCTGTTTGTATTGGTTAGAGACAGGAAGAATGAGATGAGAGCCAAGCCAGAGAAGGGCTGAACACAGAACCAGCCTGCCAATGTGTTTTCTGGCAGCAGAGCTCAGATAAGGCAGGGGATGCTTAGGAGCTCTTGTGTTCCTGTTGCACATGTGGCCATCAGAAGGAAGGTCAAGATTTTTAGGGAGTGTGGTGCTCTGGTGTTGGCTGTATACCTTCTTATCCTGCAGTTCTGGCAGGGTAGATTTTTTAGGCTCCTCTACAGTACCTTACATTTATAATTATAGCTTGTCAGTTAAACAAGTTATGTAGTTTCCAAATAGGACAGTGACAGCTCCTGTTTTATCAAACACTTATTACGTATCAAGTACTGAGCTGAGCACATTACATGTACTATCCCGTTTAATCCTTAAAATAATCCTGTGAGTTAGTACTATTACAACCCCCATTTTACAGATGCAGAAACAAAGGCATGGTAAGTTGAAATCTCTTGCATATAACTACATCCCTGGTGAGTGGTAGATCAGAGTGTTGCATGCTTTGGTTGTAGCATCTTTCATCCAGGTTAGTGGATGACATGATCTCCAGTGACTTCATTGTTTTGGGGCACAGTTCAGTTTAATCTCCTCTCTGCATGTTATTTTCCTGTGAATAACATTCACGTAGGAGAAATAGTATCGGTAAGAAGGAGCCCAGGGGAGATGTCACTTCCCTTATTGTAGATAGTGGGCATTAAATCAGAATGCCTGCAGCTGTATGTAGTTATGAGAAGGCACTGCTAACTATGAGGTCCCTGCAGTACCCACAGATGCCAAAAAGCTGGTATAAAGCAGCTTTTGAGTCATGGTAGAAATCAGGCAACTCCATACTCTTTGTTCGTTCATGCTGTAGAACCTGGAGCTTTTACTTCTCTAACCATGAAAAAGATAATGACCCTTTGGCATTTCCTTAACCAGTGTTGTTTGGCACATATTTGATGATGCTATGGATGGATGAGCGTTTGGATATGATGGATGAAGATAAAGGGTTTTTGTAGCTAAATGAGTAAGGAAGTGCATGGAGTAGGTGCATCATTGGATGCCGTGAAGAAGGAGATTAGTGCTGGAGTATGCATGAAGCTAGAAGAATATGTATGATCTAGTCTGTATTCTTTCTTACTCTGCAGTTGTGGGACCTACGGCAGACAAGAAACAGAATATGTGAGTATAAGGGACATTTCCATACAGTGGCATCCTGTGTTTTTCTACCAAAAACATTGGCCTTGATGCCTATGATTGCTACCTCATCACATGACTCCAAGGTGAAGATCTGGAACCAAGACACTGGAGGTAAGGAGCCTGCTGTTGTCCCTTCTTAATACACACATAAAGTGCCCAAATCCTTTTTATTGCTCATCATATACATAGTCACCCAGCTCCTGCTACTGTCCAATCCTCTAGCAGTTAAGAGATGACACTGAGATGCCAAAATCACTCTGGTCAGCCTTGGTTCTGGTACCAGGCCAACCTTCTGGTGCCTTGGTGTGCAGACTCACTCCTGAGAGCCTAAATCAGTGGCAGCAAACTCATGGAACATGTGCCACAGCTGGCTGTTTGTTATCATTGAAAGCTCTAAAAGGTTTGCCACCAACTGTCCTAAATAAAATATATTTGGCCCTTCTGTTCTTCCTACCTGAAGTTCCTCATCAGGTTTTAACTTGTGGTGTTCAAAATTCCTGGAAAAGGGAACAAGAATTACTACTTATGAATTTGTTTTTCAAGGATTAAAACAAGAGCCTCAATTTATGGTGGGTTGGAAGAGGAGTAACTACAGTCTCAGAAAGCTGCAGCCTCTGTGGACTCTGAACTTGTGGTTTAAGGTCACAGTAAAGTCACGACACTTCAGAGCGCCAGAGAAATAATGGTGTCTTATGAGTACAGCTCCCTAGGCTTTTCCATGTCCTCCTACTGGTTGATTGCTAAATATTCGGGAACGTATAAGCTGTTTATTTTTTTTAAACCATTGGTATCATGAAGTCTAGTCATGGTGGAGGTATTTATATCATGGAAATTGGCAAGTGTTATAAATAAATGTCATATATATATGTATATATGGAAAACATTATATATATATATGGAAAGCTGGTTTCCAAGTACCCACTTGCCTTTATGATATTCTGTTCTGGACACAGAGACAAGAATAGTATTTAGAGAACTTCAGTTCCTTCCTACAACATACTCCAGAAACTTAAGTTTCCCCCAGGGAGATAGGGTACCCTCTCGGAGAAAGGAGGTGGGGCTGTCTAATGGCACTGTGCAGTCAGCTATGGCCTCAAGCCAGGCTTCCACGGTAAGGACAGACCTGTTGTACCTACACCTGGAGTTGGTTTCCCAGCTGCCCTGGTGTAATAGTGGTGGCCACGGGGGAATAAATGTTAAATTTGATGATCATGACCTCTGAACAGAGAGTGTGAGGTCTGAGAGCACTGACCTGAATAGACTGGGCCAGAGCCCTTCCCTGGGGCATGCACCCAAAGTTCTTGGAATAGCGGCCTCAGAGGTACAGATGGAGGGAGGCTGGGTGAGCTGGGAACCCCCAAGACTTCGTGCATGTCCCCATTCTCCTTTATCTTAAAGGGAGTGGCAGCTGCAGATCAGTTCTCCCTGCTTCTTCCCTGCCTTGTTCTCTGGGCAGGTGACCTGGGGCAGCTTTTTAGCACATGTTTAGCAGATAAGGCCTCAGCTGCCTGAATCTGCTTCTTAATGGCCTGGATCTTGTTTCGCCTGGGTGCCATTCTCTGCAATTGCAGTCACGGAGCAGGCCGCTCTCCTGCGCTTTAAGTCAGCACAGCAAGTGCTATATTATTTCCTTGGTTTCTCATGAGGACGTGATGTTCCATGATACAGCCACACACTGCAAAAAGATGTTTCAGTCAACAACAGACCGCATCCATGGTGGTATATGCCACGTGGCCCTGGCTGTATCATCTCGGGGAGTGTGAGTATGTGTGCTTTGAGGTTGCACAGTGATGATTATTGCCTAACGACACATTTCTCAGATGTGCCACATCATCCAGTGATGCAGACTGCCACATACTCCTGGCCTAACCTACTGGCGCTCCTTTCCTCCCTCAGCCTGCCTTTTCACGTTGTCTCTGGACGGCTCAGGACCCTTGACATCCCTAGCAGTTGGTGATGCCACTTCCTTATTATGTGCAAGTTTCAACAGAGGAATTCACTTACTCAATGTGGACCACAGCAGGGGGCTGGAACTGCAGGAAGAGGCAACATTCTGAAGCCCGCAGGCATTCCCTGGATAACATGGAACTACAGCCTCTCCTTTCTCTGTTTGGCATTGTGTGTTTCTGTAGTGTGGGGGGGGGGGACTGGAACATAGGCCTGGTGTCCTTTGCCTATGTTTATTTAGAAATATCAGTGTTAGAAGTCAATTTAAACCCTGCACTTCAAAATCAAGTATAGAATTTTAGAAGATGGATTCGACATAGGTTTTCAGTCTAAGCTAAATCCAACTGTTTAAAAAATGTGTTGCCCGAAATGATGACCATGAAGTAGATGGGTGACAGGCCTGTCTGGGAGAGTAGAAACATGGACTCAAGTTTGTCAAGCTGATATTTTCCTTGTCTCCACAAAAGAGAAAAAGGCAGTACGGACAGAAACCTTGCTTTGGTTACAGAGATGGAAAAGAACAGTGCAGCTCCATAGAGGAAACTGTTTGTAGACAGTGAAATTAGGCTCCAGTCGCTTCTCCTTGCAATGTGAAGAATCAGAGTTACACCGAGAAAGCTGAAGCCTTAGCTTCTCTTCAAAATAGCAGAGCAAGCCGTGTGTGGTGGCGCACTCCTGTAATCCTAGCACTCAGAGGCTTAGGCAGGAAGATTGCCATGAGTTCAAGACCAGCCTCAGCTACATAGTAAGACCCTGTCTCAAAAAACAAACAAACAAAAATTCAGAGGCAGGAAGTGGAAAATCCCGCTTGTTCTCGGGATACCTTCCTAAACAGCGCTGCTGAGTGTGCATGAAAACAGATGCTGAGGTGGCCTTGAAGTGCCTGACCAGCATGAAGGACACTGCCAGGAGTACAGGACTGGCCAGAGTAAGGCAGATGGGGAGCCTGTGAAACATGGAACATATAGAATATGGAGCAAGAGAGTCTACCGAACCCCAGCTCCAGTGTGGAGAGGAGGGTGGTTAGCCTGTGTGGCCCCAAGAGTCCATCCCCAGCCTGGTGCTCATAAAGCCCATTTTCCCTGAGGGAAGATGGAGTACCTCCTGAATTCAGATGAGCCCAAGGATAAGGGAACTAAGAGTAGATTAGGAAATTTTTCCTTTTTTTGGTTTTTTTGTTTGTTTGTTTGTTTTGTTTTTGGACATGGGGTCTTGCTGTGCTGCCCAGGCTAGCTCAAACTTGAAAGTCCTCCTGTCTCAGCTTCCCCCATAGCTGGGACTACAGGCACAGGCTCGTACTACCAGTTTGGAGATGTCTTTTTTTTTTTTTTTTCAAAGAGAAACAAAGAAAAAAATAAAATTTCAAGGGACAACAATGGTACATACATTGCACATTGCCACCCCCAAATCAATCATGCAGAGCACAAGACATCTGCATTGGCAATGCCTTAGTCCCAGTCAAAGAAGGAGTTTGTGTTTGTCTTTTCTGGCCTTTGCCTGTCTGTTTGTTTGTTTGTTTGTTTGTTTGTAACAGGGTCTCTCTGTATAGTTCAGTCTGGCCTTGAGTTTGTACTAGTCCTCCTACCTCACACTCCCAAGAGCTGGGGTTCTAGGTGTGTGCCGCCACACCTGGCTGTTTTTATGTTTTTGAGGCCAGTTTGTCCAGGGCCTTGTGTGCACAGGCCAGCACTCTATTACTGAGCTACACATACTGCCCCAGTCATAAACTCATTAACTTTCTGGTCCAACGGGGCAGTAGACAGATGTCTCAGGGGATGTCCTAGCATGTGCTACACTATTTATGCTGCAGCTGAAATTTTTTTGGAGAAGGAAGATTGGCAGAAAGTCCCTAGATGAGTGGGGAGGAGGTCCCAGGACAACAGAACAGGCTGCTGAAAGGGGAAAATGAGGAAGCAGCAGCCTTCTCTGAGTCAGCAGGGCTCTAAGCCATCAAAACCCTTAAAAACTATGTGTATTCTCCATGTCAGAATTTCTTCTGTCTACATCATAAGTAGAAATTTGTTGAAAGTTGGGCACAGTGGTACAGGCTTATATTCTCAGCAGTCTGGACACTGAGGCAAGAAGACTGCTGCAAGTTCAAGGCCAGTCTGAACTACATAGCGAGACCCTGTCTCAAAAGAAAGAAGAAAAAAAAAAAAGCCAGTGATACACACCTGTGATCCTAGCAGTGTGGAGGCTGAGGCAAGAGGATCACCTTAAATTCAAGACTAGCCTGAACTACATAGCAAGACCCTGCCTCAAAAATAAAATAAAATAAAATAAAATAAATAAATAGGAAAGAAAATGGATGCATACATGATAACATTTGTAGAGAATTATTTTAGTTTGACAGGCCCTGGTCAAATACTCTCAGCATCTAAAACATAGGCTGGTAACTTAAATGGAACATTTCGAGGATACTCCTGTAAAATCATAGAGGGGAATTATCCAAAGGCAGTAGACTTTTTTCCAGGAAAGTATGTATACCCTTAACTTGGAATCTGACTACTAATATAATTAAAATTTAGGCTATATATCTGCTAACATATTAATATATTTTATATTTAAGGAAAACAGGTGTTGGTTATTAATAGCCTTCATTTTGACATAGGAGTTCACAGCAAAGTACAGTACTCAGGTCACTTGGGGTTTTTAATTTTTTAACACAGAGAAGAAAGGAACTTACCTGTGTTTCAGTTGCCTTTTAAGGAAACATAATGATTAACATGCAGCTTCATCATTAAAGATGTGGGGGGCCGCTAGTTGTTTTCCTGAAACTGGCTGGCCAGGTGAGCTCCACTGCCGTTAGATTTGCCATGAGAGTCAGTTCTTGTCAGTGAGTGGTGAATGGAAGTGACACATCTAACTTCCAGCTTATTAGCATCAAAGGAATGTGCTTGTCCAGGACACCCCCACACACACACCCAGGTCCCTCCCAGGAGCGGAATTCAGACAGCCAGCAACTGCTGCAGAAGAGGACAAGATGATGGAACAGCAAGATAATCTAAGGAACCCCAAGGAGCTGAGCTGCTCTGCCAGCCTGTCTGGCTAGACTGTTACTAAGAGAAATGAACTCTACTTTTGAAGCCACTATACAATTTTTTAACTTTTAATTCAAGTCTAGTAAATTTTCAGATGTCTTCAAAGTTTGCTGTATTTTCATAAAGGGCACAAACTCTAGTAACCAGAGTTACTAAGTATAATACATGCATAAGTGTAATACATCCAAGGATCCAGCTGGTCTCTGTTATGTGCTCCAGACCTACCTCCTGATGATTCTGTAATGCTGATTTTTGGCTGCTTTCCTCTTTTATGTAAATGGGGTCATGCTGTGTTGTGGTCAGTGGAAAACATGGCCACAAATGTCTCCTGTTCCTATATGTGTGACCCTTCGAAATGTGACTTCCTCTCATCAAGAGGATCCTCTGCTTCCGTGCTGGCCTTTTGACTTGGTTTACTCAGACGATACAGAGGAATGGGCACTGTGCACCCGCTGAGGCTGGACCTTCCTTAAAATGTCTCATAGCTTCTACCTTCACTTGGAACGCCGCCCTCAGATCACCACATAAGGAAGGCGGCTTGGGTCACGCGAAGAATGAGGTCACCTTGGGTTTTCAACCCCAGCCAACTGCAGCTGAATGCAGCCTTGTAAGTAAACTCAGGTGAAAGCAGAAGAGAAACTTTATAACTAGTGCAGAAGCTCATGAGAAATAATAAATCATTGTTCTAAGACACTGTTTTGGAACTATTTGTTATGCAGCAAGAGATTTAAGTGAAAGAAGCATGTACTTTTTTGATTTCTGGTCAGACTTCATTTGGTCAGACTTCCAGTCAGATCCACATTTTTGAGATTGTCCCATATTGCATGCAGCTGGATACCTACCTACCTACCACTCATTCTCATTACTGATAGGACTCCACTGTGAATTTATATATAATGTATCCATATACTGCTGGATATTTACAGGATTACAAGTTTAGAATGCTGGTAGTGTTGCTGTGAATAGCCAAATAATAAGTCTTTTGATGAACATTTGCATGTATATGTGCTTATTCCAAAACTAGCAGGCAACTTGGTAGGCTACTGGGAAACTCACAGTCAGTTTTTAGGAGATAGTACCAAACAACTTTCAATGTACTTCCTACCAGCTGTTCAGGAGAGTTAAGAGTTTCAGTTGTCCACAGGCTTGCCAGCATTGTGTCCTTGAGCTTTACAACCTTCAGTTTTAAGATGAGCCCATAGATGTGCAAGAGTGCCCCCACAGGAGCGGTAGCTCCAGGAAGCAACTCTAGAAGGGAACTAGACCAACTGGTTTGGCCTCTACCCTTCTCCCCGACAGCTCCATAAAGCGGTCAATAAAATTTTACATGTACCATAATCTTATCTGAGTCCTCCAATAAAACAACACCGATTGGACAGACTGGAGACTGTTTGTTTCAGTCTAGAGAAAAGTGACTTGCCTAAGGTCACAAGGCTTGCAGCAAAGCCCAGGTGGGAGCTCGTGGCTTTGGATATGCAGATTGGTTTCCCCAGCAAGGCTTTCTCCTTTCAATAATCCTGTTCCGGTGGTGATGGCCATAAAGGCTGAGAGGGAAGGAAGCAGGCCGATGTTCGCACCTATGGAACAAATGACATTGATTGAAACATCTCAGAGGGAAGGAAGGTTCAATCCATTCCCAAATGTTATCTCGCAGGGTCTGCAACACAGCCTCCTGCCTTGCAGGAACTTGCACACAGACCTGCAAAGCCCAGCTGGTGCCACCTGGACTGCAACCCCAGATGCTGGGCTCTCAGTTCACCTGGAAATCATCCTTTAGCAACATGTTTAAAATGAGGCTGCATGGAACAATGGCCATGACTCACTGTAAGTGAAAAACACAAGTAACTAAACACCACGCAGCAGCATCCATCCCATGGTGGTAAAAAGGTATCTGTATAGCCAGAAAAAAAAAGTACTGTACATTCAGAGATAAAGATCTGGAAGAAATATGGCAAAAATGTAGATCATGTTTTAAGTGGATATTAAGTTTAAAGATGAATTTATTTTCTACTTTACGCCTTCCTGCATTTTTTTTGCAATTAGGATATAGTATCATTTTCTAAGCTTCATTTTCAAATAGATAACACATTCACAGTCTCAATAAAGAGTGCAAAATGTTATACAATGAAAATTCTCTCATCCCTGTCCACCTTCCATCCGGCTCCCTCTGGAGGTCACCAATATGGACAGCAATGAGGGCATCCTGTTTTAATGCATGTTCAAGTAAATACATTTTGGGTTTTTTTTTCCTATATCATTTTTACAGCCCCCATTTTTTTTTCTTTTTTTTTTTGGCTTTTTGAGACAGGGTCTTGCTATGCAGTTCAGACTGGCCTGGAGCTCATTTTGTAGCCTAGGCTGGCCTCCATCTCGCAACGATCCTCCTGCCTCAGCCTCCTGAGTGCTGGGATTACAGGTGTGAGCCACCATGCCCAGTCAGCTCTCATTTTGAAAGAAAAGCTGCAGAAGACTATTTTGTAATACAGAAATATGATAAAGCGGAAAAAAGAGGATGTAACATAGGGGATGACATTTTATAATTTACAACAAATATTTATTTCTATATTTGAAAAGAGAAAGGCCATATACATCCCCAGACATGGCGATTGCTTGTGCATATAGAATTTTCTTTTCTTACTAGCCTCACTTTTTTTTTTGTACCTGGGATCGAACTCACAGCCTTACGCTTGTTCTCAGCCCTGCATATAGAGTTTTAGATGATCTAATTTTTTTCTTTATAGGTGGCAATGTGGCCTGGTGGTTGAGGGTATGGACTCTGACACTGGACTGCTTGGTTGAGATCCCACTTGACACTTGCTAGCCCTGTGATCTTGGGAAAGTGGCTTAATCTCTCTGTACCTTAGTGTGTTCATCTGTAAAATGGAGAAGCACCAACACATAGAGTTATCCTCAGAGCTAAGTTATAAAATTCAGATAGAGCCCCTCCAATGTACCTTCTGTTGTTTCTAACTGTCATTATATTCATCTGTGTGTCCTAATTTTTCTGTATTGGACACATCTTACAACAATGGTAGAAGAGTAAACTCTGGGAGAAGGGAAACTGTACAGCTACAGAGACGGGCACAGATGGGAAAGAGTGTGGCCTCAGAGAAAGTGGAGAGGCCAGGAGGCCCCAGGAGGAACAGAAATAAGAACCTGCGAACCTCAAGAAGTGAGAGATCTCTAGCTTCCTGATTCTGACACTACAGAAGCCCTGAGGGAGGGGCCTGTCTTGCTCTGTTTATCGGTGCTATAGAGGACTACCTGAGGCTGGAGAACTTATAAAGGGAAGAGGTTTATTTTATCCTATGGTTTTGGAGGGTGGGAAGTCTAGTTGTGCAGGTTTCCAGTAAAGGCCTTGTGTTGCTTCAGCTCATGGTGGATAGTGGAAGGACACATAGCACCTGTGGAAAACACAAGCACAGGGGCTGGAACTGCTTTGTGACAAACCCTTCTCTTTAGAATGATTATGCAGAGAAAGGCGTTTGCCCCCTTAATGACCTCATCACCTGTTAAAGGCCTTAACCTTCTCAACATAGTCATAAGGTCAAACATCCACGTGAGTTTGAGGAGCAAACTGTAGCATTCCACCCCTGCCCCCTTCAACTCATGTCCTTCTCACAGTGTGAAATATAATCATTCACTCCCAAAACTTTAACTTGTCCCTAAAGTCTATCCCAAAAGTCTTGTTCAAGCAGCAGTTTAAAAGCCCAAAGTCTCATCTGTGAGCCTGTGAAATCAAAACAAGTTATTTCCAAAATACAGTGGCAGGACAAGCATAGGGCTGGTATTCCCATCCCACAAGGGAGACATAGGCCAGAAGAAAGGCCTGCTAGGTTCTAAGCAAGTCTAAAACTCAGGAGGGCAGAAATTAAGTGTCAAAGCTGAAAGAGCATTGCATGTGCCACCTCCTAGACACACCGGGAGACCTGGGCCCCAAAACATGGGGCAGCCCCATGCCTATGGCTTTGCCGGGCTCAGTCCTGCTTCAGCTCCCTTGATTGGGGTTACACACGGATGCCTGCAACGGTCCTACGCAGGCATCACATGCTGCCGGTGGCTCTGTCATTGTGGGTCCCAGTGGTGATCCTGTACTCATGGCTCCTCTATACATGGCCCTGGTGGGGAATCTCTCCAGCGGTGCCACCCTGTGGCGGATTTCTGCCTGGCCCCCAAGCTGTCTGCAGTATCCTTAGGAATCTAAGTGGAAGAAGCCATTATCGCACAGCTCTTGAATACTGTACATTTGAAGACTTAACACATGTGCCAAGGCTGACCACTTGTATCTCCAGAGGAACAGCACAAGTCACAGCTGAGCCCACATAAGCTGTAACTGGGCTGGTCAAGGAGGGGCATACTGAGATTTGGGGAGCAGCATCCTGAGATGGATCTGGGAGTGCAGTCCATGGATATGACCCAGGCCAGGCCCCTGACCCCACTGAACCCTCTTAGGCCTCTGGGTCTGTGATTGGAGGCACAGCCTCGAAAATCTCTGAAATTTCTTTTGCTTATTGTCCTGATGCATAGCACTCACTCCCCTCTACTCATACTACTTGGTAGAAAAAAAGTAAAAAACAATAACCTAAATAAATAAGTAAAGACAAGATAAAAAATAAAATAAAATAACCAAAAGAAAGAAAAAAACAATAACAACAGTGAAACCTCAAAATCGTAGGAGTTGCTTGATTTCACTTTTGTATGCTTTTTGCTCTTTATATGGTCAGGTGAATTTTCTATAGTTTTAACACTCTGCTTCCCTTTTTTTTTTAATTTAAAGAGAAAAAATCATGTAAAGGGTAGAGATAATACAGAATTTTTTAAAAAAGGTAAACAGTAAGAAATCACTACTTAGAAATAGTTGCTCAAGTTACAAAATTAAAGCATACAAAGTAGATAGTCAAACAGTGAGAGTGTAAACAGCTATGCATGCATGAATCTCTGCATGTATTTCTATACTTTCTGTATTAGAGGGAAAAACAAAACTTAGCAAGACAAAACAAAACAAATTCCTATAAAAACATGAAACCAAAAAGTTGTATAAAACCATAGTACAAGGTGATCTACAATGATTACTGTGTTGTTTCTTATTATCTTCAATAGAATGTCTATATCATCAGGCATAATTGAATATAGCAGTATAATTGAGTATAGCAGTAAATAATAATAGTAGTAAAAATAAAACATTGTAGACAGTATAAAACTTCAAAGGCAGGTAATAATCAAACCATAGTGGATATTCTAGTGGATCTTGTCATCTTCAGTGCAGTTGCCTATACTCTCAGACTTGATACTATCAATCATAACAGCTTTGAATAAAATCTATCAATACAAAACCACAAATCAATAAACCAGATTTGATTACCATCAATCATGGTAAAACAGTGTAGCTTTTACAGAGCTTTAGATTAAGTTAATAGGAAATTAAGGATGATTACCATACAATATCCTGTTATTTTCGGGATTACTGTCTGTGCCCTCAAATCTAGTACAGGTAGAATGACTGGAACAGAATATAATACATCTAAGCAGAGTGGTGTGAGTAATGTGTGTTTTAAATCCTGGTGCACTATTGACAATATAGTGTATCAAGGCCATCTATGTTAGAGATTCTAGTTATCCTTCTCTGCCTCATTTCTGCCATGCTATTTTCCTGCCTTTGTTTGTCTACTTTTCTCCTTCATTCTACTGCCTGCCCCACTCATTGAGACCTTTCTGCCACTGTTCCTAAGATCCTGGCATTTTTTTTCTCTCTCTAGAATGTCCTTCAGTATTCTCTGTAGGGGTGGATTGGTGGTCACAAACTCGTCCAGTTCCTCTTTGTCATGGAAGCATCTTGTTTCTCCATCAACTTCTAGTGACAGTTTTGCAGGGTACATCAATCTGGGTTGGAGGTTATTCTCTTTCAGGGCTTTGAATACTTCACTCCAAGCTCCTCTTGATCTGATGATCTATGTTAAGAAGTCAGCTGTGATTCTGATGGGCTTACCTTAATAGGTAATCTGTTTCTTTTCTCTAACAGCTTTTAATATTCTTTTTTTATATTGAATTTCTGGCATTTTGATTATTATATGTCTGGGTGTAGATCTGTTTTGGTTGTAGGTGGCTGGGGTTCTGTATGCCTCACACTGACCGAAAATGACCGAATGTCATTTTCTTTTCCCATGCTTAGGAAGTTTTCCTTAATTATTTCTGTGAATAGCCTTTGTAATTCACCTGTATGTATTCCTGCTTCTTTGCTCATGTTTCTTATTCTTAAATTGTAGATGCTCTTGTCATCTTCTAGCCTTTGTATTGTTACTGCCTGGCTCCTTGTTAAGGGATATTTCCTTTCATGATCACACATTGCAAACTTGTCTTCAAGTTTTGATAGTCTATTCTTAGTTTCTTTTAAGGCATTTTGCCAGCTTTCAATGGAGTTTTTAATTTCCTGGTAGTCTCTTTGAATCTGCTTCATGTATTCTATATTTTCTTTATATTCTTTATCAAATGTTTCTCTCCTTTTTTTGTGTTCCTCCCTTCTTCCACCTGAGAGATGCTTCCTGTGAGCATTTCTTTTATTACTCTACTCATATTCTGCCTTACCTGGTTTAATATTTCAGTTTTGAGCTCATCTACAAGGTCCCAAACATATCTCTTAATGTCCATTGAAGCCATATCTGATGTTGTGTATTTTCTGCCCTCAGTCTCCTTTGTTTTTCCTTCTCCTAGATCAGTGCTCTCAGGGTTCTGGGATGGGGGCCTCCTCTTGCCTCTCTCTCCTGTCATAGTCCTGGCTTCCTCCACACAGGTTGCAGTGCAGGTCCCAGCCCCCTTCCCTTTTGGCCATGTTTCCTCTGAAGCATGCTGGTGAGGGACCTCTGCCCTCTCCTGCCTGCTCTTGTCACTGAGGTGCAAGCAGTGTTTGCATATGCCTGCTCCTCCCCACCGGGCTAGCCAAACTTCAGGGGCCTTCATCCACTTAGTGCTTGCTAGGCGCAGGGAATTGATTTGGGATGGCTCATTGGGTCCCAGCCAGGAGCGTGGCCCAGTTGAAGCAAATCCCACGAGTCTGCTCTGGGGAGGGAGCAACCAACTGAAGTCACTGTCACTCCCAGTTCAGGCTCCTCCTGCCCAATTCCAACACATCGCCCATTTGTTCACACCCTTCCCGTGGAGGGGGGGGTCTCATTCCCAGCACTGACCGTGGATTAATGAAGGTCCCTTCACCGGCTCCATTTTCCACTGGGCTCACCAACCCCTGACTTCAGCGCTGCTATGTGCCCTGTGAGTGGCGGCGGGAATGAGTTTGGGTGGCTCTGCCGGTCTGCACGGATTCAAGCTGGTGCAAACTTGGTGGGTCACCATGAAAATGCTGTGTCCTGTAATTTTCAGCTGTTTCAGTTGTAGTCCCAAAGTATTTGATGAGCTTTTTTACGTTTTAATTTCTTCCTGTGTCAAGAGGATCCATCTCCTTCTGTCTGGGTCTCTCCAGGGTGTTTTATTCTGGTATATGAGTTGTTTCTCCCAGGAGGTTTTGTATTTTGTTGCTCACTGATCGACCATCTTGTCTTCTGGATCTGATAGATAGAGTCTGTCTTTATCATCTCTTGCTGCGCTTTCATATCAGTGTAAGTGGTTAAGAATAACCATGTGATGGCTGGGAGTTTAGCTCAGCAGCATAAGCGCCTGCCTGGCAAGCACGAGGTTGTGAGTTCGGTCCCTGATACAAAAAAAAAAAAAGAATAACCATGTGGCTTTTGTACTTTGCTTAGAAATTCCTTCTACACCTGGCAGAGTGGCACATGCCTATAATCTCAGCTACTTGGGAGGCTGAGGCAGGAGGATTGTTTGAGACCAGGAATTCAAGACCATCTTGAGCAACATAATGAAGCCTTTTTGGTAAAGAAAAGACATTTCTTCCATAAATCCTAGTTCATCACTTTTAAATTCCATGTTCATAAGGTCCAGGTCATTGATTTAATGCAGCCAAGTTCTTTGCAACCTTATAATAAGAATGGCCTTTACTTTAGTTCCCAGTAAGGTATTCCTCATTCCCATCATCAGAATGGCCTTTACTGTCCACATTTCTATCAGGGTTCTGGTCATGGTAATTTCTAAGTCCTAGATTTTCCCTAGATAAGAACTCTTTTTGTCTTCTTCTGAGCATTCACTAGAATTTTTCTTAATGTTCTATTCACAGCACTGCACACTCTCTCCAGCACTCACTTCAAACTGCTCCTGCTTCTTCCCACCACGCATTTCCAAACCACTTCTGCATTTCCCACTATTGTAGTACTTCACTTATTGGTGTCACCTTTTTTTTTTTTTTTTTTTTTTGAGACAGTCGCACTTATGTAGCCTAGGCTGGCCTTGAACTCATGGCAATCCTCCTGCCTCAGCCTCCCAAATGATGGGATTATAGGTATACATCTCCATGCCTGGCAGTACCACTTTTGTCTCTCAGTCTATTTTCAGTTGCTATAACGGAATTGCTGAGAATTGGTAATTTATAAGGAAAAGAAGTTTGTTTAGCTCTCAGTTCTGTAGGCCAGAAAGTTTGAAGAATGTGGTACTGATATCTGAGTGGCTTCTGGTAAGAGCTTTAGGTTACTTCAACTCATCACAGAAAGCAGAAGAGCAAAAGCATCTGTGGGAAAAACAGACAAGAAGGCCTAGGCTTGCCTAATAACAACCCATTATTGTGAGAATGAACCCAGTCCTGTGAGAAAAGAATTAATCCTCTGAATGACCTTTAAAATCCATGCAAAAGGCCCCACTGCTACTCAACTCTCGTGGTGGCAAATTTCAACGTGAGTTTTGAAGGGAACAAACCACACACCAGGTTCTTTTGCCAGTGTTGGACCAGAGACAGACCCTGGCCCAGTCATGTCCTGAGATTTGGACAAGGACCTTAACACTTCCTGTACAAATAGCCTCCAGCCAACTCTGCCAGTGTATTCCTGGCAGGACTCACTAGGAGAAAGTCTTCAGCATAATAACCCTGCTGACTCATCTGACTCTGCCTGGGTGAACTCACACCAAGGACCTCCTGGGGGCCACTTACTGCCTCCTCATACCGCTGATATAGTCTGAGGGTTTGAAAGATGAGATGCTTCTCAGACCCACTGGAGGAAAAGCTGTCCAGTTTCCGTTCCTTGTTTTTAAACAGACCAGCGGGCATGAGCAGCAAGCATTTTATCCCACATCCTTCAGCTCGAGCCAGTTCCCAGCACACAGGACGTGAGAACTGAGGGAAGAAGTCCTGCCCAAGAGCTCAGACCCTCTGTGGAGTGGGGAGGCGCAGCAGCATTGAACCACAAATCAGAGGCCCTGGGTTGCAGTATCAGCTCTGACATTTAGCATCAATGTTAGCTGGGACAAATGGCTTAATTTTGCCAAAATCCAGCTGGTCCTCACAGATCCCCTTGTGTTGAGCTGAGTTATGGCGGATGTGACCTGTTTAGAAAGATGAAGTATGTGAACTACTTTACATGAAGGAATACCTAGATCTTGTAGTTCCTGCAAAGTTTGAGTTTAACAAGAACTGAGAATTTGAACTACAGCAGTGTTTCTAAATTTATTCAGTTGACATAGTATAAAAGTAAAAAAACCCAAAAAACCCAAAAGAAAATAAAACAGCTCATAAGTTGTATCCTCAATTCTAAAATCCCCACACCCTGAAAAATCAAGTTTTTTTCCATTAAATTTGGTCTGATCCAGTTTCAGATGTTTTATTTATTTATGTATTTATTTGGTGTCAATATTCATAACAGATAGCAAAATATGTCCTAGATCCCACTGAGAGTAACTTAATATATGGTAAGCATAGTGCCTCCCAAAAATCTGAAAAGCTCTGAAGTACATTTGACTGCAAATGTTTTTCATAAGGGATTGTGACTTGCAGTACAAATTCTGATGATAGTAAAGCTACAGCCATTCCTAGCTTGGGATCACCCGGCCCTCTCAGGGAAAGCCCTTGTCTACTTATGGGAGAATATAATCAGTTCGAATCAAGCAGCACAGATTGGGGGAATTTCCTCTAAATCAGAACTCCTCACTTTTTGCTGTATGTCTAGATCTGCTAAAGATCTTGTGAATGTACAAATTCTGCCTCAATAGTTCTGAAATTCTGCCTTTTTTTTTTTTTTTGAGAATCTGTTTCTGTAAACCTCCAGGTGATGCCTACATTGCTGGAACTATCCTAAAATTTCGGACAGGCCCCAGATAAAAACTGCTATGGCTGAAATTAATAAGGGATGACCACGTAGTGACCCTCAGGGAGAGTGGCCCTCTGCCCTTGGCTGGGGCTTGCTAAATACTGTCACCTATCCAGAACATACCTCACCACTGATTCTTTTACAATCCATCCTCCTTTTCTGGGAATGAAGAGAGAGAGAAAGCAACAGCTTCCCAGATGGTGAATCCCACCCCTCTGATCTCCACCTTGGCAGGGCTCCAAGGAGTCTCCAGGCTCCAAGGGGTCTCCGGACTCTGCTCATCCAGTTCCAAGATACTGCTTAGGCAAGGTGATTTTCCAGCTGGTTGCTTCAGTCCCCCTCACCGAGCTACCCCTCAAGCATGAAGCAAGTTAGTTTAACTCTCAGATTCCTGAGATGCCTCACTATCTTTCTTTGGTATCTCTCCAGAAAATTTCCACTGTTTGCAAAGGACTCCTCGGTGCTGACCACCCACAGACAATTATGATAATGCATTTACTCACTAGACAATCAGTGACCTAGAAAAAGGCCATGGCTTGTTTTGTGTTTATTTCACTCCTTGCAATTCCTTGCCTGATTCTTTACCCACCTTACCTGTTCACCTATTCAAGTTCTGAATTCTCTGTCTGTAAAAAACTCTGGCTACCTTACTGTCTAAAGGAATTTTCTTCCTATAAAAGCAAAATATATTATTTTGAAAATTTAGAAAATGCAGATAACAAGGAAGAACATAATGTCCATTGCCCTCCAGAGATAACCACTGTAACTCAGTGGGTAGGTCCTACTTTATGAAACCTGATTTTCAGTGCATAGGTCCTACTTTATGAAACCTGGTTCATATGGTATACACTATTATGGGAACTGCTTCCTCCTCCTTATATAATATGTTGTGGCCATTTAGTAAGCCGGTAAAGTTGTTCTGCAATCATTTTAAATGATTATGTAGTTTCCTACTTAGGAGTCATTGGTGGGATTTGAGTTGTTTTCAATCACTGAGTTGTAGTTAAAACTGCAATGAACATCTCCATTCAACCAAAATATATCTTTTGCATACTCCTGGGGAATTAAGTTACTCTTTTGAAGTAAATCAGTGTCTTGAATCCCTGCTAGCTTAGTTAACCAGTAGTGTTAACAGGAAGCCTAGAATTCAGAGCTGAGAGGAGCCTCCAGCCCATCATCATCCCTCTGTCACCAGCTCAGAGAATTGCTGAGAGTTCTTTCTTAGAGCTCTAAACTGTCCTCAAGTCCACAGTCTTCTCTCTCTCCCCGTCCCTCTTTCTTCCTTTCTTTTTTTTGGTTTTTGAGACAAGGCCTGGCTATGTAGTTCAGGTTGGCCTGAAACTCACAATGATCCTTCTGCCTCAGTCTCCCAAGTGCTGAAATTACAGGCTGCACCACCATTCTCAGCTTCCAGAATTTTATTTCACACATACACAATTATAGGTTAAATTTAAATCATTTCTGCATTTATTCTTTTATCCAGTATTTATATATTTAAAAATAAAGGATTAGGTCAATAGGTGACTGGTTAAATAATTTATCACACAGTCATTCAATGAAATATGGTACAACTACTAAAAAGAAAAAACTCTGTGTTAGTACAGAATGGTATTTCAGATATATTATTAAGTGAGAAAATAAAGGTACAGAATAGTCTATACAATATGTATATTTGGGTAACTGGAGAAAGATGAATACAAATACATTTTGCCATGGACATTTTGTTTGTATATGCATTAGACATCTTTGGAAAGTTACAGAAGACACAGCATAATACCTTAATTTCCAGGAAACTAGGTGGTTGGGAGAAGGTAAGTTCCTTTGCATAATCAAACCTTTCATATGTTGAGTCATGTGACTGTATCCCCTATTCAAAATAATATTAGGTATTAATGCTTGCTTCAGCAGGTCTTATACAAAACATTAGATTCTAAAAAGCTTTAAATGAGGGAACTAGGGCATTTGACTAGATCCCAGTTAGGTACGTTTACTATTTGTTTCTGTTTATTTTCCTCTGAACTTCATTGAAAAGATCACTGAAGGAATGAAAAGATCTTAGGGTACAAAGAGAATTCAAGAGGAACACAAAACGAGCCATCTGAATACCCTTCTGGAAGAAGGTGAAGCCAGGACACAGCTTGCAGAGTGACTTCCACACCCTGCTCTTTAAACTTGCTAGGCACACACTCAGGCACTGCGCACGCGCATGCACGGCGCGCAGGCACCACACACAGGCACGGCCTGCGGGTGTGCGCACACACTTGCCCTCCTGTAGTTATTTGCATTCATTCTTTATTTGATTTCCCTGATAGTACTACAAGAACATTACTGTTCCTCAGATCTAATGAACATTTGCTACCTGTGTCTGTGTGCCATTCACCATGTTACAATCTATTATTTCATCCGTAGATCAACAAGGTGGATTATTACCCTCAATTTCAGGTGAAGAAACTGAGGCTTGGAAAAATTAACTAATTTGCCTGTCCCCTGCCTAGTAAGTGGAGTCTGGATTCTGAGCAGGGACTCTTGACTTGCTGAAGAAGCCACTCTTCCTCATTACTTTTCCACTGGGTTATTTGTATTTTACAAGAGGTCTTTGTGTTTTCACTGCAGGCCCTTAGAGGAGGAAAGGTCAGAGGTCTCCTGCCTTCCTGTTAAGGCCAGGCTGTGCAGGGGTCCAGGCAGTCACCACAGAGGGGCGTGAGCAGTCCCAGCCCCACACAGAGGCCAGCACGGGTGAGTGGACTTCACCCCACCAGTGAAAGAACAAGAGTGACTCACAGAAGGAAGATGAAGAGATCATAGTTTCTGGGTGTCCGCTGTACGCACTAGTAGTTCAAAGTCACTAGAGAAGAGCAAAAACCTGCTGCAGAGTGACTGACAGGAGCTTCAGACACCACACAGTTGAGGCCTGCCTCTAGCAGCCGGGACAGGCCCATCAGCCAGAGCCCAGAAAGCCAGGGCTGCGCTCCCTTGGGAAGGAGGAGGAGGCAACCTTGAGGGACAGGTAAGAGAGGGGCTTGGAGGGGCAGGCCTCTTGCCTGCTGCCTCATGAGAGGCAGCAGGGCCCAGGCAGCAGATGAGCTCGGGTCTCTGAGGCAGGCTTCTCTGGGCCTGTCTTTCAAGGTCCCTTCACCGTGTTGAGCCTTAGCTTTCCTGTGTTTCAAATGGGTGTAAAAAACAATCATGCTTGCAAAGGACTAACCACCTGCTGTGTTCTGCCAGGCAGGTGACCGATCCTTCATCACAGCAACCCTGTGAGGGTTTTTCCCTTTGACAGAGGAAAACACAGTTCAGAGGCGATAAGCCATTTGTTCAATACGAGCACAAAAGTCTAGTTTCAAAGCCTGCACGCTTTTTACTCCCCATTCTGCCTCCGGCACTGGGTGGTTTTAGAGACTCAAATGGCCTTATGCAAATAGTAACAGGCGGTTGACTATCTAGATGTGCTGCCATACTTGGATCCTAGTAAGGCCCAGGACCCTTTGTAAGCCGTGAAGAGCTATTGATCGATCAGTCGACCGATAGGCCAGTTTGCCATCTCTGCCGTGCTGATGCCGAAAACAGGTGCTGCTGTGCACAGTGGGTACGGGTGGTGCGTTCTTTACAGACCAAGGTGGTGACTGGGCCGGTGTTTAGGACTTGCTGTTGCTTAGCTGGCCTGGCCTGGCCTGGCTGGGCAGTGGGGCCAACACATGGGAAAGTGTCTCCCAGACAGACTGAACTCTGACCGGCTGGTCCTGGAACCGCAGAGGGCTTCCGAGCGAGCCCTGCTGATGAGGGCCAGGCTACAGTCTCCGTCTCTCCTCCTGAACAGCTTGTTACAACTTTGGCCACAGATATTCAGAGAATGTAGGTCTGACATGAAGGAAAGGGGACAATCTGTAAGACCAGCAAGACAAGTTGACTAGAGTTAGAATTTTCAGGTAAGAGAATTAAAACGAAACAAAGCAACCAACCACCTACGTAGTCTTGCCTCCAGAAATAATACTATTGACATTTGCTTGTCTTTCCAGATATTTTTTCCATTGTACACGTTTTTGAAAATAGGATTATACTGTAATATGGTTTTATTACTAATCCTTTTTCTTAATGACATTATATCATGGACATATTTCTGTATTAACAAATATTTTATCACATCATTTTAAAGGCTGCAGAGTAGAAGAATTTACTTAGTGTTCTCTTATTGGATAATGAGGGAATTGGCTGTACTTCACTGTGACCTCTGTGAGTATCTCTGTGATCAGATCTTTGCATAGGCCTTTCCTTGATTATTTCCATGGGATCAGTTTCCAGGAGAGGAAGTACTCGGTCCAGGTGGTGTACATTTTAGACTCTGGACAAGTGCTGAAGTCTGTTTCTGACACATGCTGGAATTTAGGGGTGCAGCAAAGCTTGATGCAGAAACCTTTTTTTTTTTTTTTTTTTGTACTGGGGATCGAACTCATGACCTTGTGCTTGTCAGGAAGGTGTTTATGCCGCTGAGCTAAATCCCCGGTGATGCAGAAACTTTTTCATTGCTTGTTTTTTTTTTTTTTTTTAAGACAGAGTCTTCTTTTGTGGTTTAGGCTGGCTTTGAAGTGACTATGTAGTCCAGGCTGGCCCTGTGGGGCTCCTCCTGCCTCAGCCTCCTAAGTGCTAGGATTATAGACATGCTCCACTATGCCTTCTCAGGGTTTCTCATGGTTTTGAAGTCAACTATCCTTTCTCTTTCTTAAATCTTAGGGTTAAGTAATAACACCAACTTCCTTATACTATATTTAGTTTTTACAGTGCTTGGCTCTGTCTACAAGCTTGACTACTTTTATCTTTCTTTTCTCAAGGGGGAATGGAGGCATAGGGAGGTTAAGCAGTTCAAATGGAATCACAGTTCTAAAAAGCAGTGACTCTGGGCTCATGCGCCTTACAAACTTGGCTCCAGAGTGTATACCCTGGTTCCCAAGAAGGCCGCTGCTGATTAGGAAGTGGCTTTGATTCTGGCTCCATGATATCTTTTATGCTGTCCATCTCTTTTACCTTTTCCATTCTTGCCTGGCCTGTATCACACATCACTATCACATACCTGGACCACACTGCTACAGCCCCAAACTTATCTGCCGTTCCCACTCCTGTCTCTCTCAGTCTGTCCTCTTCTCAGTTGCTAGGATGGCATTTTAAAAATGAAAATAAACTCCCCTCCTCCCAGAATAAAATCCAGATGAGGGCTGGGGATATAGCTCAGTGGCACAGCATCTGCCTGGCAAGCACAAGGTCTTGAGTTCGATTCCTGATACAAAAAAAACCAAAAACAAAAACAAAAAAACCAGATGAACTCTGGAGCTTAAAGTTCCCATCCTACCTTTTTGCTCTCATCCTGATCCTCTGCCCACCCTGGCTTCCCACAGGCCCCACCTGTCACCCTGGCTTCCTTTCGCTTCATTAGATTGGGGGAACTTCTCACCTCAGACTTTGACACAGCTGTTCCCCTGGTCTGTCATGTTTTTCCTCCATGCTGCTCAGCTGAATTCTTTCCATCTTTCGGCCTCAGTTTTCACATCCCTTCTTTGGAGTAGCTTTCCATTTCATGGCCATTTTCTTTTATCTGTTTGTCTCTGTCTGGTTCTCTCCCCCTTTTTTTTTGGGCAGGAGACAGTTTTGGGATTTCAATCCTTAGCTCCTTAGTACTGAACTACATCCCTAGCCTTTTTTTACTTTTTAAATCAGGGTTAAGTTATTTAGCTGCTCAGGTTGGGCTCAAATTTGCAATCGTTCTACTTCAGCGTCCCAGAGTACTGGGATTACAGGCATATGCCACTACATCCAGCTCCCTCTTTTTCTTTTCTCCTTTCCCTCCCTCTTCCTCTCCTTCCCTCTCTCCTCTGCTCCTCCTCCTTTTTCTTTTCTGAGATGCAGTCTTGGTACTGTCACTTCCAGTTTTCCCTTTTGTCCCTTACAGCATTCATTAAAATTATGCATTTTCTTATTTCCCATCACACAGTAAATGCCTCACTAGTCTCTAAATACCATGAGGTCAAAGATGATGTCAGTTTTGTTTTTATTTATTAACCCAATCCCTAGCACGGTGCCCACTGTGTATTAAGCACTCAGTAACTGCTGAACAGCTGAATGGTCACTGAGGAAAGCAGTGGTATGGGTTGCTGGCTTTGGCTAGGTTGTAGGGTTAACTTAGGATAGACATGTCTGAGGGACGTGCTTTACCCCCAAATCTCCCCTTGCATAGTTTCTATGTTCCCACCACAAGAGTCTTATGGCTATAAAGACTCCCTTGATAAATGCAAACACTTCCTACTGATAACACCCCCCCCCCCAGGTGGACCGAATGACTGCAAGGTCTCTTTATGGCAGCAGTATGGTGGTAGACTGGGAATCCGAAGACTGTCACCAAAACTAGGGTAACTTTTGTTTCCATTTGCAAAGTGAGTGATTAGGACAGACAAGTGGTTTGTAAGTACTTTCCCCCCCACCAGGTCAACTCTTCAAATAACTTAAGGACAAAAGTGAGAAACAGAAAAAAGCCCATTTCTGGAGGAAATGGGGAAACAAGGCTGGCCTACATCCCACTCCCAACTGTAAATCCCCAACATTGGCAGGACAGAGGCTCTGGATTGGAAGATCTCAGCCGCTGCTGCCCATCTGCGTTTCAAGAACAAAGCAGAAGGTAGCAAGGTTTACCCTCTGATTGCAGCTACTTAGGCACAGAAAAGATCAGAAAGAGATGAAGAGGAATTGCTGATTCTGATTTGACTGTGGAGTGGGTGAATTTCTCAGGACCAAGCCAGGTGTAGTGGCGCACACCTGTAATCCCAGCTGAGGCTGGGCAGGAGGATCATTGCAAGTTTGAGGCCAACCTGGGCTTTAAAGTGAGCCCAAGGCCAGCCTGAACTGCATAGTGAGACCCTGTCTCAAAAGACACACACACCAAAAAAAAAAAAAAAAAAAAAAAAAGACAAAACAACCACCCAGAAGTGCAGGACTCATGGCCCCTTTGTGTGAGGAAGAGTTCCAACCACTTTAGAAAAGAAATGAAGCCCCAAGAGAGAGGAAGCCCAGAAGACTCAACCTCCCCACAATCTAGAGACAGGAACATGCCACCCCTTACCTTTCTGGATCAGGATTTCAGGTCATGAAAGAACCACCCACAGTCTTGCAGACATTTGGCCTCTGAGTTTGATTGATTGCCATGCAGAAGGTGTGGGGGTGAAACTCAGGTCGCCTACCTCCCAGCCACCACCCAGGTGGCTCTCTAGCCTTGGCTTCAGGCAGGTGTGCTCAAGAGGCTCGGCAGCCTGGGCCACCTGGCAGCTCCAGGTGCTGTGAGTGTGCTGCCATGGAGACGGCCCCCGGGTTTGTGGTGAGAAGGCGATTTCCCAAAGCTTTGCAGATTCAGGAGAGGGAGAGCACGGAGCCTCAGCTGTCCAGAATAGTCTGCCATCCTAGCACCCTCGGAAGCCCAGGTGGGTGCCATGAAAGTCCCCCAGGACAAAATAGTGTAGAGGAGCCATGGCAGGCTGAGTACTACTGAAAAAGAGGCTCTGGAAAGGCTGATCTGGGGACCCAGGCAGGGAGACTCCCCAAGGTTTCCGGTCAAGGAGATAGAGCTTTAGCAGGGGCTTCCTGATCAGGTTAATCTGAAGACTAGTTTAGGGGGCTCTGGAGGGTTTGCCCTGTAGCTCATGGGGAAGAGGGAAAAGGGCCTGTCATTTGTCCCCAGAGGAGGGCCAGACCAGGGAATTCACAAGCAGGGAAAGAAATATTTGTCCTCTAGCAAAAACCAGAGTGCATCTCAGCCACCTTGTCCCTAGACTCAGGGCAGCCAATGGCAAACACTCTGGGCACGGGGCATTTTCGCCACAGGCTGGTACTTTCCCAACTGACGCTACCAGCTCATTCATGACTGTTGGTGGGCTCGACTTAGGCCTCCCACTGATACAGGGTAGCTGTATATCTTAGGTTGAACTTTAATGTATAGAGACTGATGTGGCACAAAATACTTTTGATCCCAAGCTTCTTCATCTGAAAAGTGTGGGTGACACCTTTAAACCCCCACAGAATTCAGCTTAGACCAAGCACAGGGACAGAGCTTCATGGGTGTGACTGTGCCCCTTCCTTTCTGCCAGCACAGTCCCTGAGAAGCCTCCCAGATGGCCGACCCACAGGGCTGTGAGCTGGCGGCTGAGTGCCCTGTCTGCTGGAACCCCTTCAACAACACATTCCACACCCCTAAAGTGCTGGACTGCTGCCACTCTTTCTGCGTGGAGTGCCTGGCCCACCTCAGCCTGGTGACACCAGCCCGGCGCTGCTTGCTTTGTCCACTTTGTCGCCAACCCACCATCCTGGCCTCTGGACAGCCAGTCACGGACTTGCCCACAGACACTGCCATGCTGACCTTGCTCTGCCTGGAGCCCCACCACGTCATCCTGGAAGGGCATCAGCTCTGTCTCAAGGACCAGCCTAAGAGCCGCTACTTGCTGCGCCAACCTCGAGTCTACACACTAGACTTCGGCCCCGAGCCTGGGAGCCACACTGTGCCCCCCCAGGATATGGCCCCTGCCACGGGACCCAGGCCCATCCCCATCCCCAGCCACTACTCTCTGAGGGAATGTTGCTGCAACCCTCAGTTCCAGATCTTTGCTTACTTGATGGCTGTCATCTTCAGTGTCACTCTGTTGCTCATCTTCTCCATTTTTTGGACCAAGCAATTCCTTTGGGGTGTGGGGTGAGTGCTGTCCATGGACAAGGTACAAGCTGCTGGGGTTGGGAACTGCATGCTCTCATTTGTTGATGTCCTCCTTTGTAGTATCACTCATTTCACAATCCAGGGACCAGTGTTAGGCCACGCGTTTGCTTCTGGGAACAGAGAAGGCCCCACTCTAACGAGGGGAAAAAAATGAAAAGCAAAAACAAAAGCTGAAGGACTGGGGGGACAGAGACCTCCTGGTGTGAACCATGGGGTCACAGAGGACAGAGAAGTGGTTCTATGGCTACAGAGCCACACAGCAAGTTGTGCCAAAGGGTTGGACAATGGTATCCAGGAACCTGGCTGGCCCAAACAGCAAGTTATGCTTCTCACTGGAGCTGCTTTGGGCTCAGTTCATGTTTTGTTAAGTTGCTCTTTTCATTATCCATTGCTAAAATTTTTGAAAAACGAGTTTCAAAACTGTGGGCAAATGTGCTTGTCCCCACAGAGCTTTCTATTTGGATGTCTTGCTACCAGTCTCAGTAAAATGGTCTGTATTCATTAATTCACTCAATCATTTATTGGGGACATTCATTCAGCAGCTTATTATGTAAGACAATCTTTTATCAGCATTTAGTCCTTGGAGTGTTAGAGAATAAGAATCTAATGATGAAAGGTATCAGGATCAGTGAATTAAGAATCTGGAATTTTCTGCTGTTAGGTACAGAGGCCTTGAGCAGACTGGGTAGACAGCAGAGCTCACTCTGCTCCTGCAGGGGCTGTAATTTTGGCCTCAACACATAAAACCTCACAGAGGCAAAACTTTAGCTCCAACCCCAAGCCACAGCAGGGAGGGGGGTCCTGGTTTTCACTTTATACAACAGAATCCAGGAACCAAGGAAACAGAACGTGAATGATCAGGCTGCAGCTTGGCAGACTGCCACCTTCAGTGTCTAAAATCAGTTTTTGTTTCCCTCATTTTAACCTGGCCTAGTGGTGCAGGACTCTGAAAATCCCCACGTGGCTAAACTGTCATGATTGTGAAAAAAATAACATTTGAATTAAAATAAATTGTATAATAAACTGCCATAGGGCAGAACCTGAGTCTGTTTTACTTTTTCAATCAAGTTTTATGGGACTACCATCTATAAATTCCTTAGGGGTTTTAATATATGAGATGTATTTCTTGCATTTAGCGAAACAATAGTTTTAAGCTCCAATGTGAGGAAAAACTCTCCATTATGAAACTGGAAAGCTGCATATTTATCCCACCAGGGACCAGCATCCATCTCTCCACTTCTGTCATCAAAGATAATTACACTGACGCAGGGACTCACTCTCCCCACTGACTTCATTTTGTCTTTTGGTGTCAGGGTTTAGCTCAGCGGTGTAAGTGCCTGCTTTGCAAATGTGAGGTCATGAATTCAATGCCCAGTACCAAAAAAAAAAAAAAAAACTTTTTACATCTTTTGCTCCCTAACCTGTGGCGGGTAAGTTAAACAATGATCTCACCATTGCTGTCTGAGCTGAGGAACAGGCTCCAGCTGCCCAGTGTGGGGCAGAGAGGAGCCAGGGGGTGCCCAGGGAGGGGCATCTGCCTCTGCAGTATGGCCTGCTGGTCTAAGAAAGCTTCGCTCCCTCTTTACTGATGAAACTCAGGCTCTGAAAGTACAGCTGCCTTCTTTAAGGCCACCTCACTAGGAAGTGGAAGAGTTCTTTCCCTCAAAAGTAGAACTTTTCTTCTAGAAGTTGCTGCTATACCACCCAAGTAAGATATAGGTCTGAGTTACTTCAGACAGGGAAGAGATACTTAATATCCCAGCATCTTTTATTTTTGCATCCAGTAGTTCTAATGTTGGGGCAGTCCCAGTGTCTCACGGGGCATTTGGAAATGTGTGAGAACACCTCTGGTACTCAACCAAGCGGGTATTATCTGTATTTAGTGCACAGAGGTCAGGGACACTTGAGACCTGCTGCTATGCTCAACTGTCAGTTATCACAAAATGCAAATGGTCATCGTGCTGAGTAACACACTAGGCTGCTCCTAAGTTCACAAGGGAGCAACAGGGGAATTAACTCCATTTGGGATGATGCCAGTGACATATTGATAAGGCAGTGTTACAAAACTGACTTCATGTAGGAAATGGGCCACACTGACCGTAATGGTCTTGCTGCCAGGGTGGCTCATAGAATCTCTTCAAAAGTTCCAAATGGTTAAACAGATGGGGCTCAAATTCAGTTCCACCACTTACTAAGTGGGTAATCTTGAACATTACCTCAAGCATTGGTTTTGCTTGTAAAAAGGGAATAAAATGATTATGAGGGTCAAACAATAACTGTGCCAGGTATATTATGTAGGCAGGAAGTTAAGTATTCTGTTAAGTGATGGCTATGATGTAATGAAACGCTGTATCTGGCTTTGGGTTTCCCAGCAAACCATTTCTTACAATGATGCCTGACAAAATGGTTATTTCAACAGACAACCTGCCAAAGGCTTAGATGATGTTTTTGCCCAAATGTTAACTTTTGGAACCAAAAAACCCAGCAAAAACCAAAAACAAACAAACTACAAAAGACAAGTCCAAGGGAACTAAGAGTAAAATTCAGAGAAACTAAAAACCTTTCCTAGTATACTGTAAGTTGCATGCTAGTACACCAATGTCTATCATTATTTTACACATACTATAAAAATGGTGTTGAGAAAGTTTCATGGCAAACCATAAAGGAAATAGAACTCAAAGTGTCCAACAGGGGTCAGACTTGAGAATTCTAAAGCTTCCAAACTACACAGGGTAGGTTACTTAGTTGTAACTGAAATCTGATTAAAACCATTAATTACATTTGGCTACAATCACATTCATAATTTGCAGAAGAGGCAAGACCACCCTCAATCTCTGAAACAGCAAATGGAAAGGGTTTTAAATATTCAAAGCCTATTATAAAGTCTTTCCTTAGTTCTCTTATGTATTGTTTCATCTTCCAAATTCTTCTACTTGTATATAAATTTACTTGGTCATTTCAGAGTCCACAGTATGTGTATCTGGGGTGGAAAGAGGTAGAATTACCACTACGCACCTGATGAATAGGAATTATGGAGTCTACATACAGTTGTTAGTCTGGCCCATGAGGCCAACACCCCTTGCCTTTTGTTGAAAAGGGTAATAGGGCACTTGTACATGAGACAGAAATTGGAGAAGCTACATCTGAAATCCTAGATTCAAAACAAAACAAACTAAAAAGGCCTCCAGATTAATGGCTAGGAATCAGAAAATGCTTTAACTTCAGATACTTTGGGTGTTTTTGGGTGCTGGGGATGGAACCTAGGGCTTCACATACTCTACCACTGAACTATATTCCCAGTCCCCTAGAAAATAATTTTTTAAGGAATAGTTTTTTAATGGTAGGATTTCACTCTTAGCAAATATATAAGAAAGAAAAAAATGTTCATGTTTAAGAATGTCCATTAGGGATTTTTTCCAGTTATTCTGACATGAAGTACCTTTTAATACATGAAGTACATCCTTTAACCAACAGAAAAGGAAGCTGTACAATAGAGCTGTACAATTTCAAAGATTTCTTTGAATCCTGACACAATGACTGTGCTTTAGGGTAATAGGAAGGATGTCAAACTTAAAGCGAAATGGAAGACTGCTCTGACCAAGTGGATGTTTGGTTCTGAGTTTCCAGAGGCAGTCAGCGTTTCAAGTGAACTCCACAGGAAGTGTCCAGCCTCTCTCCGCATGATCACCAGCTCAGCTGCAGTCTATGGCTTCCTCTCTCATTCTCTAGGACAGGCAAGAGGCTCGCTGCCAGGTCAGGCACTGTTGAACCAGTGAGTGGCCAGAGGCTCCTCGTTATGCCAGGGCTTCTGGAGTACAGTCCAGTCACCTTACTTGCTGGATGGATCACATGCAGTTGTGAAGCATGTATGATGAAAAGGCAAGTTTTTGAGAACTAAAAATGCAGTGTGTTTCCAATTTTGAGTGCTGTAAGATGGTAGGACATTTAAACAAAGATTAACAAAAACAATGTCTACATAGTTCTTGGCAAAGCCTGAGGATGAGAAATAAATTTTCAATCACAAAGGGGTTTAACACCATGTAGAGACTGGGCTGCTTGGGAGTTGAGGTGAAAATCAATTCTATTGAGCATCTACACCTGGTAATTGACAAGAAACATGATAGAACAAAATAAAATACATCAATTTTTTTCTTTTGAGAAAAATGGCTTAAGGGGCAGCATGAGGTGAGTTTTTCTCCCATGGCCTTGCCTATTCAGCCATCCAAAGCTTGAAGGTCCTATCATATGAGCAAGTGGCTATGAGCTGTCCATCAGAAGAAATATCCAGGCCCATGACTTTGCCTTCGTGGCCTGCCAGAGTCTTCAGTGGGGACCAGCCTGGGTGGGTCCAGATCTTGGCTGTGTTGTCATATGCGCCTGTGAGCAAGAAGTTCCCATGGATAGCTATGGGAAAAAATAAGGGGAGCTGTTTGAAGCATTCAAGTGTTCAAAAGAGCTTAACAAAGCATAAAAATCTGCCTAAACATACTATTTTGAAAAAGAAGGCATTTCTACATTCAGCAAGACTCAACATGCTGATTCTATATTCCTACTAGGTTCCCAGGAAATGGGACAACCACAGGCAGACTGAAGAGAAAAAGTAACATTATTAAAAACTTTAGGCTCTTTCCCAGGTAGATAATTGTATAGAGTAATATTAACAACTCAGTGTTAAGAATGTCCTGGAAGAAAGAAGGAAGCACAGCATTCATGGGAGTCTACTTCTTGGCAACAAGAAGCATTCTTTAGCATAGCTTAGTTTAGGGGTATAGTATGAGGGAAGAATTTGTTTCTTTAACAAAGTGCTATGCTAAAGCCTGGCCTGTTTTCCATGAAACCACAATCTTTGTCTGCTGTTTAGGCCTAAAACAGGAGGAAAGCTTACGCTCAAACTTGACCCCAGTCACCAAGTTCTGATGGGCTGGGATGGTATAGATGCAACGCCGCTGTCGAAGGTCCCACACTTTGCAGGTGTTGTCACCACTGCCAGTTGCAATGTGGTAGCTGTGGATTGGGTGCATTATCCAAGTTAGAAACAGAGTACTTCCTAAAGAACCCTCTCAACCCTCAATTGGCAAGTTCATTTACCCATTAGGGGAGAAACTTATTCCGTAGATTTCCTTTAGATGGCCTTCTAGGAACATGATGCAACGTCCTGTGCGCAGGTCCCAAACTCGACCAAATGCATCCAGGCCCCTGATGAAATAAGGCATCGACACTGAACCCAGTGCTGTGTGAAAGCAGGCATTGAGAGAAGGGAGGCTGCTGAGCTGCCCCTGGTTTTATTGAAGAAGTCTTACCCAGTGCCAGCCAAAGAGCCATCCTGATGGAAGGCAATGTCATATACACCCATGCTGTGGCCCTCCTGATGCAGGATCTCCTCTTGAGCCTCCAAATCCCATAAGCGCCAAGAACGATCATAGCTTTAAAAACACAAAACCGAACCACATTAGTCAACAAGCAAAATGATTCAATTTCTGCAAGGTACTATAAATAACCATAGCTTATGAACTTATGCCTGTGAAACCATTCAGCCATATTAATAAGAAATTCCTTTCTGCCAACATACGATGCTTCAACAACTAAATCCAAATGTCTCAGGTACTAAGGGAAACCCTGGACTTGCTATTAATCCACTCCAGTGGCTAATTTAGAATTCCTAAGAATGGTCCAGCACATATTCTATTTTTTTTCTCCCCTTCTTCCACTGTTATGTCCCTTCATTCACTGAATCTATAGTGGATGTTGAGCATACAGATATCAAACAGACAAACAGATCAATGGAAGAGAACAGAGAATACAGAGACGGACCTGGACACATACACAGACCAATGTTTTCAACAAGGACAGCAATGTGATTTCAATAGAGAAATAAAAGCCTCATCAATACATACTGGTGGAACTGGCTACATGCATGGAAATATAGACAGGAAAAAAAAAAAAGATACACAAATGATCAGTCACCTTTGACAAAGTACTAAATACCAATAGTTACCAGGGCAGTAATTACTGACAAAACTGGTTGTGGTGATGCACACCTGTAATCTCAAAACTCTAGAAGGTTGAGACAGGAGGACTGCAAGTCTGAGACTAGCCTGGGTAACTTTGGAAGACCCTGTCTCAAAAGTAAAAAATAAAAAAAATGTGAAGACACTGGGTCCCCAATAATACAAAACATCATATACCAGTAACAACAACAACAACAACAACAACAAGACATCACTACACTCTTGATTTTACACTGAGTAAAAATGTTAAGATTGATGACACCTAATGTTGGGAAGGAACTAAAGCATCCAGAACTTTGTACAACCACTTTGAAAAATTGCTTGGAGGTTTAGAAAGAGTTAAGCATGCACCTATCCTATGATCTAGCAATTGGATTCAAGATATTTACTCAAAAGAAAGAAAAGCATATGCCCATGAAAAGCCTTGCACAAGAATATAACGGCTTTAGTCTGACTCACCAAACAATGGAAACAAGCCCAAGCATCCATCAACACAAGAATGGATAAGGTGTGGCACACACAATAAACACAATAAATGAGAACCACTGATACTCGCAACAATAGGAATGAAATTTACAAAAAACCCCAAAAGAACAAAAAACCCAGGCACAAATGAGTTCATACACTATGAATTTACACTGACAGAAATCAGAGCAGTGGTTTCTTTGGAGGAGAGAACAGACTAAGGGGAGGCATGACAGAACTTCCCTGGGTGACAGAAATGATCTGTATATTGACAGGGTTGTGATCACACAGGTGATTTGCATTTGAGAAGACTAAACCATAAATTTAAAGATGTCTGTTCCACTGTATGCTAATTATACCCCAGAGGAAAAGTTCTTTAACAAATCCCAGTCTCACTAAATTTACAGAACAAGAAAGGGAAATTGATTCATTAGCAGAGTTTTAACACTATATGTAAGGGGAAAAAAATCACATTTCTAAATCACTTGCAGTAATTTAAAAAGCAAGTACACATAGCCTTCCCTGAATCATACACATTGTGCTGATTCACTATAGTCTAAGAAAGTCCTACCAGAAGATCTCTGCTCTAAGAATTTACCCAGCAGATAACTAAAGAGGCTAATGAAATGCCACAGGCCTGTATGGATAAGACAGTAAGTGGGGGATTACCAGGTGGTGCCCAGGAAACGTCCTGATGGATGCCACATTACTCGGGCTACACGCACGGTATGGCCTTCAATATCTGCCACTGGTTCATCACTGAAAAGGAACCAAACATATGTAAGTGGACACTTTTGTAAGACTTGTAAATATTCATTGAATTTATTTACTAAGCCACTCCGTTTTAACTGGGGAGACTGAAGTGTAATTACACCTAACAATCTGTTAAAACATTAGGGCTGGGTGGGCATATGGCACAGTTGCAAAGCACTTGCCAACCATGGCTTGGATTCAATGCCAACAACAGCAAAGACAAAATAAAATCTTCCACATTAGGGTTAACAATAATTTAGGATACTTTACAAGGTTTAAAAGATTTGGGATAGTGGCTGAGCATGGCGGTGCACACCACAGTCCCACTACGCTAAAGGCTGTGGCAGGAGAATCACTCGGCAACCAAGACCAGCCTGGACTACATGTGAATTCAAGGCCAGCCTGAGCTACCTACTGAGACCCTGTCTCAAAACCAAACTAAGCCAAGCCAAGCCAAGCCAAGCCAGAACATAACATTTGGGATAATTTCAGGTACCCACAGGGCAAGCTGACCACCATCTTCAATTCACTGTCATAATAAATTCTTAAGGCTATACCATTTAGGATTAAAGAAAAATAAAGTACTTTAGCCTGATAAGGATACTTTGCATCAAAGCAGTGATAAGAGTCTATTAAAAAATGTATTATGGTAAAGACAGGACATAGAAATTGAAGTTTTGGTGTAAGTGGGTTACAGATAAATCTTTCTCAAATCTTAGACAATTCAAAGATGCAAATGGAAAAAGGAACTCTTAAATAGACAGAGGCTTTGCCCTTTCTGATGGTCATTAAATTCAGCTACCCAGCAGTCACAGAAAGATCTGAAATACCAGTGAAAGGAAATAAACATGAACTCTGAAGAGGGCAATTAAAAAGGGAACTTTTATCAATGTGCAGACATAGAACTAACCAGCACCCTAGGGGAATAAACACTGCTAAGTATTACCAAAGCCAATTAAAACTTGCTGGGCTCGGTGGTAAGACCCAGTCTGGCAAGGAGTGGAGATGCTAATTAGCTCTTTAAAAAACTCAGAATAAAAACCTTCCTGTGTTTTCCTAAAGAAAGAAAACTAAGCAACTAAATTCATATTTTAGCCAATAAAGTGCTTCCAAAATCTTGGGGGACTAGCAAAGATAGCCATGTTGAAAAAAACTCTGTTGCAGTTGAAAAATACATCCTAGGAGGATGAGTTGGACCAGGAGTATTCCTTGGTGACACTACCAGACAGAATACTACCTCTCCCTGTGATGTGTGCTAAGAGCCAATAGACTGCCAAGATCATTATCTCTAGTCTTCTAGCAAATAGTGTATTTTTCCAATGTTACTGTACTGTGTAGGAGGCAGGTTAGATCTTTCCAGAATAACAACAGCCAGTTACAGTGACCAACATGCTAGAGACAAAAAATTGAGGTCCAGAGTTAACTATAAGAAAAACTTCACACATCTGTGCTGAGACAAGGTCTAAGAAAGAAATCTCCATTCTATTTTCATGTTATATTATGTTCTGCCTGCACTATCTCTGGGGTTAATGCCAGATCCTTACCCTGAGGTCCTAAGGGCCAGCCTCTCATCTGCCTATGTTAGGGATGGCAGTATGGACTGGCAATGGCAATACCTGTCAAGACTCCAAAGCTTCACAGACCCATCAGCAGCACAAGAAGCCAAGTTGACATCTTTCTGATCCAATGAGACAGTGGACTTGGGATGAAACACAATTGCTCCTACATTTGTATTATGACCTAAAGAAGTGTAAAGAGGTGGAAGTTAGTGACTTCTTGCCTTTTCATAGTCTACATGCAAAATACAGACTATGAGTACTGTAATACAAATAAGTTTACATTGGGAACAAGTGTGGACATACAGAATATTAAAGTAACTATTCAACTACTAAAAAAGAATTACTTAAAATGAGTATTTAAAAAGTAAAACAAAAAACATGTTTTTGATTTAGACACTGGAAAATGCCAAGACTGGCTGGACATAAAAGCTTAACAAAGTCACTACAGTCTGGCCTTGTGGCTTAAGAAAACCAAACTGTTAAATCAAATCAAGCATCAATTGGTGATGCATGCCTTTAATCTCTGCTACTCAGATGAGGATGAGGATGGTAGGGGATCATTGAGTTTAATCATGGGTAACTGCACAAGACTTATGAAAGAAAAGGAAAGAAAAGAAAAAAATGAAAGAAACAGAAAGACAGAGAGGGAAGGAAAGAGGGAGGAAGAAATTAATCAATTTATTTTTTAAAAAGTCAATACAGCATGGGGTCTGCATGCCAGGCACTTTTATTGCTTAAGGGAATTTATGCTGGGAAAAACACTGTGATCTAAATAAGGTTCTAACTTATCCTGAGTAAGACTCTAACTTACCTCGAAGGGTATGAAGGAGGTTACAATCAGGAACAGACCAGAGCTTGCAAAGCCCACTCCTATCAAATACAAAGGAAAGCATCTCAGCCAGGGTTGGTCTGGGAAGGAAAAGGTATCTTGGTAACATTAATAAAGGACAATCTCTTCTCACCCCGATACACTTGATAGTGGCAGACAGAAAAAAGAAAAGGCTTATACTGTGAAGTGTTCCAGAAGAAAGAGCTACGACCAGTTCTTAGGCAAACAGAGGCCTCTACTGAACTATAACATGCACAAGCTGCTATTCTTAACTTTCGGATCAAACTGTGGGGGAAGACAGGACAAATTACCTATTAAAAATGATGCTACCTTAAATCTGAATCACATTTTATCACCTACAAAATTCTTAGATTAGGAAAAAAAAACCCCTTTTGTTCTGGAAATTTCTTAAGGAATTATTTTTATACAATATATATGCATGGTCTCAAAAGATCTTTGTAAAACACCTGTTGAGGCAGATAAGGCAAGAATTACCATTTCTAGTCTACAATTAAGGTAACTGAGGCTGGGAGAGGTGGGGTGATCTTTACAGATCGTTGGCTTTTTGTTGAATCAATTTCTCCCTGGTTAAGTAGTTTTTATCTCAGTTTCTGCCTAGTTAAGTAGTTCCTATGCATTCAATGTAAGTTCCCTCTCTCATCAGACAGTCACGTTTTCCTCAAAGAAGCAAAACCAAAATAAAACAACAAAGTTATGACATCTTAAGAGTTTTCAGCATATGTGGTGATAAAAAGGAAACAAAACCATTACTGAACATTTACTGAGTTCTGAGTACCAGGCACCATCAAGGTGAAATGCTTTAGAAATACTACCTCACCCCACTTCATAGAGAAGAACACTGAGCTTAAAGGGATTATGTATCTTAGCTAGACCACAGAACTTGGTCTATAAACTCGCTATCTCCAAAGCACCAGTGTTGAGAATATGACAGACTGCTATATGTCACGGATCTCTGGGGCTCTGCTGAACAGTAAAAACTTTAAGCAAAGCCTATGTCTTATACACTAGCATTTGTAGTTTGGAAGAAGAAATGGTTAAGGCAGATTATAGTTTTTTTCTGAGCCTGTCCCGATTGGTAAAGTGTCACTGTAAAACAAAACTTACCAACAAGCTGTGGCCAGCATTTTGGAATTGGGACTAAAGTGACAGTAGGAGATAGGCCGATCATCCCCAATTTGGCTGCAGAAATTATTCAAAGACTTTAAAAAAAAAGACAAATGGTAACATTAATAGGCCAGTTTAAGAGTTCCTTGGCTTTTCCATCAATCAACCAACCTATCTACCTTTCAGTTTTAACCCACTCCAAGACTCTCCCACTTTTAATTTTTTTTTGGTGCTGGGGATTGAACTCACAACCTTGCGTTTGCCAAGCAAGCACTTACGCCGCTGAGCTAAACCCCAGCCCCAACTCTCCCACTTTTGTTACGAAACATTAATGTTAAGCAATGAGTGGAATCATGGCTTATCTGTAAATTTAGCTGTTTTCCAGTTTTATCACTAGTTTCTCTGCAGCTACATATAAACAGAAAACCCTGGAGATGCAAAACACAGGTGTGACATAAAAAAGAAAGCAGCTGAGAGTAGAAACACTGGCCTATGCTGAATACGAAGCGCAGTGGGCTGCTGCCGCCTTAACTGATGGGGCCACTCACAATGCAACAGCTCCAGAGGAGAAGCGACTGTAGTTGCCTTTACTTTTATTCAACATGGACCAAAGCAGAAAATCTAGTAAGATATTGGATAATCACTGAGAACACCTTACCCGGAGGGATTTGTGCAGCTCTTGCATCTGGGATGTTCTAGTTGTCTCAGGAATCTCTTTATGGAGACGGGCCTCTTCCAAGCGCTTCATTGCCCTACGAAACAACAAGGTTCTTCCTCAGAGCAAAGGGGTGACCAACGAGGGTTTGTACACAACTATAACTTAAATTTTGCATAGCCACCAACACAATAAAGCCAATCCTCAGTGCACAAAAGAGTAAGTTTCGGGCTAGGGATTTATCTCAGTGGCATAAGCACCTGCCTGGCAAGCACGAGGTCATGAGTTCAAACCCAGGTACCAAAAAAAAAAAAAAAAAAAAAAAGTAAGTTTCTTTCTTCTTCTAGCTACTCTGCTTACCTGGGCAGTGAATAATTAGCGATCCACAGTCTAGCCACCTTTAGGCTGTTTGGTCCTTCGTGGTACCAGGTTTGCTGATACTAAAAGGCAAATCAAAAGCAGAAAGGTTAAGTCTGAAGTATACCTGTGCCTCCCACATTATACCTTATAGTGTCACTTCCTACAAAGATGAATTAGTTCAGTAATAGGATGAGGCCCAGGCATATGTACTTTCTACTGTTTTTTTTTTATTTTTATTTTTTATGATGTCTTATTAGATGGCTTCATGGGTTACTCCAAGAGTACTAGGATTTTTTTCCTGAAAATTCAGCTCCACTCATATTCACACAAGAATCACAAACTATTGTCAACAAGTATTCCTGAATAGCAGAATCTTCAAAAATATTTTCCTCCTCCTCCTCCAAGAAAACCACTGAAAACAGAAAACAAGAGCAGTCCCTCGTTTCTTTCCTGTTTATGCTGGGAAGCCAAAGACATATTTTACCTCTTCTTTGGACTTCTTAGATTTCTCATCATCTTTTTTTGTCTTTTTTAAGGCATCAGTACCAACCACTGAGAGAATATTTCTTAACCTGTAACAACAACAACAAAATCAGAATATAAACACAGTTGAGGTTAAGATACAGCAATTTCTCCCTACCCCTATTCACAGTGGGATATGTTTCACGATCTGGTGAATCATGAAATGTCTGAAACCATGGGGAGAACTCTACATATACTATGTATTTCTTTCTATTTATACTATCTATGATAAATTTTAGTTCATAAATTAGGCATCATACAGAGTCAGCATTAATAAAACAGACCAACTATAACAATATCCTCAAATAAAAGCTATATGAATGTGGCCTCTCCCTCCTGTGTCCTCAAAGTATTTTACTGTACTGAACATACCAATGAGTAGACTGTCCCACAGCATGGATATGAGAGATAAAGAGATGATTTGGGTGGCATGAAACAGGACAGTGTAAGATTTCATGTCACTGAGAATGGTGAATAATCATAAAACTTATAAATTGTTCATTTCTGTAATTTTCCACTACTAGTTCTGGATTGTGGGTGACCACGGATAATTGAAACAGTGGAGAGGAAAACCACGGGGAAGGGGGAAATACTATTTATTACTTTTACCAATCAAACCTCCAGCAACAACTGTCTTTCTGTGTCAAGTGGGTTCGTCTAAACTTTCACCTAGCTGACCTTTTTCACCTACCTTTTTTTAAAAATATATTTTGAGATTAGGGTCTTGCTAAGTCACTAAGTTGCACGCATTGAGCTTAAACTTGTGATCTTCCTGCTTAGCATTCCCAAGTGGGAGGGCACAGTGGTGCGTGCCTGTTATCACAGTACTTGGGAGACTAAGGCTGGAAAAACCACAGTGAGTTCAAGACCAGCCTAGGCTATAAAGTAAGTTCAAGGCCAGCCTGAACTACATAGCAAGACCTGTCTCAAAAAAAAAAAAAAAAAAAAAAAATCTTAAAATGCTGCTGTTACAAGTGTGTGCTGCCATATTCAGTTTCAGTGTGGTATTATTCAAATCTTTATTTTAAGATCCTCTAAATCCAACCGTAAGCAGTTACCCCATTCCATTTAGTCAACCAGCCTGTGTACTGCAACTACCTGGTCCATGAAGACGGCCATATTTCACTGAATGACACAATGCAGGTACAAAGTACACAACAATGACTAAAAAATAGCCACACAAGTTTCAAGTAGTATAGTTCTTGCAGCAATAAGTAACAGGGATATTATATTAAGTACCATGACATCAGCAAGCCTAGTGCTAAAACAAAATGCAAAGGGGAAAATATAGTTGTGGAGAATCACAGGGAACACTTCACAGAAAAGGTGTTAATCTTACCTGAGTCCTTTGTCAGGTCAAGAGGTGAAAAATAGGAAAAGGACAGTAGAGGGAGAGGGTCAAACAAATGCAAAGTTCTGGAGGTTTGTTGAGCTTGGAATCACATATAGTTCAGGAAAGTTGGAAAGTGAACTATAAAACAACTGGTGCAGGATAAGGCTGGCAAGTTAGTAGGAACCAGCTCACTGAGAGCTGTTAATGTTCTGCTAAGGAGGGGTCACACTTGAGAACAATCTCTAGAACGGTAGAAAGAGGAGACTGAAGAGGGAAGAATAAAAACTGGAAAATGAGAAGCAACATAGTTGTAGAATTTTTCTGCATCATCCTGGTGGACTTGAATTAAAAGGTTGTAAAAGGCAAGAGAAGAACAAAAAGAAAATTAAATGGAAAGACAGTAAAAGAACTTAAGTATTATTCAAGGTGACCAATACAGTTAAACTGGGGAGAGTGGTAGAGGTAAGATGGAAAGGGAAATTAAAATTTTAAATAAGAATGCCCTCCAAAACCAGATGAACACATCCAGACAGGTCGATAACAAAACATATCTTCCTTTGTGTAACCCCTGCCTTCAATGTCTCTGTGTAACTGATGGCCTTGAAATGTAACTTAAAATGCAATAGGACACTTCTTCCCTTGCATAACCCATGCTTTGTATAACTGATGGCCAGGCAATGTAACCTGCAATGTTTACACTCCCTTAGCAGCCCAAAATGTCACCCCACCCTCCAATTATAATGTGCCAAACCTACTTTTTGTACCTCTTCACTTACTCTCCCTATAAAAGCCCTAGAACCCCATCATGTGGGGCTCTTTGGGAGAAATTCCAGTCAAGCCCACTGGTGTAATAAACTGCCTCCTAAACCTCCTCATGTTATTTCTTTTCGTGTTTGGTCTGTTTTCTGTAACAATACTGCAGACTACATTGAAGCCAAACAGGAGTTTTTTTTTTTTTTTTTTTAACCTTAAGTATAATTGAAAAACTCTGTAGGATTCGTTTTGTTTGTAGTACTGTTGTCAAGCCCAGGGTCTTGCACATGCTATACAGTTGTTCTACCACTGAGCAATATTCATAGGCCCAGACACTGTAGGATTTTAAGCAATGTGTTACATTTGCAGTTAATACAACAGCTTAGATGTGAAAGTAATGAAGACAGAGCAAAGACAAAGCTGGGCTATTGGGAGTCTGCAAAATACACAGAGTAAATGATGCCACAGATGTATATCTGATCACCTAGAGCAGTGGTGGTGAACCTATAGCACATGTGCTACATATGGCTGTCACCACTGAAAGCTCTAAAAGGCTTGCCATCACTGGCCTAGAGTATCACATAGGGCAAAGAACTTCAGACTACAAATGCTAGATGAGAAGCCAAACGTAATAGTGCATGCCTGTAATCCCAGTTACTTGGAAGACTGAAGTAGTAAGATTGCAAGTTCAAGACCAGTCTGGGCAACTTAGTGAGCTCATGTCTCAAAATGTAAATAAAAGTAAAATTAAAAAAAAGAGATTAGGATGTAGCTCAGCAGTAGATGGCTTACCTAGCAAGGCCCTAGGTTCAATACTCAGTACTGGGGTGGGGAGGTAGGGAGAAAAAGAGGCTTAGAAAGTGAGAATGAGCTGAAGAAACAAGATCAAAATCAGAAGAACAGGATTTGGCCTTCTCTGAGTGAAGGAAAGGGAGTGCTTAAAGGAAGGAGTATCTGCCAGTATACTAGGGCTATTTTTAGTAAAGATGGTGACTTTTATAAAGCACAATTTCAGGGTAACAAGGGTTAATCAGTTTGCAATGGGTTGAACAATAAATGAGTGAGGACGTTATGGGTGCAAACATAAACCAGCTTTCCAAGAAGGCTGATGGAGAGACAGGGTCCCATCAGGATAGTCAAGATGGTAGCCTCATAATTGCATATGACTAACTCTTCATTAACACTTCAGAACCTTGGGGCTGGGGATTTAGCTCAGCAACATAAGTGCCTGCCTTGCAAGCAGGAACTTGTGAGTTCGATTCCCGGTACTGATAAAAAACAACAACAACAACAACAACAAAAAACCCCCCAAAAACCCCAAAACACTTTAGAACCTTAAAATCACAAGAGGAGTATTATCCAAGAAAAACTCCCTTCAATTATATCTAGAAAAATTTTATCATGTTTTATGTCACTGATATGGAATGCATTTGATATCAAAGTATTTAAAGCTCAACAATGTTTATCCAACTCAAATTTCATACTGTTGTGGGAAGGAACTATGTTTGCACCCACCCTCTTCACAGATTGTAAAGAGAAATTAGCAATGGAATAAAACTGGTCTAAGAATGGCCAGGTGTGGTGGCATACACCTGTGATCCTAGCACCTGGGAGGCTGAAGGAGAAGGATGACTGTGAACCTGAGACCAGCCTGTACTACATGGCAAGACTCTGTCCCCCAACCCACCCCCCCAAAAAAAGAAAAAAGAAACTGGCCTAAGACTGTGACCCAAGGCTAAACTATAGAAACACAACCCAAAATTTTGTTAATACTGTCTCAGACATTAAAGTTTCAGGTAAAAGATCAACTGGATTTGCAACTAGAACCCAGTGATTAATAAAGAAGAGGAAATATATAGGAAAAGACACCTTTCTCTTCTTTCAGCAGGGCCCTCTCCAAAAAGTGTGATGGGTTCCCCCAAGGCCCTGAGGCAAGCCTTGACTTCTGAGTCATCTGTGGAAACGTTGATTTGTCGAGCTCGCTTCCTTCTTTCAAACTCAGCTAACACTTCTGCCTGTCGCTCACTGATGTGTTCTTCAATTTCAAATACTTCTCCTATAAAAAAAGAATAGGCAAAATCAGCACAATCACTAGATCTTCCAATGAGGAAAAGAAATAATTTCTAAGCTAGGTGTGGTGGTATATGTCTCTAATACCAGCACATTAGAGTTCAAGGCCATCCTGGGCTACAAAGTGAATTCAAGGTAGCTATGTAGCTAGACCCTGGCTCCAAAACAAAAGTGAAACTCTTTATCACTGACATGGTAAGATATCCTCAACAATCCTCTACAGTATGTACAGTGAAAAATGTAGAATATATATATATATTGGGATTTAGCTCAGCAGCCTAAGTGCCTGCCTGGCAAGCACAAGATCGTGAATTCAAGCCCCTCTACTAAAAACAAAAAACAAAACATCTATCCATCTCATGGCTTCAGTTATGGAAAGAAAATTATATATTTTTATTAATTGTATTAAAACTCAGATATATGCCCAATTAATAATGCAAAACTTTCTAATGCTTGATCTTTTAAAATAAAACTATTATCTTTATAAGAAAGATTATTTCATTTTGCCAAATAAGTGAAAAGCAATTCTAGCTGCAAGCTAATACTAGAACTGTATTAGATCTCTCTAGAAGACATGTATAATCAATTTGAACCCAAATATGCACTGAATAAATTTGATTACTAACAATTCATGAAAGAAAAACAGTGTAAAATCTCTTAAGAAAAACACTCTCTAGATGATGCTAAGAGGGGTAGGCAAAGTATAAATCTACAGCAGCAAGTTGAACAACTGAAGTTTTTGACATTAAAGAACTGGCAGTACCCAAGTTTGGGAAGGTATTCATTATAGAAAATTGAGAGCACCAAAGCTAATAATGGACTTGCAATTTGCAGCTTACCAGAAGTTATATTAATATTTCCTGCTTCAATGCCTGCTTTAAGTCCTTCTTTTCCCAAAATTCCAGACTCTCCCTTGGCAAGGCGTTCCCTTTCCTTCTCTTCCAAACTTCCATAATAGATGTGCGGTTTCTTCACAACAGGAGCGACTAAGTCATCAGGTGCTTTAGTTTTGGTTGCCTGTTAAATCAAAGACCTTGATTAATCTAGGGTTTAATTTGTGAAATCTACCAGACTTCCCCAAAGGATGAAGATCATTTTGAGCTTGATTCCTAACTCCTTCACAAACCAAAAGTACAGCTATACACATTAGCAAATAAATTCACTAGGCCTTTTATTCAGGTAATGCTGTTCTTCACCGTTTTGTAGGGTTAGGGACAGAGTGTTCCAGTCTCTCATTTACAGTTGGCAAATAAAATGTTCATAAAACTAGTAAAGTTATCTTGGTTACTGTCTATTAAAGGTTTGTTTTGGAACTATGTTTAGTTCATTCTTCTGGAAGTGCAATCGATTTTATGATACTTGAGTTTACTGCTTATCACTTGAGAAACATCAAGGATGACTGAAATAACCAGCGAAGTGTTAAGCGGGAACAAGTTACAACGTTACTGCTCTATAAGTTTCAAACGTTTCACATGTGCGTCAATAAATTAAGAGTTAGGAGGCCGCATTAAAATTCCAAGGATACCAACACTGGGCAAGACACTTCTCTTTGCAGAGCACCGTTTTTAGGCCAGTAGTAAGAAGTGTTCATCGTTCGGGGCCACAATGGGAGAGATGCAGAGAGCAGTAGCACAGGAACGCGCTTAGAGATCAGAAAAACTCTGCTCCATTCTCCAGGACATCAAAGTCCCGCAGTCTTTACCCGGTTCCCCCATCCCCTCAGTCTCCTCCCGAACGGCCTATTCCTGGAGGCACCCCATCCTCTCTGCGCTCCTCGCCAGAGAGAGCTGAGATCCCGAGCTCTGTACCGTGGAAGAGGCTCGCGAAGAAGCCATGCCGGGTTCCGAAGCCGGGAAACCTCAGCGAAAGCCTCCCTCTAGGTTTCAGACCGTCCACTACGCGCCCAGGAGAGCGGAACTGCGTCTCCAGCCGGAAGTGAGTTGAGGAGCGAGGCGGAAGCCTGGGAGGCGCGAGGTATGATGGGAGTCGTAGTACTGTAGTAGTTTCTGTTTTCGTCGAGGGATGTGATCTGAAGAACCTCCTAGGAAAGCACACAGAAAACCCGAGTTCTACGGGAAGAGCGTCGCAGGGCAGTCTGGGAAATGTAGTTCATTTGGCCGAGCAATCGATCTGTAGTGGGGGCCGAGGTTCCGGGAGGGACTGAAGCTCCAAAAGAGGTAGGTACGCGATTCTCATGGCTGGGAAGTGAACTCGAGCGAACCGAGGGTCCCCAGGCCTGCTAAAGCTTTCTGTCGTCTAAGAGAGGAGGGCTATGTTGCCATGGGAACCCTTGTCCTGGACCCATGCTGCCCTGGAGTTGTGGGAAGAAAGCTGTTCTCTAAGGTCCGGAAGTCCTCCTAGGGTTCCAGCGAGCTGGGTGAATTTGAGATGGATTTGGGCCACAGCGAGAGCTTAAACTATAAGAGACCTCCTGAGTAAAATAGAGCGTCTAAGTGAAATAAAGATGTAGAGGGGGCGATTCGGCTTGACTTCGTTGTTGTCTTCTATCTTTTCTTTAAATTGTATATAGAATGGGATGATGGATAGGAAGACACCAGGTAAATTGCATGCAAACGACTGTCTGCACGGCTGCTTGCTAGGACGTCAGAGATAAAGATCAGGTGGTTTCTTTTTCTCCCCAATATGGCCGGGTGGGAGTGAAGATTCTAAGAATATTTGTTTGCTGATCTGAACAACAGACTTCTCCCCAACCCAATACTCCAGGCAGCCCTCCCCCGTTTGTTTTTTGAGTGCTTAAGTGTCAACTGTGTTTCAAGAGCTTATGGTGCATCACAGCGTTCAAGTCACACCACACAGTAGAGACGGAGAAACTACAGTCTTTGTTTTGTTTTTGTGGTGCAGGGATCAAACCCAGGGCCTTGTGCATGCAAGGCAAAAATTCTACTACTGAGTCACATCTCTAGCCCAGAAACTAAGGTCTTATGAGAGGCAGAGCTAATTGCTCAAGATCGGTAGCGGAGAGGGGTTAAAATCAGTGCTATCGCCCCCAGAACTGGCATGTTTAGCTGTTACTCTATACTGCCTGTAGAGGCGAGTTGGTGAGATTTTCAGCTGGCAGAAAAGGCTGTCTGCTGGTTTTTTCTTTTTCTTTTTTGGTTTTTTCTAAGTATGCTTCCTTACCCTCTTTGGAACTTTGTTCTCAAGATAGTATGTGATTTAATACAAAGCAATTTAAAATGTCAAGTGTCAGTATTTTGTGTTGCTGTCATGTATATTTGTCCCAGTCCTGAGGGGAGAAGTCTTTTATAGACTTCATAATCCCTGGTTTAATCTGGATAATCTATATCTATATCTATAGTTTATAGCTGTACCTACTAAAAGAGTTTTCATTTATATCATCATCATTTAATCCTCACCATGTTGACCTATATGTAATTTTTATAGGAAGCCAGCATTGTTAAACTGAACAGCTCATTTTAACTTCTTTATACAATGGAGATAATTTTCCCACAGGAAGCCTTGCCTGACATCCCCGTGCACCCATTTGCAGCCCAGAGGAGCTGGGACCTGTGGGATGCCACTGTATCAATAATACAGTGTAATACACTGCGTTGCAGTTTTCTCTTTACTTGTCTGTTTCCCTACAGATTGAGACTGCCTTTTAACTCTGTAGTTGGAGCACAGGAAGAGTTTGTTTAATCAATGACTTACCCATTTAGGATTGAGTTAGATCCTGAGGATAATCTTGTAAATTGGTGAGTTCACAATTTTCATGATATTCAGCAAACTGATTTTGGCTCCAGGAGTAATCACAATCTCTGATGAGTCCTCTGTAGAGCAGATTAAATTGAATGGTTTTTCCATTCACCCTGTTACTATCTGAACTAAGATATAATAGCATGATTCTTCTTTTGTTTTCTTTCCTTTTCTTTCGAGGCAGTATCTTGCTGTTGCTCAGGCTGACCTTGAACTGGCTCAAGCAATCCTCCTGCCTCAGCATTCTGGATAGCTGGGATTATAGGCATGGGCCACTGCACCTGGCTACCTTTAGTTTTATAGCTAGCATATTTTTGTGAATGTGACTGTAACATGAAATTAAAGTGATTGTTGCCTGGAATTGTCTCTTATAAGCACTTTGCTGTTTTTAAGTTCTTTTTTTTTGTATCAGGGATCGAACTCAGCCTTGTACTTGTGAGGCAGGTGCTTAGGCCGCTGAGCTAAATCCCCGGCCCTTTAAGTTCTTTTAGAAAGATTTTTTTTTTAGTGTTGTAAATCTCCATATCCTATAATAAAAATATAATAATCAGGCACCTAAAGACTTTAGTAGTCTGTGTGAATCTAAATGAATTTTTAAATACTGCCATTTGCTTTAGTGTACACACTTACAAATTGATCTCATATTTGTAGCTGCAACTTACCACCTATAGTTTTTCTTCTTTGCTGCTTTTAACAGCTAATAGTTTACTGGGTCTCATTCTTAGTGTTGACCTCAGTATGCTGCGACGAAAACCAACACGCCTGGAGCTAAAACTTGATGACATTGAAGAGTTTGAGAACATTCGAAAGGACCTTGAGGTAAAAGTACAACTTCCAAACCCTTAGGACATATTTAACACAATGTTTATAGGTTCTGGGAATTAGGACCTGGTAGTCTAGGGGGTTCTGAACCTTAGACTTTAGATTTTTATACCAACACTTTATTGGAAATCTCTACTTTGATGTTTACAAGTATCTCAGATTTAATGCATTAGTTTCTTGTGACTGCCATAGCAAAGTACTGCATGACAGTGGCTTACAACAACAGAAACTAATTTTTTCATAGTTCTATAGGCTACAAATCTGAATCAGTATCATCAGGATTAAGATAAAGGTGTCAGGGGCTGTGCTTCCTTTAGAGGATCTAAGGAGGATCCCCATTTTGGCTCTTTAGCTTCTGATGGCTACTGAAGTTTCCTTGTTTGTGGTCACCTCACAGCAGTCTCTTCCCTGTCACACTGCCTAACTCCTCTTCTGTCTGTGAAATCTCCCCATTCCTGTCTTATATATATGAGTAGTTTTAGGGACTACCTGGATATTCCAGAAGAATCTCCCCAGCTCAAGATCCTTAATTTAACTACACCTGCAGAAAATTTTACTGCCTATTAAAGGCAGCATTTATAGGTTCTAGAACAGTAGGGGTGCACCTATAGCATGGGTGGCACAGAAGGCTGTTTTTTGTTTCACTGAAAGTTCTAAAATCACTGTTCTAGGAATTAAGGCCTGATAGATTGAGGGAGGGCATCATTCAGCCTCCTATTCTTTTTTTTTTGTCTTTTTGAGACAGGGTCTCTCTATGCAGTTCAGGCTGGCCTCGAGCTCACTTTGTAGCTTAAGCTGGTCTTGAATTCGCAATGATCCTCCTGCCTCAGCCTCCATACTGCTGAGATTACAGGCATGAGCCACCCCACCTGGCTCAGCCTCCTATTCTTAAAGGTTAAGAAAAATCCTAACATTTTGAGTTTACTATTATCTTTTTTGAAGCCCTGTATTGCATTCATTGTTTTGTTTTTACTGGTTTTATTCTGTTCTGTTTTGTTTGATTTTACTAAGTCTCATGGTATGGGCAGCTATTTTGAGGACAAGAGGCATGGTAGCCATTGTTGATTTCCTATTATCTTGTTTTGAAATCCTGTGTCACTTACACTGTTTCGTTTTGATTGGGATTATTATGTTTTATTTGGCTTGGTTTTATTCTCTTTAAAATGAAAATTTAAAAAAATTAATAGTCACAATCTCTTGGACCCCTCCTCCCAAAAAAACTTTTCTGAGGCAAGATCTTATAGTGTTGTTCAGGCTGATTTTGAACTCACTATGTTGCCCAACCTAGATTACAGGCGTGTGACACCATGCCCAGCTAAAAAAATCTTGATTTGTCCCTCAAATCAGTCCTCTGTGTCAGTGTCCATCCAGCTGCTCACACCCCAAACCTAGCAGTTATTTTGAGTCCATCCTTTCTCCTCACCCTTTATGTCTGTAAATCTGTCTGTAAGTCCTGTAATTCTGGGCAACTAGAATCTACCCATCTCTCCCTGAACAACTGTAGTAGCATACTAAAATGGTCTTTCTATTACCATTTTTCTTTTACCAATTCATTGTCTATCAGGTAGATACCTAGAATGTTCTTTAAAATTTTTTTTCAGGACATTCTTTTTTTGTCTTTTAAAACTCCTCACTGGCTTTCTGTGTTTGGATTATGATCTGAATTGCTTCCATGGCTTCCAAGCTTCCGTATGTTTGAACCCCTCTGAAAAGTTCACCTCATACCACCTCTGCCTTGCTTTCTGTACCTGAGCCACACTGGGGTTGTTTCCTTCTCTTTTCAATTTTTGTTTTTTCCAGACCCAGGGCCTTCACATTGAACTACATCCACACTCCTTTTTTTATTTTTCAGTTTGGAGACAGGGTCTGCAGTGTTGCCCAGCCTGGGCTCAAGCTTCATTCTCCTGCCTTGGCTGCCCAGAGGGCTGGGGTTACAGGTGTGCGCCACTGTTTCCGACTTTTTACTTTTTTCTTTTTCTTTTTTTTGAATATGATGAGACGTTGATCACTTCTGCACATACCAATTTCCTCTGCCTTGAGGGTATCTTCTTTCTTCCATTCTAAGTTTCAGTGTTGCCTCCCTGCTCTGAGAAGCTCTTTTGAACCCATCCAGTTAATTGGGTGTATTCTTCCTGTCCAAGTGACCTTGATCTCATTAAGTTCTCACAAAGCATTGCATGGTTTTCATAGCATTTTTTTTTCTTTTTTTAGTGTTTTGAGCAGGGGCTCACTGTGCTGTTCAGGCTGGCCTTGAACTATGTATCCCAGGCTGACCTTGAACTCACAGTGATTCTCCTGCCTTTATTTATTTATTTTTTTAGAGACAGGATCTTGCTGTGTAGTCCAGACTGGCATTGAACTCACAGCAATCCTGCCTCAGCCTCTCAAGTGCTGGGCTTATAGTTGTGTGCCACCATACCAGCTTCATAGCATTTTTTAAAATTTATGTTTATTTATTTTTTTTGGGGGGAGGAGGTTTCACTATGTAGTTTAGGCTGGGATTGAACTAACCCTGTAACCCAGGCTGGTTTCAGAATTGCTGCAGTCCTGCCTCACCTGCCAAGCAGTGGGATTATAAATGTGTACCACCACAGTGGGCTGTCAATATGTACTTTTAAATGTGGCCTTGCTACATTGTATTAGATGTCCATTGGTAAGACATAAATTCTTCCAAGCGTTTCAGAAAAGTTTCTTAGTGTGGCACACAAGAAATGTGACCAGGGGTGTTCATTTCTACTTTATCTTTAATTGCCAGGTTATCTTCAAATTAAATCTCAGTTCCTATGCACATAGTGTTCTCTTTGCCTGAATGCCATTTTCATCTGTTCACTCAGCTCCTTCCAGACCTAGCTGCTTCTCCCTTCATAGGTACTATCACTGTCTATTGTAATTTTCTATTTTTTTTTTCTTTTCCTCCACTGGGCCATAAGCTCCTTCAAGCAAAAATGGTATCTCTCCTGGGCATGGTGGTACACACCTGTACTGCTAGGACATGGGAGGCTGAGACTGGAGGACTGGTATGAGTTTGAGGCCAGCCTGAGCTACATAGTGAGTTCAAGGTGAGCCTGACCTACACAGTGAGACCCTGTCTCAAAAAACAAACAAAAAGGGTTAGTTTATCCATCTCTGCAATTTCTTCCTAAAGAAGGGCTCAATACAAATCTATTTTCATTTGTTATCTTAATACATATTTACAGTATATGGGAGGGGGCATTATATCTTGCATGTATTCACCAACATAGTTAGCTTGCTTTGTATTAAGACTGATAAGCTTACATTCTCCACCCATTTTTATCCCAGCAGCCACATTTTAAGAACTTATATCGATAGTAATTACTAAGCATATATTTTAGGTACAGTGAAGCTTCAGATGCAATGAGTCATAAAATGCCAGCAGACTGAACATTGCAGAGTCAGCTTGCTCTCAGCTTGGTCTCTGCCAAAGGCAGTTATCACAGTGACTGCAGTGGAGGTGGCGGACTTAGATGGCATGGGAGACACAGTACTTGTACCACTGAACACAGCAAAAGTATGGATATGGGAAAGTGACATATTTCCATTACTAGCCTTTAGAAAATTCAAAAAGAAGTAAAAGGTATACAGCAGCAAGTAATCAGCTTTTGTGGTCTGCCAAGTGATAAGAATTACAAGAAACTAGAGAGGATTCTAACAAAGCAACAACTTTTTTGAAGTAGACTCTGTACCTACAGAAAGAGAAGGAGACATTCAGCAAGCTAGGAAGAGGGTGGTGAGGGAGAATACCTTCCCAAAGAGTTGGAGCAGAATGCAAACCACCCACACCAGACTGAAATACAGAATATCTTCAAGGAAGTCTGGCCTTTGAGGAAGAGGAGATTGTGCCCTTTTACTGTGGAGGTAGCTACACAACTGATGGAATTGAGAAAGTCATCCAGGTTATCATTATGAGGCTGGCACATGTTAAAACTGGAGGAAAGATCTCTTTGCAGAAAGCAAGGTATCACACTCTAACCAAAATCTGTGCTGTGCAAGAAGATTATTGAAGACTGCATGAAAAAGCAGCTTTGCTTGACACTTTCCAGAGATGTACATCCTTCTGTCACCAAAATCAACTCTGTGACGTGTGAAGTGAATAAGACCAGAGGTGCTGTCATCACGCTTCCTGATGAGAATGGACAGTAATGGGAATTGCAAGTACTTATCATGCATGCTCTCAGGACTGATTGCTGAAACTATCAGAGGGGGGTAGTTGAAGACAGTAACAAATTACTGAAGTATTTGGATTTAGAAGAAGAAACCGATACTACTCACATGTTTGTAATGTGAGACAGAACCATTCCATTTTGAAAATAGAAAAGGTCCTCAAGAGGACTAGAGAAAAAATGAATTTCTTGAAGTTCAAAATCCTCCCAAATTGTACCTGAGCTCCAAGACAGAACTGCAGGGTTTGATTGGACAACTGGAGGAGGTAAGTCTCAGGGAAGCCAGCAGAAGAGCTGTGATTGGTGTGCAAACTCTGGTCACTGACATGGACCTGAAGGGACCCCTGGAGAAAGGAAGCACTTAACTCCTGAGGAATACCGTCTCAGGGGTATTCTTGGAAACCTGTCGGAGATCAGGGAGAAGCCCTCTTGCTTGATAGAAATTGAGCTGATAAAAACTACATCTGGCAGGAGGAGCTGCTGACCAAGCACTTGCTGGCCTTAGATGCCATGGACTCACAGGGATGGGGGTGTAAAGCTGCCAGGAAACAGGCTGTGACGCTCACCCAGAACATCCTCAGCTCCCTTGACTTTGAAATCCTATGAGTGGGAGTACTAAAAATGCAAGAGCTCTCACACTGATCTTGCTTGTTTTTGATTTTATATATACTTCTATGTATTTATGGAGAGCTTTCAGTTCATGGAGCCCAAATACGATTTATGTATGCATATTTTAATCTCAGTATTTATGATGCAAACAAATTATATCCAGGAACTCTGCTGCTTTTTTTTTTTTTTTTTTTTTTTGAGAGAGGGTTTCACTACGCAGTTAAGGAGTTAAGGCTGGCCTTGAACTCACTCTGTAGAGCAGGCTACTTGCAGCCATCTTCCTGGCCTCCCCTGTGGCTGGGATTACAGGTGTGTTCTACCACGCCAGGCAACACACTGCTGCCTTTGCTATTCAAAATAAATATTATAGCACATTAACCTTTCCATTTGGATCATCCATATGATGTGAGATTTGTTTGATTTGTATGTTATGTTTTGCTTCTGCATTTTTAATCAGAATATGAAATAGAAGCAGCATTCATAATTTTTATTTAAAGAAGAAAACAAAACAAAGAGGGTAGAAATAATACATAATTTCAAAAAAAAGAAACAATGAGTAATCACTAGTTGACAATTAACATATTTTCCTCTTAGAAGTAGTTGTTCAAGTTACATAAGTAAAGCATACAAAGTGGACATTTAAACAGTGAGACTGTAACCAGTTCTGTTCACTTATCCAACAGAAACTTAGTAATTTGATTATCAGTCTTACACACTTAAACATACATGCACTTACATCCTTTAGAATACTTTCTTTTCCTCTCTTTTTTTACAATAACTATATTCAATTCTTGTAAACTGTTTAGAAGTTCTACGCATGTATGAATCTACATGTATACCTATCCTTTCTGTATTAGAGAGAAGAGCAAATCAAAACAATACAACAAAGCAAATTCCTAGAAAAACATGAAACGAAAAAGTCATATAGAACCACAATACTAGATGACCTACAGTAGTTACTATGATGTCTCTTGTTATTTTCAATAGAATTGTCTATATCATCGGGCATAGTATAATTGGACGTAACAGTACATAGCAATATTAATAAAAACAAAACATTGGAGACATTATATGATTTCAAGAGCAGTTAATAGTCCAACCAGAATGGGTATCCTGTTGAATCTTGTTGTCTTCAGGATAGTTGCCTCTACTCTCAGACTTGATGCTATCAAGCATATCAGATTAGAATAAAATCAGTCAAGACAAAACAGCGATCTAACAAACCAGATTCAAATAATATGTAAGTAAGACAGTGTAAGTAATACAGGGCTTCAGTTTAAGTTAATAGGGAATTAAGGATGTTTACCATAGTATATCCTGCTATTTTGGGGGTAGCTGTCTGTGCTTTCAAATCTAGTACGAATAGATAGACTGGAACAGAATAAAGTCAAACTATAGCCAATCTTCTCTGCCTCATCTCTGCTATGCTATTTTTCTGTCATTGTTGTTTACTTTTCTCCTTCATTCCACTGTCTACCCCGTTCACTGAGGCCTTTCTGCCATTGTTCCTGGAATCCTGGTGATTTTCTTCTCTCTCTCTAGAATGTCCTTCAGTATTTTTTGTAGGGTTGGATTGGTGGTCATGAACTCCCCCAGTTCCTCTTTGTTGTGGAAACATCTTGTTTCTCCATTAATTTTGAGTGATAGTTTTGCAGGGTACATCAGTCTGGGTTGGAGGTTATTTTCTTTCAGGGCTTGGAATACTTCACTCCAAGTTCTTCTTGATTTGATAGTCTGTGTCGAGAAGTCTGTTGTGATTTTGATGGGTTTTCCTTTATAGGAGATCTGTTTCTTTTCTCTGATAGCTTTTAATATTCTGTTCTTGTGATGAATTTCTGGGATCTTGATTATTATATGTCTGGGTGTAGATCTGTTTTGGTTTAGCTGGCTGGAGTTCTGCATGCCTCATACATCTGAATATCATTTCATTTTCCTATGCTTGGGAAGTTTTCCTTAATTATTTCTGTGAATAGCCTTTGTATTTCATTTGTATTTGTCCCTGCTTCTTTGTTCACATTTATTATTCTTAAGTTATAGATCCTCTTGTCATCTTCTAGCCTTTGTATTACTTTGTTACTTCCTGGTTCCTTGCTATTTTTAAGAGATCTTTCCTTTTGCAATCATACATTGCAAATCTGTCTTCCAGTTTTGAAAGTCTGTCTTTAGCTTCTGTCAAGAAATTTTGCCAGTTTTCAATGGAGTTTTTAATTTCCTGGTATTCTCTTTGGATCTGTTTTATGTATTCTAGATTTTGTTTATATTCTTCATCAAAGGTTTCTCTTCTTTTTCTGGGTTCCTCCATTCTTTCATCTGTGTCTTCTTGAGAAGTGCTTAGCATTTCTTTTATTAATCTTCTTATATCTTGCTTCACTTGAGTCAGAATTTCAGATTTAAATTCTTCAATGAGATCATGGAAGTATGTATTTATTTCATGTCTGTTACTGCATGTTTGCTGCCCTTGATTTCTTCTGTATTTACCTCTCCTGGACTTATTTTCCCTGGGTCAGTGGCTAAAGGCTTTTTCTTGTTTCTTTCTCTTGTCACGTTTCTGGTTTCTTTCAGAGGTGTATGGTGGAGGTCTCAGGTCCTTTCCATATTGCTTACAGTTTTTTTGAAGTGTACTGGCTAGGGGATTGCTGCCCTCTTCAGTTTGCTGTTGATCTGTGAGGTGCATGCAGGGGCGATATGGGCTGGCCCCTTCTCCTCTAAGCCAGTCAACCAGTGAGTGCCTTTAGCACATTAGTCTGTGCCCTGTGGATGTCATAGGTTCAGAACAGTTTTGTCCCTGGCTGTTGGATCCCGACCAGGGGTGTGACCCAGCCCAAGCAGATCCTGCCGGTCTGCTTTGGGCCAGGAGCAGCTGACTAATGCTGATGCACTGTGCCTATCCTGCCCAACTCCAATATGTCATCAAGCTGGTCACTCCGTCTGTGGGACCTAGTTCTCAGCGCTCACCACGAGTCAGTGCAGCTTGCTTTACTGGTTCCGCTCCCTGTTGGGGTGCCTCCTCACGCCAAGGGTCTCGGGCTCACCATCCCCCGATTTTGGTAGGACCATGACCTCAGCCCGATCGTGAGTCGCCCGACTCCAAGACGCACCCAGTATAGCGTAGGACCAGGTCAATGGGAGAGCGTACAGCTCCATCTCTCCACCCAGCACAGTGCAGGACCAGCTCCAGCCCTCCGTCCATGCTCTTCCCCTTTTTTTCTTTCTTTCTTTTTTTTTTCTCAGTTCCTGGGTCATAAGAATCTCTCTCCTTTTGTCTGGTCTTCTCCATGATGTTAAATTCTAGCATCTGAGTTGTTTCTCTCAGAAAGGCTCTCTACCATGCTACCTATCGATCCACCATCTTTTTTCCCACTTTCATAATTTTTAAAGGGGTTGTACAAGCATTAAAATGCAGAAATTTTAGGGTCTAGAAATAGACATAACCTTATACCTATACTACTAGGGAAATTATGAGAAGGGAAAAGTTTTTTGGTAAAGTCTAAGCATTAAATTTTGTTATGCTAAATAAAACAAGTTTTTTATTCTTCCACTTGTAAGACCTGATTGGTCCCACCTAGTATAAGGAGGTGGGAGTGTTTTTATGTTTGGTGTTTTTTTTTTTTTTTAAAACAGAGCTCACTTTGAACTCACTTTGTAACCCAAGCTGGCCTCAAAGTCACAGCAATCCTCCTGCCTCAGCTATGCGTGCTGGGATTTCAGGCATGGGCCACGATGCCTGGCCTATGGTTGTTTGTATTGCCTGTTCTTTCATAAACATTTTTTATTTGAAAAAGAAAAAGGCAATTATGTAGTGGATTGGCCTGTTTTAAAACAACTTTGGAAGGAAGGATTGTCTTACCCAAAACTAAAATGGAATCAGTAGAAAACTAGTATTTCATTTTTTTAAAACTGCATTAGTGTGACTAGAATTTGCAATAGCCAGTAGTTGTTCATAGTGGGATCACTTTTAAATGATTTCATTCCAGTTAGATTGTCTCAGAATGATAGTCTTCTGCTTTTTAGAACTTGTTTTTCCTTCCTTCCTTTTTATGTATTTATCTTTTTCTTTTCTTTTTGGTACTGGGGATCAAACTCACGACCTTGCGCTTGCCAGGCAGGCGCTTATACCACTGACCTAAATCCCTGGCCTTATCTTTTTCTTTTGTGGTACTGGGGTTTGAACCCAGTCTTTGCACTGAAATACCAATGTTAACTTTTATTTATTTATTTTTAAAATTTGAGACAGGATCTCACTAACTTACTGAGTTTCCCAGGCTGGGCTCAAACTTGTGATTCCCTCTGTGTCAGCCTCTCAGAATGCTGTGATTACAGGTGTATGCCATCACACTTGGTTAAGGCCTGTTTTTATAAAGGTATTTGGGTATAAGTTTTTCATGCTACTTATTGGTTGTATAGATAAACTAAAGATTAATCAGGAAGGTCATTGTGTTTGTTGCATAAGATAACTTCAGAAAGTTTTGGATTTTGGAGACTTTTCAGATTTTCAGAATAGAGATGCATTAAGTTTTTTCAAATATTCCAAAATCTGAAAGATTCTGAAATCTGGAACACTTCTGGTCTTAAGCATTTTGAATAAAGGATAGTCAACCTGTACTTCATTGGATTTACTATAATAGTTGCTTTAAAAAATAATTTTTTAAAAGATACTGGAGAGTGAACCTAGGGCCCCTGCTCTGAGTTACATCCCCAGCCCTTGTGTTTATTTTTTTAAAACAAAACTTGCACTAAGTTTCCCAGATAGGCCTCTTGAACTTGCTGTCTCCTGCTGCAGCCTCGCAGAGTGCTGGGATTGTAGCTGTGTACCACCACACCCGGCTATGACTCATTGTAATACTTTGATGTCGCCCTTTAGATGTTCACAGTTCACTGTAAGTGGTATAGAATGGCAGTCATTCTGGCGATTAGAGCAGCTGAGCTACTCTCCTAGTAAGGAACTCCAGCTCAAACTTTTATTCACTTTTAGAGAAAGCTGTTATCATCCAATAATTATAGTCAGGTAGTAGTTGTTATGGGATTATTGTTAGTCTCTCCTTTTGAAAATAAACTGAGATGTATTTTGTGAATTGTGTAGTCACTTGTGATTTAAGAGCCAAATGGTCATATGAAGGTAAAATGAAGCCTGGCCTCCTCTTCTCTGTCTAATATAAGATAGATGTAGCTTATTAGCATCAAGTGTGATTGATCATTAAGAGGCAGTAAAGCACTGCTTGGTCATCCCTAGTCTGACTACAGCCACTGCCATAAAGAGCCATTATTGAAAGGAACCAGGGCAGTTGAGAAGATTTATTTGCTTGTCTGAACTTTGAAAGTGCAAAGGATAGCATAAGGGAACACCGGGAGAGGTGGCACACTCATGGATTGTGTTGATGTGAGAACTCGAGTACATAAACTTGATGGGCATGGAGTAGAACCGAAGAGCTATTTCTAGAGAGGACTCTGTAAGCCAGATACACATCTAACAGTGAAGATTTTTGTTGGCAGCATTAAAGATGATACAGAAAATAAATTGAGAGGCTACTTTGAGAAGTATGTCAAGACTGAAGTAGAAGTGGGAGTTGTGGCATGTACCCATTATCCTAGCACTCAGGAGGCCGAGGTGGGAGAAGTGTACATTGGAGACTGCATGAGTTCAGGGACAACCTGGGCCATATAGGAAGATCCTATCTCAAAAAAAAAAAAAAAAAAATGTCGAGAGCAGAAGTTATGGAACATGGACAGAACAGAAAAAAAAGAGGATTTGCTTATAACTTTTGATAATGATACAGTTAGTAAAGTTCTTATCCAGAAATACCACACTGTTAATGGGCATAAGTGTAAAGTACAAGACTTTGTTTTTTATTTAGAGAAAAGCAAAACAAAAAGGGTAGAAATAATACAGAATTAAAAAAAAAAAGCCCCACAAATCACTAGTTGATAAATTACATGTTGTTATCTTAGAAGTAGTTGCTCAAGTCACAAAATCAAAAAGCATAAAAAGTGCACAATCAATGACAGTATAAATTATTCTGTTTGATCAAATAACAAAAACTTAGTATGGCTATCTGTCTTGCACACTTATACATACAGTTATATCCTTTAGAGCACCTTCTTTGCCTTTTGTTATCACAATATCATACATTTTGGATCTTATTACTCTTTCAGTTTTTTTATTATTTTTTATACTAAACAATACGATATTTGCAAATGTGAGTCTTGATTTATTTCACTTATGAAGATAGTTTCAAGTTGCCTCCATTTACCTATAAAAGCCTCAAGATCATCCTTTTTATAGCTGAGTAATATTCCATTGTATAAAAATAACCACATCTTTTTCATCCATTCTGTGGTTGATGGGCATTTTGGTTGTTTCCAAGATTTAACTATTGCAAATTGTGCTGCTATAAAACTGGGTACACATATATTGCTGAGACATGAACTTTTCAGTTTTTCTGGGAAAATACCTACGAAAGGACTAGCTGGATTGAATGGAACTTCCAATCCTAGTTTTTTGAGGAATCTCCATACTGATTTCCACAGTGATTGCAGCAGTCTGTACTCCCACCAACAGTAGAGAAGTGTTCCTTTTTCTCCACAACCTCACCAGCATTTGTTACCAGTTGATTTCTTGATGGCAGCCATTCTTTCCAGAGTGAGATGAAATCTCAATGCTATTTTAACTTGCATTTCTTGAATGACCAGTGATGGTGAATATTTTTTCATGTATTTATTTGCCATTTGTATATCTTCATCTGAGAAATGTGTATTCATCTCAGATGCCCATTTTTGGAGAGGGTCTTTGAATTTGGGGGGCTTGATGTTTTTTCAAAGGATATAAGTCCTTTGTCTGAGGGAGTAGTGGCTAAAATTCTTTCCCTTTCTGTGGGTTTTTGTTTCACTTTGTTGATGATTTCTTTTGAAGTGCAAAAACTTTTTAGTGAGATGAGATCCCAGTTGTTGATTCTCAAAAGACTTTTTAAACAAGAGATGTAGCCCACTGGATCACAGAGAGATTGTAGAGGAAACTTTGGAGGTAGTGGAAGTAATTTTTGGCCATAGTAGCAACTGGTGGAAGGGGAGGTAGTGGTGGCTGTAAACAGATTTAGGTGATTCTAGTTCAAGTAGTACAGGGGGCTATGGATGTGGGCCAGGCTACTGAAACTAGGATATTGTAGTGGATATGGTAGCTGTGGTGGAAGCTATGACAGTTGCATTAGAAGTTTTGGCAGTGTTAACTGTGGCATTTTGGGGAACTATAATAATTTTGGAAATTATAATGGAAAACAGCAGCAAATTGTAGACACATATATGAAGGGGTCAATTTTGATGGAGAAAGCTCGGGCATTTCCTGTGGTGGTGGATATTGTAGCAGGGTGTTCTGAACATAGTGGAAAAAGACTGTGTTTTGGGAGAAGGAATAGTTGTCAGGAAAGCTACAGATTACTTTGAGACAGTTGTCCCAGATGTATTACAGGAAATGTAAAAATTTAACAGAGAAGGATTATTGACCTATAGTCAGAATGGTTACTGTAGCTTACATAGGAAACCATTCTTGGTCAGCACTGTCATACCCAGTTTGCAACCAATGCAGTGTAGCATTAGTTAGATATATACTAAGGCCCTGAGTCTGCTCTAGCTTTTTGTTGTCATATCAGGAATCTTACCCTGTAAATTGGGGTAGTGGTACCAGGAACAAAATGTAAAGATTTTTAACTTTTCAAAACATACTTACATACATAAAATAAAGTCCCCAAACTCATGTGTGTGTGTGTGTGTGTGTGTATCTGTACTCAGGCTTGAACCCAGGATCTTGTGCACGTAGGCTACCACTGAGCTATGTCTGTAGCCTTAAAAACTCAGACCTTTTGTAACATAGCAAGCATTCCCACTGTAGTCTCATGGAGTCCGTCAGGCTGTAGATTTCTGGTGTTTTTTTTTTTTTAACAAGTTCCATCATTTTCCATAGTTGTCCTGCATAGTACATCTGCTGAAACATTTCTCCTTCTTGTCTGCTAGCTCTCAGGTATCTTTCCACTTTCAGCTTCTTGATCCAAACCCCTTCTACTGTACCTCCAACTTTTCACTTGTGTCTGACAATGCGGGCTTTCCTCTGTCCTGTCTCGGACCATGCAACACTAAACAGTTTCTTTGCCTGTTTCCCAACTGCACTATGATATCTTGGAGCACAGAGGTTATCTTTTATCATTGTATGCCTGTATCTTTTTTATACTTGCAAGTATCCAAAACCTAGGATATTCAGTTTATTGTTCATTAGATCCTAACCATTTCCTTTACTCCATGCCCAGTGCAGAGTAGGTACCAAATAAACATTTGCAGTTGAAAGAATATTGCCTTAAATCCTAAAATTTTTGTACTTTCAGACCCGCAAGAAACAGAAGGAAGATGTGGATGTTGTAGGAGGCAATGATGGAGAAGGAGCCATTGGGCTTGGCGCTGACCCCAAGAGCCGGGAACAAATGATTAATGATCGGATTGGTTATAAACCTCAACCCAAGCCAAATAATCGCTCATCCCAGTTTGGAAGTTTTGAGTTTTAAAGATGAATTCCCTCCCATGAGAGAGCCCTCAAATGGAATAAAATGATGGCAGAAATACAAACCAGATTAGAGAACTGAGTACATGCAGTGAAGCAGATTATTTTACTTCCTGCAGAGAAAGATAAATTCTGCATGAAATTACTGATGTTCGCCTTTCACATGAAGCTGGAATCTGAACTCTGGTTTGTCTCTGGAAAACTTTACTCTGTGAAACATCTGATTTTTGTTTTTAAAAATAAATATATTTTTGGAAAATATGAGACATCTTTAATGAAGCAAAATAGCACTGCTAAGTCCTGGGCTTTGAAAGATAACATCTATAAAAGGTAACATGATAAAAGACTCTTAAGCACGAAACGTTTCTGGTTGGTCCTTGTCAACTTCATTTAACTCATTTATTCAAGTATTTGAGTGGCTTCCAAGTGTAATCAGCAAAGATCTCTGCCCTTATAGCCATTAGAGCCTATTGATTTTGTACATATATGAGCAAGTTGTGCTTGATAGGTTTTCCTGAATGATTTTGTAACCAATTTGCATATAACATTGGAAGGACAGAAAATTAGGTGAAACTTAAGAAACTCTCCTGACAATGTGACTGTTTTTCCAGTTTTCTTCCTAAATTTTTTTGTTTGTTTCTTTTTGAGACAGTTTCATTATGCAGTTCAGGCTTGCCTTGAACTCACTTTATAGCCCAGGCTGGTCTCAATTTGCAGCAATCAGCCTGCCTCAGCCTCCCAGGTGCTGGGATTACAGGTATGTGCCACCACGCCTAGCCTTATCTCAATTTCTTTAATAATTTTTCCAGCAGGAACACATTTTAGTACAACTCAGGATAACCTTGAATCATCCATTAAATTGAAGGACAAGAAACTACCATCTGCAATAGTAAACACCTGTGTAATCATTAGTTCTAAAGAGACCCCATAACTGGGTTCCACCTACTCTTTTTAGGATAGTTTACTTAATTTTATTTTATTTAACACCGGGAATCGAACTCACAACCTTGTGCTTGCCAGGCAGGCACTTATGTTGCTGAGCCATAGCCCCAGCCCTAGGATAGTTTAAGTAAAAATATGAAAGAGTCCAAAAGAGATATATAGTCGTTTCCTTTACTTTATATATTTTTGTTTGTTTGTTTTGTTTTTTTGAGACAGGGTCTTGCTATGCAGTTCAGGCTGGCCTTGAACTCATTTTGTAGCTCACACTGGCCTCAAACTCACAGCAATCCTGTCTCAGCCTCCCAAGTGCTGGGATTACAGGTTTGTGCCACCACGCCAGACTACTTTAGACATTCTTATAAAATCTTTATTCATCCAATTTTATTTACAACCTGTAGATTTTACCTGTCTTAAAAAACAAAAGCAATAAAAACCCCTCAAGACTTTCTCTAGATAGGGAAATCAAGTTATATTATATTGAAGCCTTGTGGAAGTGCCAACAAAAATTGAAGGGAGAAACAAGACTGCCTCAGCTTTGTTGCTATGAATCCCTAGCAAGAATTGGTACAGAAGCACAAAACCATTGTGCCTCCTGAGTATGTTCCCTGTCCTTACTGATAACTAGTACTGAGGACTGTAAGATACTACTGCATGCTTTATGCAGATAACTCCTATAAGGATAGTTAATTCTGATTTTACAAAAATTACTTAAGCTCAGCAATTAAGTGGTAGAGCTGAGATTTGAACACAGCCTGGTTTCTGAACCCATGCTTGTGAACTGCATTGTTATACTGCCTTTTTGATCTTCCTCTGTGGTGTCTAAGGAAGCAGCGATATCAGGTTACTGTATTTAGATTTTGAGGAATTTTCATGCTGTTTTATTAACAGAATGAGATTATTGTCAGATCAGTAGGTGAGGTCTTACTGTGGCCATTAATCTCTTGGTACAATTGAAATCACACGCATCAACTCTCTTTCTTAGAATCTATCTGTTCATTTCTGGATTATCCAGACTCAGGAAGTTGGTTAGGAGCTTGTAGAGATACTAACCTTATTTAGAAGTGTTTGTCTTTCATTTTCCTGAGGACCAGAGGAAGAGTATAATTAGATGTAAAAACATGGCTTGGGTGCCTGTTGTATATGGGGTGCCTGACCCAAATTGCTGATTGAAATAAGCACTATTATTGCCTTCTTTCAAATGAGAAAACAAAAGATTAAGGTTAGAAAACATTTCCTAAAGTCACACTGCTAGTAAGTGGTGGAGTTCAGAATCAAACCTACTGACTCCAAAATCCTTGCTCTTCATGTTACACTTAGGAGGAGACTAGCAATGGCAAGATGCCATGGAGGAGGCAGCAGGACAGCAAACACCACCAGCATCCTGGCATTACTGGAGTGACAGGGAGAGGCAAGGGCTCATCACAAGTTTTGCAGTGAACTTCTGGGCCCAGTTCAGAGCTTCCTTTTGATGATAAACACAGGAAAGGCATTATGATGGCTAGCTTTTAAATTCAGGAATCTTTAGTATATGGACATACACACTTCATGAAAAGCCTGTCTCCTATGCAAAAGGTCACATAAATCTTCTGACATATACTAAATCATTATCTTAAGTAGAGTGAGATGACAATGGGATTGTGCCACTTAACAGACCCTGAAATCTTAAAAATTGATGCTAATGGCCAACATGTATGCTGACTGAAGAGACCAGCTTCTGATACAGCTTGGATGGAAAGACATACTAGAATCACAAAATCAAAATATTTATTTTGTTCCTTTGCACATGACACTGTTAAAACGTTCCTACTACAGCAATACTGCTCTCAGGAGCTTACAATCTAAAACAGTCAACATGAATTGTAGACCCAGTGATTAAGGCATTATTTGAAATGTAGATTTTGTATCTTTAAATGTATCTTCTATAGAAGCAGGTGGAAAGGGTAGGATCAAAATTAAAGACATGAGTGTGTACGGCCTGCCTCATTCCCTTGTGATTGGAACCCAGCCCCACTACTCATAACCTAAAGGGGAATTTTCTACAATCCTACCATAGAAGTACTGAAGAAACTTTAATTTTCAACCCTGTGGTGGATCCAGGATTCCACTTGTGGCCAATAGGGGTGTTGAGAATTCCTTTATCATAGACTAGAGACAGCACCTCAGATTTTATAATGCTGGCGTGGATACTAGGTAGCCTTTTACAGAGTTTTATAGAAATTCCAGTGGGGCATTTGCTTCCAGACACATACTTAAGGTCTCTACCAGGTTTATAAATACCATTTCTGTTTGGTAGTTATATCCATGGTACAGCAAAGACTGAAAGATAGGGAGGTCACCAAAGTAATATGGCAAAGAAATGGAGACACACTCTTGTAGCAGATGTGAAAAGGGAAGGAAAAACCAGTTTAGATAAAATACAAAAACAAAACCAAAACCAAAAAACCAAACCAAAAAGGTCAGGCATTAAATTCCAAGTGAACAGGGATACAGAAGTGAAAGTCAATGAGATCACTGTATCATCAAAATCCATAAGCTCAAGAAAGACAGGAATTTAAGCTTTAGCCTTTTTGTCCTTCACTAGCTTCATCCTTTGGCAACCTCATCTAAGGATCTGTAAAATTTGTGTTTTTCAGATTATCTCTACCCCAAACACCTGAAGAGTTGTCCCAAACTGAGGTTTCTCTCGAGTTTCAAATTTGTAGCACTTTGTCGTAACTGGCCTAGATTTTTCTTATCCCACTGATTCCTGTTCTTTGAAGGTATTTTATAGAAGTTTATACCTAGATTTCTAAAGAGCACCAGAGTCACCAATAAACATTGATTCTTATGTACATCTCATGGTATTATTATTCCTTGACTTGTAAGAAACAGAAGCTGTTTATACAACAGGCTATTTATATCTTAATGCTGGGCTGTCAAGTACCTGTGATTCACTTTGCTCATGCTAAGTATTAACACTACAAGGGGATGAAATGTGAGAAAAGTACAAAGGTCTAAGTGTTGATTCTTGCATTTTAATCTCAACCCAGGAGGCTCATAACCCTCTCTTGGTTCACAGATGTAGAAGTACACATTCTTTGCTCTTCAATATTTGACTGGTACCCACAGAGAAAGTACAAATTTCAAAACCACAACACAGGACAACAGGGTAACTGTTTTCTCTCCTCTGCCCTGAGGCACAACTGGATCTAGCACCAAGGAGGGCAGGAATGAACAGACCAGCACAAGAAGAATCACTTTAAAGAGGTAGTTTGGAAATAAGACTACAGCATAGATTAACAAATGAACAGAATAAAAATCCAATGTGATTCTTCACTGAGAAAAGAGGTTTTGGCCACTTGTGATCTAATAAAGCCCCCAAGTATAATAATAAAGGTGGTTATGTGGAGCATGAAGATGTACTTAGTATGGACAAGAATGTTGGGGGCTGAGGAAAATCTGGGCATCAGCAGACCACACTATGTCTCTATAAAGAGAAAGGTGGACTTTTGTTTGCCCTTCTGGCCCCATGAATGGCTCATTTTTACTGACAGCAATGGTCTTTCTCAGCCTTCAAACTGTTTCCAAGGAATCACAGATCTTTTAAAAAAGGACTTCATATGTGCTGATGAAAGTACTTTAGTTATAGTCCTTCATATGTGTGTGTGAGACACATACACACAGTTGGAGCTGAATAAATATTTGTGGAATGATTAAGTATTGACAACATTTACTATGTGAGGTATGCCCAGACATACCACCTATCAACCAGCAACTCAAATTCTCATGCCCAATACAGGTAGCCCACCTACCCTACACTTTCCTAGTGTAAAACAGAGATTCTCAAAATGTATTATTCTAGTTCAGCAGCAAGGTATCACCTGGGAACTTAGATATGTCATATTTGGGGCTCTGGGATTGAGGCCCATAACTAGTGTTTTTCTTTCTTTTTCTTTTTTTTTGGTTTGGTACTGGGGATTGAACTCACAACCTCACACTTGCCAGGCAGGCACTTAAACACCACTGAGCTAAATCCCCAGCCCTTTAACTGGTGTTTTAACAATCTCTCCAGATCATTTTTTTTTTTTTTTTGGTACCAGGAATCAAACTCATGACCTTGAGGCAGGCACAGTGCTGCTGAGTTATATCCCCAGCTCTCCATATGATTCTGATGTAAGTGAAAGTTTGAAAACTACTGGTTTGAGCCAGGCATGGTAGTGCACTTTTGTAATCTCAGCACTTGGGAAGCTGAGGCAGAAAGATGGTTGCAAGTTTGAGACCAACCTGAGCTACAAAGTGAGCCCAAAGCCTGCCTGAATTGCATAGTGAAACCCTGTCTCAAGAGAAAAAAAAAAAAAAAAAAAATCACTGGTTTGGAGGCGGGCACATGAAAACAAAAATCAAACTCTTGCTTTGTGCAGCTGGGACAAACAAAAGGTATCAAGTCAAAGTAAAATGCCAATGGTTTTATTTAAAAATGTCTATTCTATTTTCTCAAATTGATTGTCTTTATTTGATTGACAAGCTCATTCTAATCAAAATGTTAAGTGAGAACACAAGCTAATGAGTTAGCAACTCAAGAATACACATTGTACAAGTTATGGACCTATATTTAGTTTCAAAAATCACTCTTTTGCATACTACCAAAATTTTTGTGCAACACATCGCACCTAAAAAAGGCACAATGTATTTCCCCATTTTTGGTGTCTAAAGACTGAAGCTTAATTTTTAATGTGAAGTTTGAGTTTGAGAGTTGGGCAAGAATATCCTTCAGCTGCATCAATATTGGCTCAAGTTAACCTCTTTCCATCACTGACCCAGGGGAAAAAAACCCCCACCAAATTCACATATCATCTGTTAAAAACAAAAAATCCACAAGATTAAAAAAAAGGAAGCAATCAAGTCGTTGACTAGAAAGCTACCTAGATTAGACAAAAATTTAGGATGACGAAGGAAAAGACATCTCATAGGTAGCTTCATTTCAAGGGTAATGGGAATCTCAGCTTACTAGAAAAGATGATTTTCCTTGGAGAAGAAACTGTAAACTAGATCTCTATTCAGCAGGTGTGTGTGTGTGTAAAGAAACAAGAACAAGAAGGGATGAGTGAAGCAGGAATTATGTCTTCCAGTCCTGAACTGCTTCCCACTGCAATCAATAAGGCCACGCCACGGACTGACATTAATGGCAATGCTCTGTGATGTCTACTACCACTGCCTTCTTCCAACTGAAGAGAAAGTATCCTGTTCCAGCCCCTGCTGCCACTGCGATGCAGAGGTACCCGTTGTAGGTCATGAAGATAAGCATGAGAAAGTAGCTGATGACCACCTGGATGATGTGCAGCACTGTCTGCAGAAGGTGAGGAAAACTCAGCATTTGCTGCCTGGGGAATAAATAGAGACACAACAGTCAGACTCACAGGAGCTCTGCAGATCAGAAGAAAGAGGGAGCAGGCGTGACCATGAGGTGAGCCTGAACTGGACTGTCTGACAGCTGGTTGCCAACTCATGGATAATATATGTGTTTTTATTTGGTCTCTGAAATGAAACACCATAGGACTGTCACTGTACAGATACGGTTATGTGTTGTTGGTAGGAGGTACAATTCTCGACAAGAGGGTAAAAGGAGAAGTAATCTTGATTAATCCCCACTTTTGATCCTGAAAGGGAAGCCCAAAACCTTCCCATGTGTATTAATTTGAAGATTTTGGAGCTATTTACCTTTGCAAATTTCAGTCGACAAATAAATGGAATTAGAATTGAGAGCTGGGTGATGTAGTAGAAATTATTGAATTAGACATCAGGAGGTTTGCTACTCATTCTCTGTGTCATCTTAGGGAAGTCTCAATTATATTAGATCTTAAAGCTATATTGGACTTTATAAAATCCCATAGACCAACATCCTGCTTTTAGGCAAACATTATTTATTTCCATTAGACTGATGAGCTTCCAAAAGCCTCAAAAGAGGTTTTTTGTTTGTTTTTGAGACAAGGTCTTGCTGTGTAGTTCAGGCTGGCCTTGAACTCACTATGTAGTTCACGCTGGCCTTGAACTTGCAGTGATCCACCACCTGCTCTACTTCATTCAAGACAGGGCTATTATAAATAGCTGCTTTGCTGTTTAACTAAGCCAGCTCTCCAGAATTTCTATGTAGACCTGTTGTATCAATCTTCTTACCCAACAGTTTTGTGTGTTTCCATGAGAATGGTTCCATTTGGTCCCGGGACAGGCATGGAATTGTAGCGAATGCTGACTTGTGACTTACGCAGGAGACCCTCTCGGGCTATCTTGAGTCCTTCATAGAACATTGCTAGTAAAAACACTGCCACAAAAGCTCCAGCCATTTCTAGGTAGGGAAGACAGAGATATCATTAAATATGTGCAAAACCATTAGCCAGTGTGTGTGTATTCAGGTAGAAAGACAACATAGAAAAAGTGCTACTCTTAGTTTTTGAGAATAGTTGTATAGTTAGTTTTTCATTTGCCCAGACAGAATAGCTAAGATGTTGTTAGTGAAAGCCATTGCCTCTGCTAAAGAACATATTTCATATTTACTTTTTTGGAGGAAGGGAGTTGTTATGGATTGAACCTAAAGTGCTGTGTATGCTAAGTATATGATCTACCACTGAGTTAAACCTCCATCCTCTAATTTACATTTTTCATCCTTCTTTTCTTCCTCTCTTTCCTTTTCCTTTTTTTTTTTTCTTCCCCTGACAGACTCTTATTTGCCTAGGCTGACCTCAAACTCCTGGGTTCAAGTGATCCTTCATTCTGCCTTAGCCTGCCAAGTAACTGGAATCACAAGTGTATGTCACTGTACCTAGCTTTTTATTATTATGGTTCTCATATTAAACACTTAATTTTTTTTCGACATGGCCTCTCATTTTGTTGCCTAGACTAGCCTTGAACTCCAGGGCTCAAGTGAACCTTAGCTGCTAGAGTAGCTAGGTATTTAGGCTTGTGCTACTGTTCCAAGCTTAGTTTCTGATGAAGGTACAAAAAAAACTGTCTGTGATCCCAGAACTCTGAGAGGCTGAAAGAGGAGGATTTTAAGTTTGAGCCCAGCCTGGGCAATTTAAACTCAGTGAGACCCTGAACCAAAGTTAAAGAAAAAGGTGAAGGATTGATGATATAGCTCAGTGCAAAGGCCCTGGGTTCAATCTCTAGCACTCCCTTCTCCCTCAATCATTTGAACATTAATCTTTTGGTCTGGCTGTGGATGTCATTAAATTAGCTGTTTTACATTAAAACACATAAAGTAGAATACAGAGAAAGATAATAAATCTGGGCATGGTGATGCACACCTATAATCTCAACATTTAGGATGTTGGGGTAGGGGGATTACGAGTTCAAGGTCAGTCTGGGCATCATAGTAAGACTCTGCTTTAAAAAAAAAAAAAGGAAATAATCTTTTTTTCTTTTTCCTCAGAGGGATAAGGTATCACTGTGCTTTTTCAAACTCCTGGGCTCAAGTGATCCACCCACCTTAGTCTCCCTAAAACAACCTATTTTTAAGTACTTGGCTAGATTTCTTTTTATTTTTTTTTTACTTCTTGAGACAGAGTTTTGCTATGTAGTTCAGGCTGGCCTCCAACTCTTTTTTTAAAATTTTATTTTAAAGAGGTAAAACTAAACATAACAAAACAGAACAAAGCAGATAGGAAGAAAACAATGTAAATGACACAGATTTCAAAACAAGACAACAGGAGATCATCACTGGCTATCATATTGTCTTTTGTTTTCTTCTAAATAGTTGTCCATATCTTCATACACAATGAATTCATACAAAACATAACAGTATTAAACTGATCAGAACAGAAACATGAAAGCATTATAGGCCTTCAAAACCAGACAATAGGGAAATCTGACATAATGTCTTTCGTTCTCTTCACAATAGCTGTCCATACCTTCATGTATGTTGAAATTAAACAATACAAAACAGACTAAAGTCACTCTGAACAAAGAATAATAGTGTTGCTGGATTTCACAGCATGACACTATGGGAATCAGCAATGGCTAACCACAGTGTCTCTTTTTCTTCAAAGTAGCTGTTCATTTCATCATGCATTATATAATCGATTCTCATAAACTGTTTAGGAGAAGTTCTATGCATGTATGCATATCTACATGTATACCTATCCTTTTTGTATTGAAGGTTAAAACAAAACAAAATAAAACAAAATCTTAGAAAACACAAAACAAAAAAGACAAACAAATAAAAATAGCAAAGAGCCCAAAGCACTGACAATATAGGCCTTCAAAACAAGGTGGTAGGAGCATAACTAGGGTTGTTATTTTACATAATGACCTTCAAGAGTTCCTCAGATCATCATACACTAACATGCACAATTGTTCCAATTCTACGAATGTTAACTTTTTGTTCCAAGAACTTACAGAATTTGTAGCAAATCACCTTAGCTATCCTAAGTGTGTTTATATAATTTTAGATATTTTTTCTTTTCCCTCCCTTTTTCTTTTTCCTCATTTTCCCTGAGATATTTTTTCCCCTTTAAGCAAATTTTTGTCTTTTCACTGTATTTATTGAGTGTTTTGTATCTTATGTACTCTGACCATTTCTTACACTAGGGAGACTATATGGTATTTATACATGTGAGTTTGATTTATTTCACTTATGAGTATGGTCTCAAGTTGCATCCATTCACTTATAAATATCTCAACGTGATCATTCTTTATAGTTGAGTAGTACTCCATTGTATAAAAATACCACATCTTTTTATGCATTCCTCAATTGATGGGCATTTAGATTGTTTCCAAGCTCTGGCTATTACAAATTGTGCTGCTGTAAACATGGTTGCACATATATCTCTGTGGTATGATGTTTTCAGTTCTTCTGGGAATATGCCTAGAAGTGGAACAGCTGTGTCAAATGGACTTCCAATCTCACCCTTTTGACCTCTACAGTGGTTGCACCAGTCTACACTCCCACCAACAGTGCAGGAGAGTTCCTTTTCCCCTGCAGCCTCTCCAGCATTTGTTGTTGGTAGTTTTCTTTATCCTGGCCATTCTTTTTGGAGTGAGATGGAATCTCAGTGTGGTTTTAATTTGCATTTCTCTAATGACCAATCATGCTGAACATTTTTTTATGTGTTTATTTGTCATTTGTATTTTTTTTTTTAATCTGAGAACTGTGTATTCATCTCAGATGCCCATTTTTGGATTAGGTCTTTAAATTTCGGGGATCTGATTTTTAAAAATTATTTATATGTTCTAGACAGAAGTCCTTTGTCTGAGGGACAGTTCACTAAGATTTTTTCCCAATTTGTGGGTTTTCTTTTCACTCTGCTGGAGATTTCTTTCGACAAGCAAAAACTCTTTAATAGGATGTGATCCGTATTTTACATGCGGTTTGATTCTTGTTCATGAGTTTTCTATCTACCCCTATGTCTTCAAGATTTCTACCTACTTTGTCTTCCAACAGATTTACTGTTTCTCTTTTAATATTTAGATTTTTGATCCATTTAGACTTTAGTTTAGTACATGGTGATAGGTATGGGTCTAGTTTTAGTTTTTGGCATATGGAGAGCCAATTTTTCCAGCACCATTTATTAAAGAGACTATCTTTCTTCCAGTGGATGTATTTGGCCTCTTTATCAAAGATAAGGTGGCTGAGTGTGTTTGTAGTTGTATCTTCTAATCTATTCCATTGTTTTGCAGATCTGTTTTTATTCCAGTACTATGCTGATTTTATTACAGTAGCTTTGTAGTATAACTTCAAGTCAGGGATTGTGATGCCTCCTGCCTTGCTTTTACTGCTTAGAATTGCCTTTGTTATTCTAGGTATCTTCTGGTTCCAGATGAATTTTAGGGGTGATTTCTCTAGATCTATGCAGTATGTTGATGGTATTTTCATTGGCATTGCATTGAATCTGTATAGCAATTTTGAGAGAATGGCCATTTTCACAATGTTTGTTCTTCCTATCCATGAACAAGAGATGTCTTTCCATTTTCTGAGGTCTTCTAGGATTTCTTTTTTCAGGGTATTATAATTTTCCCTGAATTGATCTTTTGCTTCTTTTGTTAGATTGATTCCTAAGTACTTCATTTTTTTGGATGCTACTGTGAAGGGTGTGGCTTCTCTTATTTCTCTCTAAGTGGTTTTGTTGTTAGTGTATAGGAATGCTATTGATTTCTGAGTGTTGACTTTGTATCCAGCTACATTACTGAGTTTATTTATTATACGTAGGAGTCTTTCAATGGAGTTTTGAGGGTCTTCTATGTAGAGTATCATGTCATCTGCAAATAATGATAATTTAACCTCTTCTTTTCCTACCCTTACTCCTTTATTTCTCTCTCTTGGCTAATTGCTCTGGCTAATATTTCTAGAACTATATTGAATAGGAGTGGTGATAATGGACAGCTTTGTCTTGTGCCTGATTATAGGGTAAATGCTTTCGGTTTTTGGCCATTTAATATGATGCTGATGGTCTGTCACAGATGGCTTTTATCATATTGAGGTAAAGACCATCTATTTCAATTTTCTGTAAGATTCTTATCATGAGTAAGTGTTGGACCTTTTTTTTTTTTTTGGGTACCAGGGATTGAACTCATGACCTTGTGTCTGCCAGGCAGTCACCTATGTCACTGAGCTAAACCCCCGGCAAGTGTTGGACCTTATCAAAAGCTTTTTCCGCATCTATAGAAATGATCATGTAATTCTTGTTTTTGGCTCTATTGATATGGTAGATTACATTTACTGATTTGCATGCATTGTAACATCACTGCATTCCTGGGATGAATCTCACTTGCTGTATCATATTCTTGATGATTTGCTGAATTCTGTTTGCCAATATTTTACTGAGAATTTTTGCATCTATGTTCATTAGAGAGATTGGCCTGTAGTTCTCTTTTCTGGTTGGGTCTTTTTCAGGTTTTGGTACTAGAGTAATATTTGCTTCCAGGAATGAATTAGGGAGAATTGCTTCCCTTTCAATTTCACTGAAGAGTTTGAGGAGTGTCAACATTAAATCTTCTTTGAATTTCTTGTAGAATTCCACAGTAAATCTGTCTGGACCTGGGCTTTTTTTGTTGTTGTTGTTGGTTAAGGATTTACTTTCATTTTCAATTTCGTTAATTGAAATTGGGTTATTATCAGTTTTACATCTTCTTTACCCAGCTTTGGTAATTCATATGTTTCTAGGAATCTGTGCATTTCTTCTGTGTTACCAAACCTATGAGAGTAGAGGTTTTTGAAACAGGTATTGATGATCTTCTGTATTTCCACAGGGTCTTTAGTGATTTCACCCTTTTCATTCCTTATTGCATGAATATGAGTTTTTTCTTCCCTTTTTAAAATAAGGTTGGCTAGGGATCATCATTTTATTTATTCTTTAAAGAACTAACTCTTAGATTCACTGATTCTTTGTATTGTTTTCTTAGTCTCTACTGCATTGATTTCTGCTCTGATCTTTATAATTTCTTCCTTTCTTTTGGCTTTGGGATTGACTTACTCTTCTTTTTCTAGATGTTTGTGGTGTACCATCAGGTTGTTTATTTGTGTTCATTCTGTTTTCCTAATGTGGGAATTCACTGAAATAAATTTTCCTCTGAGGACTGCTTTCATTGCATCCCACAGGTTCCAGTAAAATGTATTTGTATATTCATTTGCTTGTATTGTTTAATTTCTTCTTTAATTTCCTCTGTGACCCACTGATTGCTCAGGAGTGTATTATTCAATTTCCATATGTTGGTGGGGTTTCTATAGTTTCTTTTGTCATTAATTTCTAGTTTCATGGCGCTATGATCTGATAACATGCATGGGATAATTTCAATTCTTTTGGATTTACTTAAGCATGTTCTGTGGGCTAGTATATGATCTCTTTTAGAGAATGTTCCATGTGCTGCTGAAAAGAATATATATTCTGATGTTGTTGGGTGGAACACTGTATATGTCCACTAAGTCCATTTGCTCACAGGTATAATTTAGTTCTGTTATTTCTTTGCTGATTTTCTGTCTAGTTGATCTGTCCCTTTGTGTCAATGGCGTGTTAAGGTCTCCTGTTATAATTGTGTTATTACTTATTTGATTTTTCATTTCAGTTAATATTCGTTTTATGTAGCTGGGTGCTCTGGAATTTGGTGCATAGATATTTAAGATTGTTATCTCTTCCTCTTGAAGTTTTCCCCTAACTAGTATGTGGTGACCTTCTTTATCTCTTTGGATCATTCTTGGCTTGAAGTTCACATTGTCTGCAAATAGAATAGCTACCGCTGCTTTTTTGGGGGGTCCCGTTGCATGGAGCATTGTTTTCCATCCTTTGACTTTCAAAGTCAAATATCAAAACTGAACCAAACCTTTGAACAAATGGATTTAATTAATATCTGTAGTGTTCTATCCAATAACAGAATACATATTCTTTTGGAAGCACAAGGTACTTTCTCCAAACTAGACCATGTATTAGTTATGAGTTTCCTTTTAGGTTAGATAGGTTTCTTGTATACAGCATATGTTTGGATGTTGTTTCTTGATCCATTCTGCCAGTCTGTTTCTTTTAACTGGTGAATTGAGGCCATTTACATTAATGGTCATAACTGAAATATATTGGTTTATTTTTGACGTTATTTTTCTGCTGTTGCTTCTTTACCTTTCCACTCTGTTTAATTGTTTGCCTTGTTTAGTGGTTTTTCCTTATTTCTATCTAGAATGTCTATCAGTATTTTTTGCTGGGTTGATTTGGTGGTCATGAAATTCTTCAGCTGTTCTTTGTCGTGGAGGTATTGTATTTCTCCATCTATTTTGAAGGACAGTTTTGCAGGGTACATCAGCCTGGGTTGGAAGTCATTTTCCTTTAGGATCTGAAATACTTCACTCCATGCTCTTCTTGACTTCATTGTTTGTGTTGAGAAGTCTGCTGTGAGTCTTGATAGGTTTTCCTTTATAGGTGATCTATCTCTTCTCTCTAACAGCTTTTAATATTCTGTTCTTATGTTGGATTTCTGAGATGTTGATTATTATATGTCTGGGTGTAGTTTTATTTTGGTTATGGCTATTTGGAGTTCTATATGCTTCACTGATCTGTATGTCAGTTTCCATTCTCATGTTTGGGAAATTTTCAGCTATTACTTCTGTAAATAGCCTCTTGATATAATTTGTGTTGCCACCTTCTTTTTCATTTATACCTATCCATCTTATGTTGTTTTCCTTTGCATCATCTTGCAGCTGTTGAATTGTTATTTCCTGATTCCTAGTTATTTTTAAAAGATCTTTCCTTTCCTGTTCACTAGCTGCAATCTTGTCTTTGAGGTCTGAAATTCTATCTTCACTTTCATTGAGGTGGTTTTGCCAACTTTCGATGGAATTTTTGATTTCTTGTATATCTCTTTGAATCTTCTTCTGCATTGTTTGTTTCTTATATTGTTCATTCAGGGTTTCCATCTTTTTGTATTGTTCCTCTAATTTTTTAACTATGTCTTCTTTAGATGTGTTCAGCTTTTCTTTCATTACATTTATCATTTCTTCTTTTACCTGAGAGATTATTTCTGATCTGAGTTCTTTTATAGCTTCCTGGAGTTGTTTCTTTAATTCAATTGTTATCATTTCAGGAATTTCAGGTGTATGGCTTACATTTTCTTCCATGTCCATGTCTCCTAGGCTTGCTTGGGTTAGGCTGGAAGTTTGAGATTGCATTTTTGTCTTTCATTTTGTCATTTTCCTATATTTCTGAGTTTCGAGCGATGTTCCAAAGCTTCCCCTGTGCACTGGGAATCACCTAGCCCACTTTCGGCTCCCAAGGCAGACTGCAGGCAACTGCTAGCTACTTGAAGGTCACTGAGCATGGCCCAGTTAGGCCTGCTGGAATCTCTTGTGCATCCTCTGGTGATTTGGTTCACTAAGCATGGTCTTACTGGCTGGGAGCAATGTTCCAAAGCTTCCCCTGTGTGTTGGGAATCACCTCACGCATGTTTGGCTCCCAGGACTGAATGGAGGCCTTGCTAGCTGCTTGGAGGTTGCTGGGTGTGTGGCCTCCAACTCTTGATCCTCTTGTCTCAGCCTCTTGAGTGCTGAGATTACTGCCATGTGCCACCATGCTCAGGTTGACTATATTTCTTGAATAGACATTTTGATGCTAAGCCCTTCATCTTGAAGTGTTGATAATGAAACAAGGGTATTACACTAATTTAACATTATTATCTGAACTAAATTCTCCCCCTTTCTCCAAAACAAATGAATTTTGTGGTTTAAGGATAAGCCTGCAATAGAAAAAAATATTCTATGCAACAGGACTCCAAAACCAACCAGGAGTAGTTAAACTATTTTCAGACAGTGAACTTTAATCCAAAGCTGATCAAAAGAGAGAAAGACATTACATATTGGTGAACAAATTATTCAACAGGAAGAGATAATAATTATAAACATATAATGGACCAAACCACAGTGTGCCCAACTTCATAAAACAAACACAGATAAATGACCAGATAAACATCAACACAATTATAGTAGGGGACCTCAGTACCCTACTGTTGGAGACCACTACAAAGCGGCTCTTAGCAGGATTTAAATTTTACTAATTGGCTTTTTATGTTTGTCTGTGAGTCTGTCCTAGCCCTTGGCCCCTTGCCTGGCGACAGGAGCTGATTCATAGTAAGTGAACCTCTATGAATCACTGATCATGGCTGAGGTTTGTAGTAATCTATGAGGCCAGAGACACCTCAAAGGGCACGATAAGGCCACAGCTGTGGGCACTTGGCTCCAACCCAAATTAAGTAGATAGAGACTGCAGCTGGAGAAATTTTACTCTTACTGTCTCACTTCTATCATGCCTTCATGATAAGACAGTTCTAATACATTGACTTGATTCATTACTTGGAGACATCCTTAAAGTGACTCCAAGGTCCTGCTCATTACCTGCACTTTCCTCAGTTTCTCTGCCCCTTGTTGGACCTATTAAAAAGTGAACTGATCCAGAGAAGTCTTTGTCTTAGCCCTCAGAGTCTCGAGCTTAATTAAAAGGTTTTGACTCTCCCAGAGCCCTAAAATCATTATAATTGTCTCTTTTTATTTAACCTCTGCCATTTACTCATTTGGGAGATTGGGGATCTAGGTCAGAACCTGGTACCCTACTATCAAAATAGGTCAACTAAATAAAAAATCAAAGAAATATCAAAACTGAACCAAACCTTTGAACAAATGGACTTAATTAATATCTATAGTGTTCTATCCAATAACAGAATACACATTCTTTTTGGAAGCACAAGGTTCTTTCTCCAAAATAGACCATGTACTAGCTAATAAAGCATACTTAAGTAAATGGAAAAAGTTCTCCAAAATAGACTATGTACTAGCTAATAAATCAGATCTAAGTAAATACAAAAGAAGGGAATTTTTACCATATATATTACCAATATCATTAGATCACAGTGCAATGCAAGTGGAAATCAGTAGGAAAAGAAACCTCAGAAACTATGCAAACACATAGAAATTAAACAACACACTCTTGAATAATCAGTGGTTCACAGAAGAAGTTAAGGAAGAAATAAGGCAATGAATGTCAATTAAATGACAATGTCAGTACAATATACCAGAACTTATGGAACGCAATGAAAACAGTGCTATGAGGGAAGTTTATAGGTGTGAATCCCCACATCAGAAAAACAGAAAGAGTTCAAATAAATAACCTAATTATGTATCTCAAGGTCTAGAAAAACAAGAACAATCCAAATTCAAAGCTTGGATAGGAAGGAAACATTAAAGATCAGAACAGCAATCAGCAAAATAGAGACTAAAACAATAATACAAGGACTCAATGAATCAAAGAGCTGGCTATTTGAAAGAATAAGCAAAATAGACATATTCTAGCCAACCCCCCCCCCCAAAAAAAAGGGCCAAGGATTTAGCTCAGTGGCATAAGTGCCTGGCAAGCACGAGGTTATGAGTTTGATGCCCAGTCTCCACCCCCCACCCCCAAAAATGAAGGAAAGACAAGAATCAATGCATTTAGAAATGAAAAAGATTATTGTAGTTTGGGGTTGCAAGGAGAACAAGACAATACAGAACACACAATTTACAATATTATTTTTTAATAGTCATCCAAGAGTTAAATACAAGAAATTCAGGAAATCTGTCCACACACTGTGACCTAAAGAATCCAGCTCAGGGCCTGGATCCCACAGTAATGTCCTATATGAGTCCAGCTGAAGACCTAGAGCCTATGACAATGCTCCCCCATGTGTCCAACTGGAGGCCTAAAGCCCACAACAATGACTCATGTAAGTCTGTTTCATGAGTCTGCACTTCAAAGGTCCAAAGGTCAATGGTGGAAGCTAGAAAGTATATGCCAGTGGGATGAAGGATCTGTGTTAATAGGCTGAGGTTTCTGCACTGGAGCCAAGAAGCAATGCTCAAAATAAGAACCAGGGCTCCCCTAAAAAGTACCACAGCTATCCTCAGTGACAATGAGGTTCTGAGCTCCTCTGACTATGAGAACAGCCAAGTTTATATCAGGAAGGCAGAGTGACAAACTTCTAGAGTCTGAATAGCACATTATCTTCCTCTCTGGAGCCACGAAGTGATGCTTAAAGTAAGGACCAGAGCTCCCCCAAATTGAACCACAGCCACTCTCAGTGCCAAGGTCCTGAGCTCTTCTACTGATAATAGCTGAAGTCATGTCAGGGAAGCTAGCATGACAAGCTCCTCCAGAAGAACCAACAGCTCCAAAAGAACCAACAGCTTCAAACAACAGCACCACTCAGGAAAACCCACAATGCTATTTTTCCTCTCTAGGTTTCCTTTTTATGCTGGCAATTTTCTTCAGGTGGGCCTTCTACACTTTGCACCATGGTGATTCAGTTCAGCTGATGTTTAAGTTGACCACCAGTTTTTAATCCACCACAAAGATGGGGAAAAAAATCAAAGAAATGAAAAAGGTGAAATCACAACAGAAATCCTCGAAATCCAGAAAATTATCTGCAGCTATTTCAATAACCTATATGCCAAAAAACTGAAGAACTCAGAAGAAATGGAGATTTCTAGATACATATGAATTGCCAAAACTGAACTAAGAAGACTTAAAAATCCTGAATAATCCAATAATAGGCAATGAAATTGAAGAAGTAACAAAACAAACAAACAACCTACTGACAAAGAAGAGCCCAAGACCTAGTGGATTCACCACTGAATTCTGAATTCTACAAGAACTTGAGGGAAGATTTATATCAGTACTCCTCAAACTCTTTAATGAAATTGAGAGGGAAGGAATACTCCCAAAATTAGTCTTAGGAGGTAGCATTACTCTGATTCAATCAAAAAAAGAGAACTATAGGTCAATCTCTCTAATGAATATAGACGTAAAAATCCTCAATAAGATATGCACAAATAATGCAACAAATCATCAAATAGATCATACACCATGACTGAGTAGGCATTATCCTAGGGATCAAGGATGGTAGGTATGCAAATTGATAGATGTATTTCAAAACACATAAAAGAAGGACAAAAATCACATGGTCTTCTCAGTAGAAACAGACAAAGCCTTTGATGAAATCTAACATCCATCCATAATAAAAGGATATTATGTCAATCTAATAAAAGCCATGTAAGACCAACATACTGTCAACATCACATGAGAGGCAAAAACTGAAAGCTTTCCATCTAAAATCACAAAAAAAGACAAGGATATCTATTGTTGCCATTCTTATTCAACACAGTCCTCAAAACATTAGTCAGGCAAGAAAAAGAAATAAAAGGGATATGTACAGGAAAGGACATAGTCAAAATACCATTTACAGATGAGATGATTCTGGAATTTACAAGACCCCCAAAAATTTCATCAAAATTCTTCTAAAATTAATAACCAGTTTCAGCTGTGTAATAGGGTACAAAATAAACACAAATCAATAGCATTCATATACACTAATAACTCACTGAGAAAATTAGGAAAACAGTACTATTCACAATAGTGCCAAGAAAAATTAATTACCTAGGAATTAACCTAAAGAAGTGAAAGACCACTATACCAAAAACTACTGTACTGTGAAAAAGGAGGTCAAGAGGACATCAGAAAATGGAAAGATACCTCCTATTCTTGGAAAAGAAGAACTAATATAATCAAAACGGCTATACAGCTAAACTGATTTACAGATTTAATGCAATCTTAATCAAAATACTCTTCAGTATGTCTCTCAGATCTAGCAAAAACAATCCTAAAATTTACATGGAACCAGAAAAGACCCAGAATAGCAAAAGCAAACCTGAATAACAAAAGTAAAGCAGGAGGCATCACAATCCCAGATTTGAAGTTATACTATAAATGTGACTTTATAATATATTATGATTAAAATAGCATAGTACTGACACAAAAAGAGGCATGTAGAACAATGGAACAGAACAGAGAAAGCAGAAACAACCCCAGGCACATTCAGTTATTTGATCTTTGACAAAAAGGCCAAAGATAAACACTAAAAGAAAGATAGTGCCTTTAATAAATGGTGCTAGGAAAACTGGATGCTATCATGCAGAAGATGGAGTCTAGACTCATATATCTCACGTTGTGGTAAAGTAAAACCAAAATGGATCAAAGATTTAAATGGTAATACAGAAACAATCTGCTAGAAGATAAAATAGGTAAAACTCTTGAAGACATAGGGATAGGCTGGTCTTTCTGAATAGAACCTTAGTGGCACAAGAAATAATGCCAAGAATCAATAAATGGAATCATATCAAATCAAAAACTTTTGTGCAGCAGAGGAAATAACTAACAGACAACCTACGGGTAAAAAATTTTGCTAGCTTAGACAGAGGACTAAAATCTAGAATATGTAAATTACTCAAAAAATTTGGACTCCCTCTAAAAAAAGACTCAATCAAAAAGGGCAACTGTACAAATGGCCAGTTAATAAAAAATATTCATCATTGCTGGCCTTTAGAGAAATGCAAATTGAAACTACACTGAGATACCATCTTAACCTAAAAAGAATGGCTATCATCAAAAATCAGTATAATGCTGGCAAGGATGGGAAGAAAAAGGAACTCTTCTACATTATAGGTGGGAATGTAAGTAAAATCACTATGGAAACCAGTGTGGGGATTCTTCATAAAATCCAAACTAGAAATCCCATTTGACCCAGCTATCCCCCTTCTAAGTATGTTCTCAAAAAGTTAAAGTCATCACATTACAGAGATATATACATACCCATGTTAATAGCAAAATTTATAAGAGCTAGATCTTTGAAACAGATTTATGTCTATCAACAGATGAATGGATAAAAGAAAATGTATTTATACACAATGGAGTACTACTCTGTCATACAGAAAGATAAACTTGAGGCATTCAGGTAAATAAATGCAATTTGAGAATGTAATGTTTAGTGAAAAAGGCCAGACATACAAGATTAAATATTGCTATTATGAGAATTTCTCTTTCTCTCTCTAGATATATAGATATGTATATAGATAGATAGATATCTACATATAAAGATAGTTAAATAGTAAATTGGGTGAAGTTCAAATAATTCCCCAAATTACCAATTCTGTTGTTTCCAAAGTATTTTAAAATAAATGCTAATTTGTTTCCTTTATACAGTTTCTTTGTTCATTGAAAAAAAAAGTTTTGTCCTTTTGCTTGGTTCCTCTTTATAAGAGATTCTTTTCAGTCTATGAACTGTACTCTGAGTGACATTTTGTCCCATTCTTTTAAGATCATAATACACAATGTAATAATTATTGATATTTCTAATTTTTTTTTTCTTCTTGAGACAGGGTCTCATATGCAGTTCAGGCTTGTCTTGAACACACTTGTAGTCCAGGCTGGCCTCAAATTCATAATGATCCTCCTGCAAGTGCTGGGATTATAGGAGTGCACCATCATGCCTGGCTCTAAATTGTTTTGTTATGAAATTTAATTTTATTTTTTAATAGAAGAGTGCTTTTTATATTTTCTTCCTTAATATGGACTTGCTTTATTAATACAATTAAAATAATTAAAATAAAAAACATAAGAAAACAAAAACCAAACCAAACCAAAACAAAAACAAGGTAAGTCTGGTACCTAAGGCAGTCCAACTGACTGTTGGGCTCTAGAAATCTGAATTTAAAGCATACTGAAGAGATGGGTGCTCAGCTACACCAAAATTAAGAGTGACTAAGGATCAGGAAAGATATGAACCATCATTTGGTACATTAGAAACAGCTCTGGTCTAGGCAGCTCAAGAAGGCCTGGGTGCTTGTCCTAGCTCTAGCATATTAACTCTAGGATTTAGAGCAATTCATGTCATGATTTGAGCTTAATGTATCTGTAAAACAGAAGTGTTATGGCTTGTGTCTAGACATCTCCAAAACCTCACAGGATCATGGGTGGGGCTTTTCAGAAGTGGCTGGATCAAGAATAGGTGATACTGGAATGTGATTACTAGTCTACTGATTGGTTTAGCATAGTTCTGGGAGTCGATAATGGGAAGGCCCACCCTAAGTGTGAGTGTTACCCACCCTAAGGGTGTGTAGTCTGAATAGAATATAGGTGACAGAAGGAGGGCTATTGTTGTCACATCCTACTTCGCTACTTTGCTATTTCTTCACAGCTTCACTGCTTTGATGCCTTCTGCCTTCCATTTTCTTCTACAATTCCCTTCTGCCCTGCCACCCTGCCTTGGAGCCAGCTGTTTATGGAATGAAACTTGTACAAACTGTGTGCTAAAATAAACCTTTCCTCCTGTAGCTGATGGTCAGGCATTTTGCCTAACAATGAGAAAAGTAGCTAAGCCAAAGAGGATTATACTAGATGAGTAGTTTTTAATGTAGGATTATTTTGTGGAATTTAAACATGTTTGTAGTGGGCAGTGTAGAACCAATAACTTATCAAATAAGGAAACCCTGGGAAAGGACATAAATTGCAGAAGACTTCTATCTAGGACCTATATTATTTTTAACAGTTTTAAAACATGTACATGTTAATTAAAAGAGGTTTATTGAAAGAAAAAACTATTACATCTCCCAGATTCTAGTTAGGAAACAAGAAGTATCAGGGTTATATAACATGACCAGACTGATTCAGATATTAGGTCAAAAAGAGGTGCTGGGTATCCAAATTCTTTAGTACCATCTCGCCTGTGATTATCACCTTCAAACACATCTGATAGCTTACTTACCTCCAGCTGTATTGATCACCAAACCGGAAAACAATATCTCCACATCCTTAAAGCCAAAGTAGAAGGTCATAGGCTGCCAGAAAACCAAAATAAGTTAATTAGAGATGACTGAAGATAGTAAATACAAATTTTAGGCAAAGTAGTCCAGTAAAGTAAAGTAAACCTTTAAAGTAAAGGTCTGGATAAGAAGAGATATTGAAGGAAGTATTAGTATCAATTTGTTAGTATCAAAGCACTTAACAAGAGAACTGTCCTGTGCTTCTTTTTCTCTTTTCTACACAAAATACAAAAGACTAGAACTTAATTCATAAAAGGATAATGGCTAAGTGTGGTGGCACAAGCCTGTAGTCCTAGTACTTGGGAGGCTGAGGCAGGAGGACTTCTGTGAGTTCAAGGCCAACCTGCACTGCATAGCAAGACCCTGTCTCAAAAAACAAAACAAAAACTGAAAAAAAAGGAAAGGGAAAAGAAAAGGGTGAATTTCAAAAGAAGGGATTACAAAAAAAAAAAAATAGGGCCGGGGATTTAGCTCAGTGATATAAGCGCCTGCGTGGGTGAGTGCCAGGTTGTAAGTTCAATCCCCCGTACCAAAAAAAAAAAAAAAAAAAAAAAAAATCAAAAGAAGGGATTAGAGAAGAAAATTCTAGGTTCTAGGTATCTTGGTTCTACTGTGTCTCTAATTTGCCACATGTATTTAGGCAAATCAGTTGACTTGTATTTCAGAGTCTGCTTTAGTTTTTCCTCATAGGTAAACTGACCTTTGAAGATAACCTCCCAGTACTAAAATTCCATTATTTCTATATCCCAAGTGGTTGGGAAAGGACTTGTATCCCCTCTCCCATGGCACTCACCATCATATGCTTGCCATCTCCTTCATGAGAGTGTGAGGGTGAAGTTGGGTGATGGTGAGATGGTGGCATAGTGCTGCTGCTGTTGTCCATATAGTTTTTCCCTTTATGGTGGGAATGTTCCATTTTTTGCAGGAAAGTTGAGAGCACTGAAGAGCCTAGAACCACCAAAATTAAAAAAAAAAATTATATATATATATATAGTTTAAGGTTAGAAAAGTTTTGGTTTTTTGTTTACATAGTATTTCAAATACTTACATAGAATTTCATCTGATGAATAAATACTGTCCTAGAATTATTTTTCAAGATCACATTTGAGACTGTAGAAGAAAGGATTTGTACTTAGGTCTTCAGACACCTAATCTTTCTTTCTTTTTTATTTTTTTTTTAACCAAACCTTCCTTTACACTGTAATTCTTACAGAATTATTCTTTTAAGAGACATATTTAGCTGGGTGTGGTAGTGCATGCCTATAATCCTAGCACTTGGGAGGCTGACACAGGAGGATCATCATGAGTTTCAGGCCAGCCTGGGCTAAAAATAGAGAGCTCAAGGCCACTCTGAACTACACAGTGAGACCCTATTTCAAAAATTAAAATGAATTTATCTTTTTTTTTTTTTTTGGCACCAGGGATCGAACTCATAACCTTGTACCTACCAGGTAGGGGCTTAAGCCATTGAGCTAAATCCCCAGCCTGAATTTAATATATTGTTCAAATTTAAATATGAGATAAGGAGGAAAGCAGCCTTTTAGGGGTTGCAGGAAACAATTTGTGGCAATACACAAATGGATACCATTAAATTTAATTGTTCCAAGTCTTTCTAAGCTCAAATAGCAGACAAAAAGCCAGTATTTCAGATAATTCAACTAATTTGGATGGGCTGTGTTTACTCTGATTAGATTTCATTTACAAGACAACCAACCTTCAACTAACTTAAATTTGAAGAAAGGTCTACTGTTGCCCTAGGCAAGCAATGTGCTCAGACTTCAGATACACTTTCCATCTTACGTTAGAGAAGAACTTGAAAAACAAAGTAAAAATTGAATATTCTGTATTAAATTAAGTCTACACACTGCACAATCGGCCTTGTGTCTTTCCTACCACATCAATACTGCAAAAGTCAACTTGGGACATAAATCTGTACCAAGTAATTCCTATAGCTGGAGTTGGGTAGGGGAGTGGGAAGTCCAGAGTGGTGTGGAGAGGAAAGTGTTAGTGGGATCTCTTAATGTGTCAATCAACTTCCATTTGTGGAAGAAAGAATAAGTATGTATCTCATTATTTAATCAATAAATGTTTATCAAGCTCCCAATATGGGCTAAATTATGAGCAAAGTGCAAATAATTTAACAGTGAATAAGACAAAAGTTCTGATAGAGAAACAAAGAAGTAAACAACAATTTCATGGTGTGATTAGTGCTATGACAGAATAAACAGAGTGATATGACATTACTAAGGTGTACACAAGTACATCTTAGTACAGATGTATACATACTTTATATAGGAAGTTTATATATTCACGGAACCATATATCCAACTCAAACACAGTCATTTATTTCTTCCTCTTTAACTCCTATTCCACAATTTTATGACAATAGGTTAAGAAAAAGGGTTGATTTCCAGTGAAAGATAAAGTTGCACTTTGAATCTGAATAACTTTCATGTCAGATGCTATGTTATTTTATAATTATAAAGCTTGATAATCTGGTATGAATACCACTGTCCTAAAAGAACTAGATTGGAGGTACGAAGAGATATTTAACAGGATCTTTTTTCCACCAAGGTTTTATAGTAAACACTATATAACAGGACACACAAAAAATAGTGTGTACCAAGTGTCAATGATGGGGACAATCAGTAAATGGGCATCAATTTTCAGAGGAAATCACAGTGGGATGGAGAGATCACTGGTAGAGAAATCACTGGTAGAGTGATGACATGGTTATGATTTTGAAACAAGCAAACAAAGTGAAATAAGAATGAAAAGATTTTTGCTAGCCAGAACAATTGATAACACATCTCATAAAGAAACTCAATTAGAATAACAAATTTTGTTCTTTTCCATTGAGAGCCCAGAAAATAACAATAGTATTAGAGAATCATAAAGGGTAATTTTGTTCCACATTATCAGCATGAACTCTTGCCATGAAGACACAGTGAATATTTATTTGCAAGTACCTTTTGTTGTAACAGACAGAAAGAGATACACAGAACTGTATATAGTATTTCCTCTAGGACTTTCAAGCTTAAAAACTAGAAGGGAAAACTGAAGAGCAACATTTTTTATTTTGGAGTATTTGACAAATAAAGGACAGTTTAAGAAAGCAAGAACATAGCTCTCAAACTACTTAAGAGTTGTATCCTTGATTTCTTTGGTGAACATTTACAACATTCTTTTTATTAATAATGTGTTTTGTTTTTTTAGATAGGGTTTCACTAGGTAGCCAACCTAGCTTAAAACTCTCATTGATCTTCCTGCCTGTAGCTCCCAAGTCCTAGAATTACAGTGCTGGTGTTACAGGCATTCACTATCATATTTACTCTAATTTTTTTTAAAGACACACAGATCCTTTTTGTTCAGGCTCCTCAATATGTATCAGAAAAACCAGTTCAATGACAATGTATTGTCGAATTTCTTGAGATATATCAGTGACCCAGGAATTCATATGTTCAAATCTTTAGAAAATCTTTTAAAGTATGCAATTTTTTTATTTTTTGGTAGTACTAGGGGTTGAATTCAGGCCCTCAAAACATGCTAGGCAAGCATTCTACTACTGAACTACATCCCTAGTCCCTATGTACCTGTTCTGAAGTGTCATCTGTGCAGGATACATTTCACATTCAAATATACTAAGAAATACAGCAAGACTTTGCTTTCATTGCCAGTAGACAACAGAATTTTGTAATGGAATCTTATGCAAGGCTTACCCAATGGTATCTGAATACAAAAGCATAAATTTGGTGGAAATTAACACACAAGTGTATTGAAACCAATCCTGGTAAGTCCCAACACTCACTAAAATACTCACTAAACGCCTTATTTTGGGCTGGTTGGCAGCTCAGTGGTATAGCTTTTGCTTAGCATGTACAAGGCCATGAGTTCAATCTGCAATTACTGAAGGGAAAAAAAAAAGTTTTATTCTAGGAGGGTTTTTGAGATAATATGTCAAGCCTAAAGGTGAGAAATTTAGAAATTAATTATTAAAGCATAATGAAAGTAATTATATTTATCTGCCTACTTGACATTTCAGTAATGTGCCATGTGTATTTTTGCATAACCCACTTTTTTTTTTTGTCTTTTTGACTACATAGTTCAGGCTGGCCTTGACCTTACTTTGTAGCCCAGGTGGATCTCAAACTTGCAATGATCTTCCTGCCTCAGCTCCTGAATGCTGGGATTACAGAAGTGTGCCACCACACTCGGCCCTATAACTCACTTTTTAAAATAATCAAATACTTCTAACCTAGTCTCTCTAGATAGAAATTCTATTTACAGGAAGTAAACTTACATTGTAAGTTTTCATCTCTTTCCTTTTATAGTTTTAATCTAATATGATCTAAGCACAGCTTCTTCAGGAATAAAAATTGGTACTAAAATAAGAATAAATCAAAATCCAGGACACAGCAATATTGTCTGCTCTCTCAATTTGTAATTTGAAAAGAATGGCTTAATTTCATCGTAATCGTGAGCTGTAGTGTCCCATCTTTGGTTCATTGAAGTTTCTCTAAATTTCACAGCCAACTTTATTTGCTTTCTAAGAACTGTTTTTTCTAATTTAGCTCCACTATCATCATCTAAAAATTGCTCAAGATCCACAAAGCAGCTGAACTGTATTTTTATGGAATCAAGGTTCTTGACTGCAAAGCAATTACAATGAATGGAAATTAGTAATGTGCCAAGTGAAGTGATATATGTCTGTAATCCCAGCAAAGAGGGAGGCTGAGGCAGGAGGATTACAATTCAAGGTCAACCCTGGCAACTTACCAATTTAGAGAACCTATCTCAAAAATCACACACACACACACACACACACACACACACACACACACACACACCTCACAATCAAACTTAGTGAGAACACTCTATATTCAATCCCTAGCAGCCCTCCCTCACAAAAAAGTAATGATAATGATGATTGATAGGTGGAACTTTAGCAAAATCTCAGAGATAGAACTGAAAAACAAGACAAAATCTCTTAGGATTCTTTACTTTCAAATTATGATAAAATTCACCCATAGTATTTTATTTACCAAGTTGAACTTAAAACTAAGTGGAAAGATCAGAAATACTATATTTTTGTCAATTCAAGTAAACTAGTTTTCTTTAACAGAATTCAAGATGGATTCACACTAGCCAGTCACCTTTGCATCAGATAATGGAGTGATGGAACTTTACAACAGGAAAATGTCTGTCAAAGAATCTGGAAGTGCTTTGACTTTAGACAGTTACTTAGCCTTTCTGGAGCTGGTTTCCAGCATGCTAAACTTGGAGAACGGGCTACTGGGAGTACTGAATTAGATAATTCATATAAAACATCTAGCAAAGTATCTAAAAAATCGTAGCTCTTATCATTACGTGCAATAATAGGGCATGAAAGATCACAAGTAGGAGAAATTCAATAATCAAACCTTGTGGTAGAAGACATTAATCAAAATACTAGTATTCCGTTAACATCTCTCCTACATGGGATTTTAGCGAAGACCAGTTGCAAGTTCCTTTTTGCCTATTCTCTCTCTGTCTCTCTCTCTCTCTCTCTCTCTGTGTGTCTGTCTTTTTTTGGTTCTGGGAATTGAACTCAGGGCCTTGTGTTTGCTAGGTAGGTGTTATACCACTGAGCTATATCCCCGGCCTTATCCTAACTCCTGAAGTCATGAAATGACTTATTAATAGGCAAATGGATAGTTCCTAGGAGCTCCTTCTTGTAACACAGAACATTTCTTGGATCTTTAAGGAAATGAGAAATGACTTAGGGATTATTAAAAATTTCTAGCACAAATATGTATGCATATACATATACATAATACACATAAAACAAAAAAGACTTTCTCAGGGAGACTTTACACTATTTAGTTTCTTGGGAACATTTATCTTCTCTTCGTTTAGGTACCTGAAGTTGGTAATATGTCAACCTGTTTCTGCTGTCCTGAGTACTGTTAGATAGGCAAAATAGCACCTGTTACCCTGTCACTGAGATAGCTTTGCATTTTGTCCTGCTTTCTCCGTTATTTAGTAAGTGTGGTGCAGTATTTATACAAATAGCCTTCAAAACTTCCTTGTATTCAATGTATAATTCTTTCACAGTCTACCTCTGAGGATTATCAAAAGAGGAGTTTTCCCCTATTCCTGCCCCAAGAAGGACTTGTCCATTGTAAAGCCTGATGGCTAAAATCTGTACTATACAATCTCAAGCAAAACAAACTTAAATTTATGGACAAAAGCTAGGAAATTAGCAAAAAGGCTAAATTCTGATGGCTATTCTGAGTCTTAGCACTGATGTTATTTCTAATAGGTTTGGTCTAAAGCTCAAAATCTTATTTTCCTGATATTACACAATGATGGATAAAAACAATGATTCATAGGGACTATGAAGATTAGATCTAACAAAAAGTCTATACAGAAGTGGTCGTACCTTTGTCACATGGTCCCTGTTTCTTAACTCAGGCAGATGTAATCTGGAGTTGTGGGGATGTAGTCTTTCCTGACTTTCATGATAAGGCAGATAAGGAAGAAGGTTTTTATTCTTCAAACGATTAGGCTCATGTTTCTTTTGAGATTTATAAAAACAGAAAATGAAGAGAAATCTAGTTGTTTTTCTGTTTTCTGTAGCTATTACTTACGATTGGTGGCTTAAAAAAGCTTTTGGAAAACACAGATATAGCAAACTCAAGGTCAAAGACATTACTCCACCATAAACAGGGATTCAGGCTTCTGAACTATGTCCAGTGATCAAGAAACTAGTTTAAATGAGTCTATCTTCCTTTTGATGACATGTATACAATTGGTAGATGTTCTGATAGATGACCTGGCTTTACATTTTCTAAATCTTTCACATTTTAACTCTTGAGAGAGACTATAGGTGAAACTTCCTGTAGATGAACTTTAAAATTCTCTTGTGGACTTATGAATTCACATTTAAATTGTCCTTTTGGGTGAGGAAAGCAGTGAATACATTGGAATAAGAGAGAAACCTTGATATAATAAATAGTAGTAATATACTATCATATATAATAAATGAATAGTAATAAATAGGGCATCAATGTCTATCTGTACTTGTATTCCAGGCCAATGTGCTAGAGTTGCTTGGAAAAAATGTAACAATTCCTAGGAAATGGGAGAGAAAAATATAATTTGATGAATATGTAAGGGAGAAGGCCCTTCTCCTTGAGGGCTATGATGCTGTTCCATTCTCTGGGATCTGTACTTACATGCCTATTAAACAGACTGGCAGCATTGTGGTCATAGCTGGGTGGGAGGTGCTTGCCTGTAATCTCAGCACTAGGGAGGCTGAGGCAAGAGAATCGCTACAAGCCTTGTGGTACACGGTGAGTTCAAGGCCAGACTGAACTACCTAGTGATACCCTATCTCAACCAACCAAATAAGCAAACTAGCCAAAGGGACATATAATTATACTATGACCACATTTTTTTCTTCTGGTCCTTCCATGGTGTGTGGGGGGACTTGGTTGATTTATGCTTTTTCTCGAGGTACAGTGGTTGCAAATATACTTAATTTTTATCAATTTCTCCTACAAGGGGTATTAGGGTTAAGTAAATCCTCGGTCTCTGCTAGAAATGGCAGAGACATGACTCCTGAAGTTTTGTCGTATCACTATATTAAAAGCAGCAAGTAAAATGATCAGTAGAGGAGGTGAGAAAATAGTTCAGGTCAACAAGAAATTTTTTAAAAAAGAAAAGAAACATGAAAGACCTTAAAATTATACACATTTAAAAAGTGAGAACCACTACTTCAGATAATCTTCCCAGGAGACCCTAAAAACACTTTTCATGGAAAATAACCAAATTTGGCACAGTGTAAATGCTCAAGTAACAGCACAATTTACATGCCTAATTTACTCACTGGGTCTGGCAAGTGATAGGAGTTGTTGATACAGCACTTGTTACAACTGTAGGCTTCCAAGGGCAGTCACGATGCAGGGGGATGATCCCTAGAAACTCACAACATCATTATCTCCACCCCACCAGGATGCTTAGATTTTTATCTTTTACAAAATTCTCCAACAAAATAAAGGCTACCATTTTATCCTCTGATTTTTTGCCTCTGCTGAAAATAAAAAGTCTAGGGAATCATCTACAAATTCTCATTAGTTTTTCTTCATAGCACTGGTTAGGCTGATAAATACATATGTGGCCAACAATTAATTTAGTGATTATTTGCACATTCCAATCATCATTATTACTAGTTAGTTTCTCTTTCTTCACCATACACCAAAGCAAGAACTCCTACTTCAGATAATCCTCACAGAAGTTCCTGAAAACATTTTTCAAGGAAAGAAAGAAAACTATGTGCAGTCTAAATGTTAAGTAACAGCAGGATTTATATGGCTGAATTACTCATACATCAGACTCCTGGGAGGCATCAAAAGTAACCAACTGCCAGACACATAAAGAGGACACTACTTCAAACAGTTATACTTAAAACTTAAATAGTCTTCATTTATGAGTGGTCAATGATCTAGGCAAACAGGATATGCTGCATGAATTGACAAAATTTAAAAATAATGAGAACAGTAGCTATGAATTAGTGGGAGTGGCTCTTTTACTTGGAAGCTCAGGGCTAAAAATAGATGTCCAGTAACAACACACACACACACACACACACACACACACACACACACAGAATTATCCTGAGACTCTTACACTTAACCGTACGGATGAAAAGACAGAAAGCAAATCCATGATTTGGTTTTGATAAGAAAGAACAAAAACCACTTTATTTCCAGATATTGGTTCATGGTAACTATTTTTTTCTATCATGAATCTGTTCACATCCCTCTACATTATTAAGCTGCTCACCTTGTGCAAAGAGGATGAGAAACCTGCTAGGGCAAGACACATCCCAGGGGAACCTATTACATGATGAATTATTAGCCACCAAGGGCTATTACTTTCAAGAGAAAGCTAACATCAAACTTAATTTTTTAAATGCTCACTGTCCAATCTCTAGATCACTTATGTCTGTGGGACAAACATGAATAGGCCATACCATTACCATACAAGCAACAAAATACAAAGAAAAGAAACAAGTTTAAACATGAGAGAGATGCAGCTAATAAATACTATATTGTGCAAATTATCCTCTATTTTAGAGCTTCACTTTCCTTAACTGTAAAAACAGTAAATTATATGATTAATATAGTTCTACCCAGTGCCAAAACTGTATTCTACATTATTTTTCAGTTCAGGTTCTAGGAGAGAAGAATGCCTCTCTCCAAGGAATGTCTTTCCATTTTCTGAGTTGCTCTTCTATTTCTTTTTTTCAGAGTATTGTAATTTACACTGAATAGATCTTTTACTTCTTTTGTTAGAGTGATTCCTAAGTATTTCATTTTTTTGGATGCCAATAGCTCTATCTTAAGAAATAACTAAATGTTGTTGATGGAGAAGTAACATAGGCAGGTTGAACTTTTAAAAAGTTGGACATGCCAGAGAGTTCATGAACAAAAATCAAGCTGCACGGGAAATATTTCCCTGAATCGACGACATCTTATTAAAAAGTTTTTGCATGTCAACAGAGTGAAAAGAAAACACATGAATTGTGAAAAAATCTTAATCAACTTTCCCTCAGACAAAGAACTTCTGTCTAGAACATACAACGAATTAAAAAAAATCAGACTCCCCAAATTCAAAGACCCACTCCAGAAATGGGCATCTGAGATAAATACACACTTCTCAGCTGAAGAAATACAAATGGCAAATAAACAGATGAAAAAATGTTCAGCATGATTGGTCATTAGAGAAATGCAAATGAAAACCACACTGAAATTCCATCTCACTCCAGAAAGAATGGTCAGAATCAAGAATCACCAATGACATATGCTGGAAGGGCTACGGGGAAAAAGGAACTCTTTTGCACTGTTGGTAGGAGTGTAGACTGTGCAACCACTGTGGAAATCAGTGTGGAGATTCCTTAAAAAGCTAGGATTGGAAGTCCCATTTGACCCAGCTATTCTGCTTCTGAGCATAGTCCCAGAAGAATTGAAAACATCATACCACAGAAATATATGTGCACCCATGTTTATAGCAGCACAATTTGTAATAGCCAGATCTTGGAAACAACCTAAATGCCCATCAACTGAGGAATGGATAAAAAAGATGTGGTATTTTTACACAATGGAGTATATAACATCATTGTCAAATTCCTATCATCTTGTTTTGAAAGCCTGTATTGTTATTGTTTGGGGTTTTTTTGTTGTTTGTTTGTCTCTTCTGCTTTTTGTTTTTCGTATCTGTGTTTTCTTACTCTCTCTTTAAAAAAAAAAAAAAAGAGTTGTATACACCAGACATGGTGGCACATGCCTATAATCCCAGCACTCTGGAGGCTCAGGCAGGAGGATCACTGTGAGTTTAAGGCCAGACTGGGCTAAGGCCAGCCTAGACTACAGCAAGACACCTTGTCTCATTCTCAGCCCCCTCCCTCAAAAGAGTTGGACAAACTGGCTGGGTGTGGTTGCACTTGGCTCCCATCTACTCAGGGGGCTGACGCAAGGGGACCACAAGTTTGAAGCCAGCTTTGGTCAACTTAATGAGACTCTTGTCTCCAAATAAAAATAAAAACAAGGAAGATGTAGATCAGCACTCCTTTGGTTCAATCCCCAGTAACACCTCAATCTCTAAAAAATACTTGGACAAATTCATCTAGTTGCAACCATTCATTTTAAAATCCTAGTGTCTGAAACCACAATGCTCTCTGAAGAATCTGAATGTTTACATTTTTTGACAATTTGTCTTAATAGCAGTTTTGTGAAGGAAAAAAAAAGAATACTTGTGAGGAGAGACTGTAAACAAATTTAAACACGGAAGAAGAGGAGAAAGAAACTTGCTGCTACTGACCTTTAAGTGGGCTGAGATGTTAAGTCCAGGCTCTTTAAATGAATTAACTCCCCAGGCCCCTAAACTTTGACAATTGACACAGAAAGGACAGTAAACAGAGCAAATTCTAAGATAACATCAACTTAAAAGTGTTTTTGCTTTGCATATCTACCAAATAAAGAATCGCACAGAACCTGAAAAATGACATGGTAAGAAACAATGGCATTTCCTTCCTATAAATCTAACACCAATATTTTATCCTTACATTATCTCTCTTTCTAAGAACCAAGGCACAGGTAGCTTAAGTAACCTATGCTAGAAAGGTTACTTTGCTAGAGCAGAGGTACCTTTACTAGAAGATAGGTATCCTCGCTCCTAGTGCAGGATTTATTCTCCATTGAGCCTGCCTTACTCTATTCCCAGTGTCCCATTCTAAATCTATGAATATCAGTTTTAGTCACTTTTCTTAATCTCCAAAAGCAACATCTCTCTGCTTCTCACCATTAGCAGCTCTATTATAAATATAGGTTGTCCTAATGTGACTCTGTCCTCTATCCATTCTATATGATACATCAATAGCAAGTTAGTCTATTTAAGGCATTATTTTATCTACTCGCTCAAAAAATTTCAGCACCTATTAACCTCTCCATTTGCCTATTAACTTTCTTGGTCTGAAATCATGAATTTCCAAGGCAAACATCCCAACATACCTTTCTGCCTATATGTACTTTGTGTTCCAGCCAAACCTGTCTGTCTGATAGCTCAAGTTTCTAGTGATCTTATGACATGTCCCACACATTTTTTTGTTTTGCTTTTATTTTTGTTTACAAGGTTTCTTCAGCCTGGAATATCCAGCCTTAAAGTCTCTATTGCAACAAATCCTCCTCATCATCCAACAAGGTAACAATCCTCAGGCGGGCCATCTATACCGAGCATCCAAGGCCTAGTTGTGAAACTCAAAGATCTTTAAATCTATAGCACACTGTGCTTTTTTTTTTTTTTTTTTTTTTGTACTTGGGATTGAAGCCAGGGCCTTTGTATTGAGTTACATCCTCACTTCCCTCTTTATTATTATTATTATTATTTTTTTTTTTTTTATCGGTACCAGGGATCAAACTCATGACCACGTGCTTGCAAGGCAGGTGCTTATGCTGCTTAGCTAAATCCCCAGCCCCCTTTATTATTTTTTTGAGACAGGGCTTCACTAAGTTGCCCAGACTGGGCTCAAACTTATGATCCTCCTGCCTCAGCTTCCTGAAGTAGGTATTACACCATTGTGCTCAGCTCACATCGTATCTTTCCTAATAATTCTAACTGAAAGTAGGTCTCACCAATTACTTCTAAAAATTTAATGATTTTTTTCATTGTGTGCCTATTTCTGTCATGCTAACAGAATGGTATTCAGGAAAAGAGAAACAATTGAAAGTAATTATATCTCTAAAATTTCTTTTCATAGATAGAGATATTTAACAAGCACCTCTTGGATGCTACTGCTTCTTGACCCAGCTAAGGAAAGATGTCTACTTCTAAAAAATTAGGCATGGAAAAAGATAAATGAGACATTTCTTCATCTATATGGAGATCACCTAATATTGAAACCTGAGTGTCTTGTCTCTTAATTTGTGGGTCTCAGAATCTCACTAAGAATTGGAAATACCTTAGCAGTCACTGCATGGAGCACTTTAGTAATATGCAAATTATATAATAAGCATTCTAATACCTCTTAGGGACTTGTACGTAAATATGTTTCTCCCTTCCAGGAACATAAATACTCTCTTTCCAGCCATGTCAAATACAGAAATTTCTCCAGGAACTTGAATTTTGCTATTTGACAGTGATGAGGTGAGTTAAAGAACTAGTATTTCAAGGTAAACTAGTATTTATACTTGTAGTCAGGGTTTTCAAGGGAAACAATTTAACATAGGACACATAATTTATAGAATCATTTTATAACAGCCAAGTTCATAGCAGGAAAGAAGCTTCACAAGCAACTCTACAAGAACCAATGGCAACAGGAGAACCAATACCACCACCTCTTCCCTTTCAGTGCTTTTTATGTTGGTAACGATCCTCAGGCAGGCCATCCACACCGAGCACCACAATGATTCAGTTCAGCTGGGTGTTAAAAATTGCCTATCAATTGTCAGGCCACTACAGTACTCCAGCTGCTTATTATTTGCCTGTATTTCTCAATCTGTGATTTGCTTTTTAGGCTGTACTAATTTTTGCCTGCAAAGACAAACCTTAGTATCTTGTTCTCCCTCTGACACTGACATAGTGATTTTTATGCTTACTATCAAGCATTTAAGTCTCTGTTCTGAACTTATTTTTTCAGTCTCATCTCAATCCTCTTCACATTCATGTTTTCCTTTAAAACTGATCTTCTCACTTTTCTTGAATAAATGTAGCATTCTGACACTTGTTTACCTTTGTTGGCTTGTGTAATTTCCTGGCATTCCTTTCCCAACTATTTTCTGTATGTGTACTAATCCTGCCACCACTTATTCAATATTTATCATGCATTATAATGTGCCAAAATCAAGGAGAAAGCTAAAACATCACCCCTGCCCTTGTGAATTTACACTCTAAGGCATTCTTAAAGGTTTATTAAATGTCACTCTTAGGAGTTTTTCTTGAATTCCTAAAAGAAGGACTCTTTTTTCTAAATTTTCCTAGCAGTTTTCTCTTACGGAAATTTAAACTTCTAGGTCCTGAGATATAAGATTTTTTTCCATCTTTTTGAGACAGGGACTCACTATGCAGTTCAGGCTGGTCTTGACTTACTTTCTAGCCCAGGCTGGCCTCCAACTTGCAGTGATCCTCCCACCTCAGCCTCTTGATTGCAAGCATGTGTTTACGAAACCTAGCAAGATATAAGATTAAAAAACTACCATGTATATAACAGCAAGTTCCTAGAGAGCAAGAAACTAATTGCTATCTTTTTACAGCCTCTGGTAGAACATTCAAAGAATATTTATTCATTCAAAAGGCATTCATTAGTCTGGTGTGGTCATGCACACCTGTAATCCCAGAATTTTGAGGCTGAGGTAGGAAGATTGTGAATTCAAGACCATACTCAACTATATGAGACCCTGTCCCAACAAACAAACAATTCTTACAAAATTCATGTAGGTTTCAATATCTATCTATGGGAAACCAGAGACAAAAGACAATGTGTTTGCCTTTCTGGAGCTACTTCAGATGAAGAAATTTTTATTAAATATGTAAGCAAATAAATGTGGGTAGGTATACTTAATTACAATTTATGATAATTGCTATGAGGAAAGTAAAACATGAAAGGTAGGAAAAGAAAGAGAAAACAATTTATATGGGGAGGGCAGGTAGGAAGAGAAAGAAAAAGAAGTACTCTTTAAGGAAGGGACATTTAAACAGATTAATAAATTATTAGAAGTTAGTACAAGGGCAAGGAAACGCCCTTCCCTCTTCCATTGATCCCTTTTTGCTTCTCACTGCCATGTCACGAACTGTTTCTCCTCTGCCACAGCCCTCTGCCTTGGAGCCAGTAGTCTATGGACTGAAACCTCTATAAACTATGAGCCAAAATAAACATTTCTTCCTTTCAGTTGTGGGAGTCAGGTACTGTGTCTCAGTGAGGAGACAGTAACTAAGATACAGTCCTTGGGACTCTAATTCTTCTCTCAATCCAGTCTTTCTATATTATTTGTAGCATAGTGCTTCTATACAACTATCTTGTGTCCCTGTCTCTTTCTAGAGGCAATTTAGAAAAAGTAAGATAAGGAAACAGTAATACTTTTTTGAGAAGCTTAGAAAGGAAATGCAGACATATTCCTATTATGAGGCACTGCTGGATAGTCTCCACATTCAGACTAAGACAACTTCAAATTATTCAAGCATTCTGTCCAGTACATGAAATTCTTGCCAGTAAATCTGATTGTTACCTACCACCAGAGTAGTTGTGGTCTTACAGTAATTTATATCATGCTTCTGACACAGAATATATGCTAATACTGTTAACTACATTATTTTTGGCTATCCTACCTCTATATGGCTCTAAGTGAGATGAAAATGGACTTCCAAGGTGTGTGAGCCCCAGGACTCATTTCACCATGCTTTTACTCAAACGCCATTCTACATGTTTGCAGTGCCAGAAACAGAACTTTAGAGAGTAACTCATAAAAATGTCAACATCTATTCTACTCTTTTAAAACTCACACTACTTCTGACTCTAATGCCTTGTATGAATTGTCAAAGGCTAAATGTTGTCACAGAGTTGTGATTTCCAACCACTGACCCAACAGTTTTCTGGATAATTCTCAGTCAATAAATGGTTTGGAGTCTACTTTAGCTTCATAATGATTACAATTTGAAAAAAACATAAGATTAGAAATTTTAATTGTGATTTTCACATTACATTAGGTAATTTAGCCTTTCTGGTCATTGTTCCCTTAGTCAAGAGATGAATAACTCATCTTTAGAGCCTATTCAGTTAGAAAAGTTTAGGTCTATATAACAGTTTTAATGACAAGCAAATGCATATCTGCCTTTTCTGAATGGACTGTGAAAAACAGTTGATAAACTTTAGACATTCTCACATTTCAGGGGCTTTAACATTTACTTATCAGACACATTTCAGAGCATCTATCATTTTCAAATTTACCAATCTTAAATAATCATTTTTTGCTGAGAGGCATTCTGCCAAAGCAGAAATAGCAAGAGCAAGAGCCTTCTCTGTCCTTGGAGTTAGACTGCTGACTAGTACGGGTCCTGACATCTTTGAAAACTTTGTGAGATTGATACACATAAAACTGGGTAAATAAAATCTCACAATTTATAATATCATGTGTAAATATACACTTGAAAGCACCTGGCATATTAACAACACACATGATAGATAATAAATGCTAATTATTTTCCTAATTGTTTCTGAAAGTACTGTATAGTCCAAGGGCAGCATTGATCAAGCCATGCATAGTGGTGCACACTTGTAATCCTAGCACTCTGGACACTGAGGCAGAATTGCAGGCTTGAGCTCAGCCTGGGTAACTTAGTGAGACCCTATCTCAAAACAAAAAATTTAAAAAGGCCAGTGATGTAAGGTAGCTCAGTGTGAAGGTACTGGGTTCAATCAATTCCCAGTACCACACACAAATGAAAAGGAAAAAATAATGATAAAAGAAAGGTCTGTTTGGATCAGAATCATCAGGGAGTTTGCCTAAAAATACAAATTATACAAACCCTACTCCATATCAGTGAGTCATCATTTAGGAAATAAGGCCTCAAAATTTAGATGTTCATCAAGGTACATAGGAATTAACATGCACTCTAAAACTTGAGAACCACAAATCTGAATTACAGAGATATGCAATGCAGATACATAGTACAATAATCCTTTCTTATCTATGGTTGTGCTTTCAGTGATTTTTAGGAGTGAATTCAATACAATAAGATATTCTTTGAGAAAGACTATATTTTTATAATTTTTAATTAACATATTATAACTGTTCTGTTTTATTAGTTATTGTTAATATCATATTGTGCCTTATTCAAAAATTAAACTTTATCACAGATATGAATGAATAAAAAAATATATAGAGAGAGTTTGGTAACCTGTGGTTTCAGGTACTTGCTAGGGTCTTGGAACAAATCTCTCATGGATACAAGGTTGGGGGAATACTACACACAGAATCTAAGATTTGGATGTTTAACAAACGAGCACTTAAAATGGCAAAAAGGAAACAAAACAAAAAACAAAAAAGAAAGCGAAGACTCAACAAGAAACTAAAATATAACATTTGTTTATTTTGAAATTCCAACAAGAGCACAGAAGTGGCCTACTTTCATTTAAAATTTACACATAAAACCATCTAATAATTGAAGAACCTTCAAGTTAACATGGAATGTAATACTGAATCGCTCGTGTTTGCGATTTAGAGAGGTGAATTTAATTCTATCTGAAAAAATTGTGGCATGTAATTTCTAACATAATTAATGATTTTAAGATTTGCTCCCAGTGCTGGGAATGCAGCTTAGTGGTAGAATACTTACTAAGCATGTGTGTGGCTCTAAATTTGAAAATTTGATCCCTGGCACTGGAGGGGAAAAAAAAAATTTGCTTCCAGCTGAGTACTCCAGGATCTTGCCCTAAGCAAAAACTGCATTTCTGAGAGAAGACAAGATGGCCGATCAGTGAGCAACAGAATACAAAGCCTCCTGGGAGAAACAATTCATATGCCAGAATAAAACACCCTGGAGAGACCCAGACAGAGGGAGATGGATCCTCTTGACAGAGGAAGAAATTAAAATGTAAAAAAGCTTGTCAAATACTTCGGGACTACAACTGAAGCAGCTAAAAACTACGGGACACAGCGTTTTCACGATGACCCACCAAGTTTGCACCAGCTTGAATCCACACCGGCAGGCAGAGCCGCCCAAACTCATTTCTACCACCACTCACAGGAAGCACGGCAGCGCTGAAGTCAGGGGTTGGTGAGCCCAACGAAGAGTGGAGAGCAGAGCAGGTGGAGGAAACTTCATTGATCCATGGTCAGTGCTGGAAGTGAGACACCCCTCCCCACCCACGGGAAGGGTGCGACCAGGTGGGCGACATGTTGGAATCGGGCAGGAGGAGCCTGAACTGGGAGTGACAGTGACTTCAGTTGGTTGCTCCCTCCCCAGAGCAGATTCATGGGATTTGCTTGGACTGAGTCATGCCCCTGGCTGGGACCCAATGAGACGTCCCAAATCAATTCCCTGCGTCTAGCAAGCACTAACCAGGTGAAGGCCTCTGAAGTTTGGCTGGCCCAGTGGGGAGGGGCAGGCATATGCAGCCTGCTTACACCTTAGTGACAAGAGCAGGCAGGAGAGGGTGGAGTTTCCTTGCCAGCCTGCTTCAGAGGAAACATGGCCAACAAGGAAGGGGGCTGGGACCTGCACTGTAACCTGTGTGGTGGAAGTCAGGGCCATGACAGGAGAGAGAGGCAAGAGAAGGACCCCAGCCCAGAACCCTGAGATCCAGAAGGAAAAACAAGGGAGACTGAGGGCAGCAAACACACAACATCAGACATGGCATCAATGGACATTAAGAGATATCTTTGGGACCTTGTAGACGAGCTCAAAACTGAAATATTAAATCAGGTAAAGCAGGATATGAGTCAAGTAACAAAAGAAATGCTCTCAGGAAGCATCTCTCAGGATGATACAGACGAAAGAAGGGAGGAACATGCAAAAAAGAGAGAAACACTCGATATAGAATATAAAGAAAATATAGAATACATGAAGCAGATTCAAAGAGACTACCAGGAAATTAAAAACTCCATTGAAAGCTGGCAAAATGCCTTAAAAGAAACTAAGGATAGACTATCAAGACTTGAAGACAAGTTTGCAATGTGTGATCATGAAAGGAAAGATCTCTTAAAAATAACAAGGAAACAGGCAGTAACAATACAAAAGCCAGAAGATGACAAGAGAATCTACAATTTAAGAATAAGAAACATGAACAAAGAAGCAGGAATACATACAGGTGAATTACAAAGCCTATTCACGGAAATATTAAGGAAAATTTCCCAAGCATGGGAAAAGAAAATGACATTCGGTCATTTTCGGTCAGTGTGAGGCATACAGAACCCCAGCCACCTACAACCAAAACAGATCTACACCCAGACATATAATAATCAAAATGCCAGAAATTCAATATAAAAAAAGAATATTAAAAGCTGTTAGAGAAAAGAAACAGATTACCTACTAAGGTAAGCCCATCAGAATCATGGCTGACTTCTTGACATAGATCATCAGATCAAGAGGAGCTTGGAGTGAAGTATTCAAAGCCCTGAAAGAGAATAACCTCCAGCCCAGATTGATGTACCCTGCAAAACTGTCACTAGAAGTTGATGGAGAAACAAGATGCTTCCATGACAAAGAGGAACTGGACAAGTTTGTGACCACCAATCCACCCCTACAGAGAATACTGAAGGACATTCTAGAGAGAGAAAAAAAATGCCAGGATCTTAGGAACAGTGGCAGAAAGGTCTCAATGAGTGGGGCAGGCAGTAGAATGAAGGAGAAAAGTAGACAAACAAAGGCAGGAAATTAGCATGGCAGAAATGAGGCACAGAAGGATAACTAGAATCTCTAACATAGATGGCCTTGATACACTATATTGTCAATAGTGCACTGGGATTTAAAACACACATTACTCACACTACTCTGCTTAGATGTATTATATTCTGTTCCAGTCATTCTACCTGTACTAGATTTGAGGGCACAGACAGTAATCCCGAAAATAACAGGATATAATATGGTAATTATCCTTAATTTCCTATTAACTTAATCTAAAGCTCTGTAAAACCTACACTGTTTTACCATGATTGATGGTAATCAAATCTGGTTTGTTGAATTGCAGTTTTGTATTGATAGATTTTATTCAAAGCTGTTATGATTGATAGTATCAAGTCTGAGTGTATAGGCAACTGCACTGAAGATGACAAGATCCACTAGAATGTCCACTATGGTTTGATTATTACCTGCCTTTGAAGTTTTATACTGTCTACAATGTTTTATTTTACTAATAGTTATTTACTGCTATACTCAATTATACTGCTATATTCAATTATGCCTGATGATATAGACATTCTATTGAAGATAATAAGAAACAACACAGTAATCATTGTAGATCACCTTGTACTGTGGTTTTATATAACTTTTTGGTTTCATGTTTTTATAGGAATTTGTTTTGTCTTGTCTTGCTAAGTTTTGTTTTTCCCTCTAATACAGAAAGTATAGAAATACACGAAGAGATTCATGTATGCGTAGCTGTTCACATTCTCACCATTTGACCATCTACTTTGTATGCTTTAATTTTGTAACTTGAACAACTATTTCTAAGAGGATAATATGTAATTTATTAATTAGTGATTTCTTATTATCTTTTTTTTTGGAATTCTGTATTATCTACCCTTTACATGCTTTTGTTTCTCTTTAAATAAAATCTTTAAAGTGAAAAAAAACCCTGCATGTCTGACATTGGATTTTGTTCTGAGATCCTGACAAGTCCACCAAAATCAAACAAACAAACAAACAAACAAACAAAACATGAGAAGGAAGTTGTGGGCAGAAAAGATATTTTTGCTTTGTTACAGTGACTTGCCAAATATCCAAGTGATCTATATTCATTCTCTGGTAAAACTGTACTTACTGGTTGTGGGCCCTTGGGAAAATTACTTCATAATTCTGTGTCTCAGTTCTAAAATAAGGATAATAAAAGTAATCTATCATATAGTTTTGAGAGTATCACTCCCTCAGGTAGTTCACTAATGTAACAGCATAGGTGTTAAGAGGGCAAGTTAGTTTCCTCTAAAAGAGACAACAGCATCTATCTGTATCTTGAGTGTGCTTTTATTTTATTTTATTAGCACATGTTTACAATCAGCTTGGGGAGTGATTTAAAAAAAAAATCCCCTTTCCCTTCCCATGGGTCCCTAGTCACCTTTTTCTTACCTGTTGGTATTTTTTGTCTTAGCACATGTTATGGGTTATACTGTTTACACTGATTGGGGGTTATTAGGTTCCTGGACATGGTATATTTTAATTCCTCTCATTAACCCCAAACACACACATACACTCCTCTTCTTGTTCTCTTGGACCATTTTTCACTATTGGATGAAACCAGTTTCTTGTCTCTTTCTACCCATCTTTTATTGTTTTCTTTGTTTGTACTTTGCCTCACTCAAATGAGAGATAACATACAATATTCAAGTTCATGTGTCTGATTTATTTTGTTAAACATTACATTTTCCAGGTGCATCCATTTTCCAACAAATGCCTCAGATTTGTCATTCTTTATAGCTTAGCAGTATTCCACTGTATATAGATACCACATTTTGTTTATCCAATCATCTGTTGGTGTATGTATCGGTTGCTTCCAGGATTTAGCTATTATGAATTGTGCTGCTATAAACATTAGTATGTAAATATGGCTGTAGCAAGATGACTTAAGCTCTTTGGGGAAGATACCTAGTAAGGAATAGCTGGGTCAGAAGGAATTTCTAATTTCAATTTTTTGAGAAATCTTCATACAGATTTCCATAATGGTTATACTACTTTGCATTCCCACCAACAATGTAGGAGAGTTCCTTTTTCATTACAGCCATTATGGCACTTGTTAATTATTTGATTTCTTGATGGTTGCTATTCTTTCCAGAGTAAGATGGAATCTTATTTATTTATTTATTTATTTATTTATTTATTTATTTATTTTTGGATACCAGGAATCGAACTCAGGACCTTGTGTTTACCAGGCAGGCGCTGTGCTGCTGAGCTATATCCCTAGCCCCAAGATGGAACTTTAGTGTTGTTTTAATTTGCATTACTTGGGCTGGGGATTTAGCTTAGTGGCTTAAGTGCCTGCCTTGCAAGCACAAGGTCAGTTTGATCCCCAGTACCAAAAAAAAAAAAAAAAAAGAAAAAAAAAAATTCAGTAATTTGCATTACTCTAATGGCCAGAAATGTTGTACATTTTTTCATATATTTGTTGGCCATTTATATTTCTTCCTTTCTCTAGCCCATTTCTTTTTTTGGAGATGGAGAAATAGCTCCAATTTTATTCATAAAATTATTAATCAAAACTGAAAAAGTAGATTTACAGAGACATATATCAAAAACAAAACAAGAAGGCAATGAAACATTCCAGAGACATCTTAAAAAGTTCCAGAGAAGCACAGGTTAGGTTAGACATTGCCAGTTAAACTATGATTGCAGTACGGATTATGGTCACATCTATGTATTCCTAATGAGCTCTTCTTTGCATTTGCCTTTCTCTTTTCCAACTAACTTGTTGAGACCTGGGTTTGCATTCAGTAATTTTTTTCTATCTTTGTCCAGTTTTAGCCTGGTGATAACTTCCTTGCTTGGGTGAATGCTCACAAGAATGGTCGTGCCAGCAGCCTTCTTATGCTGCACTTGCTCCCTGTAGATGACATATTTCTTTCTGTACACCTGAACTGCCCTGCTGATTTTGCTGTCTTTTGTAGTGTCCTTGAACCACCTAAACCTCATTGTCCTTGCAGATGGGCATGGAATGAATGGTCATTGTACTTCTGCTGCAGTTCCTTCAAAAGAGGGGAAGATATGATTTTCCAGTGCAAGGATGAGGGGGCATTGAAGAGCCATTTGTGGTTTTTGCTGTGGCCTGAGGTCATAAAGGGGTTGATCTTCATGATTAGAGTTTTATCAAGTGCTGGCTGGTTCAGGCTGGGCATGCAAGGTGGAAGTCTCTAGCTCATTTTTTACTGGGTCTTTAATTTTGGATGATTTAATTTTTTTCAGTTCCTTGTATAGTCTAGATAATAGTCCTCTGTCTGAGGAATAGCTACATTTTTTTTTTCCACTCTGTAGGTTGTCTCTTCATGAGTGTGTATGGAAACATTTACTTAAGCAGTGCCTAAACATAGCAAGTCCTTGATAAATTGTTATTTTTAATGTGCTCTTCTTTCCAAAATTGATATAAATTCCCATGTCTTTGATTTGTCCTCCACAGATTACTGCATCTTTCTATCTCTGTTGCTCTCAGTTTGCAGATTCCACAGGTACACAAGTGAATTCTAGGCACACACTTATACAGACAGGGATGTCCTTCACCTATGTTGATCACATGATCAGTCATTTTCTTCAGTCTGATTATCTGCATCACATTTTCTTTGAGATGTTTGAACATGCCTAGTTTTTTGTCGTCTTCTTCTTCTTCTTTTTTTTTTTTTTTTTTTGTACCAGGGGTCAAACTCATGACCTCACGCTTGCCAGGCAGGCGCTTGTGCTACTGAACTAAATCCTTGGCTGTTTTTTGATTTTCAGAGACACAGTCTCACTACATAGTTTAGGTTGGCCTTGAACTTGCTATGTAGCCTCCTGCCTCAGCCTCCTAAATTCTGGGATTACAGGCATATGCCATCACGCCTGGTCTCTGTGGTTTTTTTTTTTTTTTTTTTTCCCCTGGTCTTTTTTTGAGGCAGGGTTTCACTATATTGTTCAGGCTGGTCTTGAACTCATTTTGTAGCCCAGGCTGGCCTTGAGCTCACAGTAATTCTCCTGCCTCAGCCTCCTAAATGCTGGAATTACAGGTGTATGCCATCATGCCCGGCTCACTCCTTGCCTCTGATGAGATGTTTTTCTCATATTTATATGGTAATTTAATTAGGATTTTGGGAAGAAAAAGATATGAGTTCAAAATGCCATTTGAAATGGAAATCTGACACATTATACTCTTTTTTTTTTTTGTACTGGGGATTGAACTCACAACCTTGCACTTGCCAGACAATAAGCCACTGAGCTAAATCCCCAGCCCTATACTCTATTTTTATCCATCTTATCTTTTCTACATTCTACTTTCTTATAAGTATGACAATTTTAAAGTATAATACCGTAGCATACCCTCTGCAATACTGCTAAAACCTCAATAAAAAAAAAACTTTCCATGTCTGATTTTGTAGAAAGTTTTAGTCTTTTCTAGATTGTCCAAATAGGTAGGGGAAAAAAAAAAGCCCACTAAGACAACTAGCTTTTACTATCTGGCAGAAATTCTTCCTAGTAATCTGATATTGAGGAAAACTTAAATTTGGAAAAGTTAATACTATATAGGCAAACTGCATGTATGGTCCTAAAATTCTGTGCTCTATAAGGTTATAGGAGATATTTACATCTACCTTTGTCAGCTTAATAGGAGTTATAGTCCAGAAGTGAACCAGGTTATCTCCTAAAGGAGTTACAGTCCAGAAGTGAACCAAGTTATCTCTTATCTCACAGAGTTTGTCACAACTTTTTAACAGAGACTGAATGAATAAAACATGAACACAATTAAATTGTCTTCTAAATGTGCAGTTTAACTCAGTTATATGCTGAGTTCATATTCATCTAATATTTACTTCATGATTTCATACACACAAAATGAGATTTGTGGGCATAAAAATACATGTTTGAGTTGTACATTTCTATGTTGTTTCCTGTGAGTATCCCATAACTGTTCTACTACACAAAAAAATAAATAATTTTCCAAATTTTAGATTACAGCACCAAGAATGGCAATGGGGGCCCAAAAGACATGTTTGCATTTACTTAAACAGATACACACTCATCTTCGAGATACGGTAATTACTTGGTCTCTTATTTTTTCCTGAACCACACTAAGTATGCAAAAGAATGAGTAGAAAGACCTGTCAAGGTTGTGTAGGGAAAAGGAAAGATGTGACACTTGAGAATAGAGAAAAGGAGAGAATGGATCACTTTGACATCTACTTTAACTCAATTCAACAAGTATTTGCCAAGTTCCTCTGTCTTGGGGGCAACTGGGAATTCAGATACAAAAAAGATAGAAGCTATGGCTTAAACCTGTTATTGTACAGCAATTTCATAAATGGGCTGTGACAACTAGAAGGAGAATAAAGAGGTATGAAGAAAGGGAAAATTAGGTGCTTAAAAAGGTATGAGGGGATGACACAATCCTGTCGTACTTTATAGTCTCTACTTTTTCAAAAAGACAAGTGACTGTGATGGTACGGTGTTCTTCACAGAGTTATCACATACCCCATAATCATCGAAACATTTTGGAAGACTGCAAACACACACATATTAGTTAGGCTGACTTCATCTTTTAATTTTCATGCCCTATATGGATTGTAATAAAAAGCAGATCTTCTACTAGGTAAGTACTGGTAAACATAGTTGGGAAACAATCTTCTTTGTTCTGAGTCTATAATACTCACTTTGCAAATTAGCTCTTGAGCAACAGCATATAGAAAAGCACTAAAAAAATCTGCAGGACTGACTTTAGTACAGTCTACAATTCAACATAATATTGATAAAGTTACCTATACATGGCCCTTACCTAAAACTTAGTTTCTGAAAAATAGGATATAAAAATCAAGATTTTCCAAGAAAACACTTTTCGTCTCTTTCACTACTCACTGGAATTAAAGTCTTAACAGATGAGAATTAGAAGTCTTTAGTTACCAGTCTAATGCAACTTTGAGACAGCTTCGAAATATTTATTTTACAGATATATTTGCACATGTGTGAATTATTATATGTACAAAGTTATTTATTGCAGAAATGCCTGTCATATCAAAATATTGAAAAATACAATCAGGGCTAGGGATTTAGCTCAGTGGTGTAAGCGCTGCCCGGCAAGTGTAAGGTCGTGAGTTCAATTCCCGTTACAAAAAAAAAAAATACAACCTAAGTGTTCACTGATAGGGCACTGATTAAACAAATTGTATTTCCACAAAAGAGAATATAGCTGTAAACAAGAATGAGGAAACTCTACACAATTGACGTAGAATGATCTCCAAGATACATATGTGATGAAATAAAACAAATCAGGGTGTACTATATGCAATAACTTGTAAAAATTTGTAATACATATTGTATTTTTAAAAGTTAAATTAAAAAATTAAGTTTTTAATCTCTTTCCTCAACTGTCCCATTTCTCCAGATGGTTTGCCGGAAAGCAGCTAAGCAGAAGGGGTTTCTAGCTTCACATATCCTATTTTGGAGGCAAATAACACAGAAGCTCTTATTTCTCTTGCCCACTCCCACCTTTCTGTACAAAGAAGATCAAGTATGCAACTATACTTCACAAAGGCTTTTAGAAAAGCTTTTATTTGCTTGGTCCAATAGCACAACTCAAATTTGATATGCCAAACAAACAAACTGAAAAGGACTTTTAGTTATGCAATGATAGAAAGGCCTAAGTCCACTGGGGAGTGGATCTTTCAGCTACTATACTCCACTTTTCTGATATCCTTTGTTGCTAGCTAAACCATATCCTGGAATAATGCAATCATGAAATGCACCCTTTCATACTCCTCTTTCTGGACCTTTTGTAGTCCTGACACATTTCTAGTCTGTTAACCATGAGTACTTTAGTGTGATTTATGAAAAGATTTCCAAGTGTTTTATAGTTAGTACTGGGAGGCCTTGACCCAAGTTTGCCACGTATCAGCCAAGAGATATCAAGCAAATCACCCAAACTCAATGAGATTAGTTTCTTTAATTGCAAAATAGAAAAAAAAAATCTACACTGAGAATCTCACAGGCTTATAAAGATTGAATAAAACAATGTATGCTAAACATTTTTTCACTGTAAGGTATATTAAGTGTGAAATACCTTCACTGGATTTTTTTTTTTTTTTTTTTGGTCTTTTTGAGAGAGGATTTCACTATGCAGTTCAGGCTGGCTTTGAGCCCGCTTTGTAGCCCAGTCTGGTTTTGAGCTCGCAACAATCCTCCTGCCTCAGCCTCCTGGCTTACTGGCTTTTTAGATGGAAAAAATAATGTTGGAGATATCCAAGTCACAAATGGGGCTCACTTTCATGTCACTTACAGTACATGCAATGATGATGAACCTTTTGGAGCTTTTAATGATAAAGCATTCTGCTGTGGCACAAGTCCCATAAGTTTGTCACCAAAGGTATATATAGCTTTTTATAGTCTGATTAAAAAAATAACAGCTAGTCAAATACATATATATTAGCAAAGCATTTCTTTGACCAGCTTTTTGGTATAATCAAAAACAGATAAAGTATTTAAAGTTCTCTTTAGTTACAAAGGATTTCAACTGTCTAGACAAAAATGTTGTTGACATGCCTGGGAATTAATATGGCATGAGGTGAAAACTGAAAAACATTTGAACTGTTCTTTTTTTTTTCACTCAGTAGGAAAACACAGTTAAACATATTATGCAGGACAACAGGAATTTATGTTTCACCAAAACATTGATCAATGAAGCATGATTTAATGAAAGTACAGTGAGAGAATACAATTGAAAATAAGAGTTGCTCAAAAATCGCAGAGAGAAGCCACGCGTGGTGGCACACACTTGTAATCCCAGCACTTATGAGGCTGAAGTAGGAGGGCTGCCGTGGGTTTGAGGTCATCCTGAAATGCACAGTGAGAACATGGAACAACAAACAAACAAATAAACATACTCCAAAAACCTCAGAAAGTAGATACACAGAGTGGTGATAAAAGTACAAGGATAGGAATTGGAAGACCATAGTTTGAGATCTGGCTTTTGAGAATTACTAGCTGTGTGACCCTAAGGATTTCATTTATTCATTCATTTGATATTTATCAAATGCAGGTCCCATGATGAACTCCTGTTCTAAAGAAGCCTTCTGATGGAGGGAAATATGCAATTAATCAAAATAATCTGAGATATATAAGACATAAATTATACATAGAGTTGATTATACATGGGTGTTGATTAAAAAGGCAACAGAAGAGGTAGGGGAGAGGTATGAGGGCCTGTGGGCACACAGTTATAGCATTCTTCTTTCATAAATGGAATAACTAAATTTTAGGTGCTCTAAACTGCTTTAAAATTACACAAACATTTATCACAGTTCTAGAATAATATCTATTCAGGGAAAGCCGACATCAATAAAATAGGTCTTTTAACATGTCACTGGATACTAGCATTTTGCTCTCTTTATGTTCCTTCCAAACAATTTCTCATAATTACTTTTGGGAAGCGGGCTTCCACCTCATTATACGGTATTACATAATGTCCTCGATCTACAAAAGCAGGTTGTGTACAAAAGCTTAGGGCCTTTGTGTATAGGAAAAGTGGTAGGGTGGATCCTTTTCAACCTTTTCCTTCTCTGCAGGGTTTTGCATTCCTAAGGATGCCCCCCACCCCGCTTGGGGATGTTATCTAAATCATGAAATGATATTACTCAAAGCAATACAACTTCAAAAGCACTTCCTTCTCAGTGCCTACTATAAGATTGCTTTTGGCATAAACTGCCGGTTGTAATGTATTAATTATCAGACTTCTGATGACTTTTCATAATTAAGTCACAAGCTACAGAAGAGCAGTGAGTTTTTAAAATGGCTTTGTTATGCTAAGACCTGCACGTGCAAGAACAGGCACTAGCAGCTTGATACTGCTCTCCCAACTCGCTCCCCAATCATGCCTGCTTGGCCAATTGGCAGAGCTATGTAGATGCTGACTTCTTTGACATCTAACTGGGTCAAGTTATCTAGTCATGGTAAACCATTTTCTACTGGTAACTGTGCCATCTTTTCCCTGTGGCAGCATTTCTGGTAAGAAAGTAAAAGAAGAATCAAGGGTCGAATTGGAAATAGGCGAAGAGGAATTGACTCATGGATCAGAGTCTCTTCTAAGTTCAGTTCAGAGCAGTAATTTCATTTTATTCACACTCAGTCTGGAAGCTTTATTTTTCTCAATTCAAATTTGAGATTATAATCCAAAGGGAAGCTGGATTGAAGTTTCTAACAGCTTAATAAAAGTGCCCTAAATGTTCTTTATCTTATTTAATCTTTACAATCCCTTTAAAAATAGTCTTTTAAAAAAAGACTATTAAAAAAACAATGAAGGGATTCTCACATGGAGTAGAGCTATGCAAACTATTTGTTTTCACTTGATACATTCCTAAGCCATTTGATTTATTTTTACATTAGTCATGTCATTTAGAATGAAAAATTTCACTTCCTACTGATTTAAGTGCAAACTTGTCATCTTAGACTTCAGAGTATCTGAAAGATATGGTTGTGAGATTCCTTTTCAATTTTAATATACAACTTTTCTGAGTGTATTATTATACTCTTTGTAAACTATCCCACTCTCTTAACCAATTTAACTGACAATACAATCGCTAGACTATTCTCCAGTATCATAGGATCAACACTTCTTCCTTCAGTGAAGTTGTATTATCAAGGTTGTCAGTTGTGTGTGTTCACAGAACAATGTATGCCAGTTGTGGTTATATATATATATATATATATATATATATATATATATATATAAAATTTAACTTAGCACTATGTAAAGCAATGAAGTATAGATAGGAAAAATGCTAGCTAACACTAAGTACTTACTACCTGCTAGGCATTGTTCTTAGTGCTTTATGTGAATTACTAATAATCTTCACAAGAACTCTAGGAAATGATACTATCATTATACTGGTTTTACAGAGGAAGAAGCTGAGCAACTTGCCCAATGCCAACATAATAAGTAGCAAAGTGAGAGAGATGAAGAATATCACTATTAATTCAACATTAGTCTCTATAATAATTATTTTTTATGAAAAGCAAGTGAATGCTTTGGAGAAAATAAAGGTGAATCACAGACACAAATAGTTGTTAGGTGTGGGAGAGTTACTATAATGGCTCAGAGGAAATTTTATAAACACCTAGAAAGATTCTGTACTCACACTGCTTTGCAAGTGACTTTAATCACTTTCTGTTAGAGAACCATAAATGATACAGGTCAGGGATTGGTAAACTTTTTCTGTAAAGGGCCAAATAGTATAAACATTTTAGGCTTTGTGGGCCATGTGGTTTCTGTCGCAAACTACTCAATTCTGTTTTATAAGATGTAGTCAATATGTAAATAAATGAACATGGCTGTTTCAGTAAAACTTTGAAACAGATAGCAGGCTGAGATAAAACTGGGATGTCATTTGACAACCCCTGAAACCCACACACCAAGAAAAGACTGAGGGCTTAGGTTAAAAGAATGGAAAAGAATTTTTGTATTTTAAGTTAGAAATATAAAATATGTGAGTAATGAACACCTATATGATTCCCTGCTTGAAGTTTTTTTGAGGGGTAGTTAACCATTAATTGTCCTAACTTTGTAATATATGAGGGCAACTCCTGTCTTGTAAGGAATTTGTGCCTCTCTTCTTGCCTTTGTGTATTTGCCAAAGCTGCCATTTCAACCTGGAAAGCCCTACTTCCTTACATCTATTTGAAATCCTACTTGTCTTCAAAGCCCATTATCTAACCCTATCATCTCCTTCAGACTAGATATGATCTTTTCCTCCTTTGAAATCCTAAAATTAATTTCTTCTTCTTCTGCTACTTACTTTGGTATGTCCTCTTTATGGTTACTTGGGTATTCTAATTACCCTCTATTTGACTATAATCTCTTTGAGGGCATTTTCTTATCCTATACAACACTCAGCAAAGTGCCTTACAGATAACAGGCTTTCTGATCATAGTTCTTGAACTGTACTCTGGCTTTTTGTTGTTATTTTATTTTTTCAGATGGGCTATCACTATGTAATTCAGGCTGACCTTGACATTGCTATGTAGCCCAGGTTGACCTTCAGACAATATTCCTGCTTCCATCCACTAGGATTATAGGTATGTACAACAATGCCCAGATTTGTGCTTTGTTTCTTTTTTGGGGGGAGGGATGTGGTGTTTATTTTTATTTGAGACAAGGTCTTGCTATGTAGTTTAGGATAGCCTTCAACTCACTATACAGCCCAGGCTGGCCTTGATCTCACCATTCACCATCATCTTCCTGCCTCAGCCTCCCGAGTGCTAACATTATAAATGTGCACTACCATACCTGGCCTACTGCTGGCTTTGAACATTGGCATTCTTTTGCTTTTAGTGTATGAGTAAACAGAACACTATACTAATCACCTCTATTTGATTCATAACTCCATACCACATTTATCATTTTAAAAAGCAGATGGGATTAGTATGGGTATACCTGTCTATTATAAAACTCATCCTTGAGCTGGGTATAGTGGTGCATGCCTATAATCTCAGCACTTGGGAGGCTGAGGCAGGAGGATTGCTGCAACTTCGAGATCAGCCTGGTCTAAAAAGTGAGCTCAAGGCCATCCTAAACTGCCTAAGGAGACCCTGTCTCAAAAACATGACAAGCCCCCCCCCAACAAAAAAAGAAAAGAATGTAAGAGCTCAAATGTTTCCTTGGCATTTTTAAAAATCAACATGAAAACGTTTCTAGGCTGGAGTGAAGAAGGATTAGGGAGGCTATGTATCCAGTTCATCCCCCCTCTCACTGAGAGGTAGTGAAGTTCACATTCTCACGGGGCTTTAGCAACAAGTTCTAGTTCTAGTTCTAGCGCATTATTGTTTTAACACTGTCAGCTTTTGCTGTTTTAACCATCTTTATCTGTAAAATAAACAAGAAGCAGACCAAGGGGCCTATCTTCAGTTAAAAAGAGAAGCAATTTAATTACAAAAATTAGTTACATATATTTCTAGCTATCCTATTTCTCACTATCTCCTCCCCTAGAATTTTAGACAACAGTGCAATCACCTTCAATTAACAAAAGAAACTATGCTACCCAAATAGTTCACAGCCAGGATACCATTTTTATCTTTCAGGAAGTTACCTATAAAAGACAAGAGCCATAGGAGGGTTCTCTGGATTACACGGGAAAAAAACTAGGCAAGTTAATTAAGGAATAAGGAAATAAGAATAAACTCTATTATTCAATCTAATAAAGAATTTATGAGAATCCATTGTGGGTCAGGAAGCTTACAATTTAGTAGAATACAAACTATAACAAAAAACTTCAACAGGGTAAGTGACAAGCAGTACGGAGTCCCCTAGGAGGAAGCTACCAGTCACTTCAGTATCATGCAGATGAATTAAAACATTCATGTAAGAGACACCTGTAGTGCCGGCTTGACTGAAAGGGGAACCCGTGGGTGAAACTCCTCCAGTGAGATCGGTGGAAATGGACGCTACACTAGGACACTATCTGCTTGTCTGCAGTTTGGCTAAGCTAGACCTCAAACAAGATTGTGCCAAGAATGACACCAGGTTAACGAAAGAGATATTTATTTAAATATAAAGACGGTGGAAATTGGAGGTAAAGAAGTCGATCACAATGGATGTTGACTTAGGACCTGGGCGGGAAAACTCAGCAAAACCCAGGCCCAAGATACACTGGGGCTTTTCTACCTCCAAAATTTCCTCCTTTCTATCACCCACCTCCACAACACTTGGGCACCTCACCTGCGTGGACTCCTGAAAGGGGTCTTTCCTTTGGAGCTATAACTACTCCAAAAAACCACAAAGTGTTCAGGGATAGTAAGGTTTTCGTTCACTCACCAGTTAGCTAAATCCTGAATCAAAGGACCAGGAATCTATCCCCAACCTGTCCTTTATTCTGTCACCTAAGTGCTCAGTGCCTTCGATTCCTTATCTGCAAATTCTGGGATTATGAGACTGAGATTGGATTCAATGATCTCTGAGGTTTAAAAGCTTCTCGACCAAACCGGCAACTGGAGACACCGGGCACACGGGCCTCTGCACACACGGGAAAACAAAGGTGTCCATCAACTTGCCTAAGGTCACCCAACTATGTCGCTGCAGGGGCCAGGCCAAGGCTCACGTCTCCAGACTTCCAGTCCCGGATTCTTTCTCCTTCCGCCCCGCGGAGACAGGCGGCGGAGGGTCCTTGTCCCGGAGGGAAAAGGTCGGTCCCATTCCCGCGTGGTGAGAGGGGGCGGGGAGGCCTTACCTTCGCAGGTCGAGTTCAGCCAGACTCCTCCCTCTCAGAACCCCAACCCGTCACCCTCTTAGACTTCTCAGAAGCCCCCGTCGCTTCTGTCACGCTCGACGTGTCCACCACTGCCACAGAGGCCGCGTGTTCCCGCCTCTTCCCCGCCCCCTAGACTCGCCGACCAATCCACGCACAGACCCTCGGAAATCCGCCCCTTCCGCGCGTTGGAGAGGCCTTACACCACGAGACGCTCGACCTCTCATTTGCCTTTGCTCCACCTTCTCTAGAGTCCGTCTCCTCTCCACTGAGTTTCCCCTGCCGGAAAGCAGCACGCCGCCGCGGCGTTTTACGACGTGTGCGGTGACAGGCACTGGGTACACCCGGCCTCCTCTGCGCCCCGGGGAAAAGCCTACGCTATGTTCGGTGCCGGGGACGAGGACGACACCGACTTCCTCTCGCCGAGCGGCGGGTGAGTAACAGAGAAGCGTGGGCCAGAGGGCATGGCTGAGACCGAAGGAGGGTTGTAGGGGTTAGATCTCTTCTCAGGCCTCACCTCAACTTCCGGGTCGCAGTCCTTGCCACATTCCAGGTCTGGGATTTCCCCATCTGAGCTGAGTTCGCAACTGTGCTGAGTCTGTGGATCTGGGTCCTGGGCCCAGCTTCTCCCGTGACACTCAGTGTGACCCGAGGTTTCGCCCTTTGATTTGTGAGTCACAGTTTCTCCAGGAAAATGGGCAGATTGCTGATGAGACTGCCTGCTTCAGTATTTATGGGAGTCAGTATGAGGCTTTCTCTTCACTGTTTACAAAACGGTGACACTTTAGAACCAGCACCTGATGGTTCATTCAAAACCAGTATCAATTCAAAACCTAGCTTGGATGTCATATTTTGTGGTGCTTTCCCTTCTTCTACAGCCCCCAGCAGAATAAATTCCTCTCTCCCTTATCCCCACGACTGTCTTTCCACGCTGGACCTACTAGGTTATAAACCCTGATAAGAAGGAACTGCTTATGTTGTTGGTTTCTATTTAGCACTCAGCATGGTATCAGGCACATATGGAGTGCTCAAAAGTACCTGCTCAAGAATGATAGCTTTGAAATTGTACTCTGTATGTCTTAAAGCTTAAAACCAATGTGAAAGACTGCATTCATTATCCCTTTGCCATAAACATTATATATATATATATATATACATATACATATACATATATGCATTATATTTATCTGTCTGTCTATCTTTCTATCTATGCATGCCTGGGGTAGAAGTCTTCACAGATAGGCAAAGCTTTATCTCTTTCAGTAATTAGCGTTTTCACTTATGTTGTGTCTGTGGATACCTTGACCTCAAACTTGTTAGCTCCAGGTTCTAGTCTTTGCAGAGCCTTTCTTTGAAAGTTTGAGCGTTACAAATTTTGTGCAAACTAAAGAATGCAGTGAAAAATGGTGAATACATCATCATTAGCTCCTCATTGTACATGTAAAGAGGTTACAAAGATGTTTAAGCTGTGGTGTCTGCCCTCAGGTTGCTTCCAAACCTATTGAAGACTTCAACACATGAATGACTATAAAATGATTCATTTATTTTCTGTCATTCATTCTCCCTCTCTCTTTCCCTCCCTCCCTACTTCCCTTCCCACATTGCTTTTCTTTCCCTTCCCCCTCTCTCTTTGGGCAGGGTCTTACTATGTATCTCAGACTGACTGCAACCTTTGATCTCACTGCCTCAACCTTCCAAATGCTAGGATTATAGGCATACACCTCAATGCCTGACTCTCTTTTAGTCTTAAATAAAATCTTCTGACACTCACTGACTAGCTCTGTATTATGCACTTTATATCTTCTTTTCACTGTCACTAGTTTGTTCATCCCTTACTCCCATGTTAAATGACCTGCATCCATTTAGTTCCACTTTGAATTCTTTTAGTTGTTCAGTTATTTAGAATTAAGCCATCCTTCGCTTCCTTTCTTCCCTATTTCACTCAAAACATTCATTAAAATCTCTATACAGTCCAGCCTCCTTGCTGCTGTTGTCTATGTAGTCAGCCTTTTGAATTAATGTTTTTTCATACACACTTGTTTTGTTTGTAGCTGTATCTTAGTTAGGCCTTTTGAAAATATCCAAGATGTACTTTAAATTCATATTTTTTACTCTGTGAAAATATTTGAGACAAGTCTGCAAAGGAATGTTAAACTCATGTATCAGGCAGTCCACTGTGGGCTGAGATTATTGCATAGCCAATACACAGTCATATACCCTTCTCGAGATTCCAGATCCAAGATAACTTCTTGGTGAGTCAACTATTCTGTTTTCCTGAGCAGGCATATCAATATCTTGAGGCACTAAGTCTAGTCATGTGATTAAACATAGACACCACCTAATTTGATAATAAAAGACTTAATTATACTGATAATTTATGTGTTTCCCAACAGTAACTAGGAAAACTATCCAATTTAAGGTTGAGAATAGAGAAAGTTTATCAGCGTTCTCTGATTTTGCTATTTCTCCTTTAGTTCCTCCAAGGAAGTAAAACACATGTTCGTGGACACTGCAGCTGCTTTTCAGTTCCTCTTTTAGAACTGTAATTTACTCTAAATATACTTATTTAAATTTCGTGTCTCCTAACTATAGGACTTACTTGATCCTATTTAGTGTATTCAAGCCTAATAGAAGTGGCAAATATTAGCGCCTACGTTGGTTGTCTAAAGTTTCTGGGTTTCTTAAAGTCTCTGGTTAATTTAGAATAGTAATTAGAAGGTATACTTTTTGTTTTTGTTTTATCTCAGCTCTCTCCCTACCTTTGTAGGGATAGGTATGATATGATATGAAGAAATATGCCTACTTAGTGCATGGTATTTGGCTTCAGCTAATAATCAGGATTTTTGTTTTTTTAGACAGGGACCTACTGTGTTGTCCTAAACCCTGGGTTCAAGTGATTCTCCAGCCTCAGTCCTAAGTATTAGGACTATCAATGTCCTAATAGTGTGTGCTGTACTACCAGTGTGTAGCACCACTACTAGTGTATTAGACTTTTTGAAAATCTCCTAGCGTGTCACCGTGCCCAGCATTTTACAAAACATTTTGAAGGGGGACCAGTTTTATATATATTTGTTTATAAGAAGTATGTGTAGGGAAATCTGATTAGTATAGTGATGATAAAGTATAAACTTGTAAAAAAAGATAACAATAGAACTGATCAACAAAAGGCATTGTATATTCTATAAAAGACATGAAGAGCCTACATTCTTTTATTGATTCTTTTCCCTGTTAGGAGTATGACTTTGAACAAGTCACTTTCCATTCCCATTCTTTTTTTTTTTTTTTGTACCAGGAGTCAAACTCATGACCTCGTGCTTGCCAGGCAGGAACTGTGCTGCTAAGCTATATCCCCAGCCCTCACTTCCCGTTTTTATCCCTCCATAGCCTAATCTCTTAAATAATGATATTTGCCTTTGAGATTTTTTCCAGTTTGATAGTTTTGTGTTTATGTTAGTATCAGTTTATAATTCGTGCATAGATCAAGCATTCTCTCTCCCTTACGGGAGTATCTAAGTTGAGTAGGCATTTGGATGTGTTTTCAAAGTATATAAAATAGTATGTATTTATTAACAGGCACTGTACTGAGGAAAAAAATATATGATCATATTTACTTCTTGCTTCTGTGTGAGGTATTAGTTTTAATTGTTATACCCGTCTTACAAATAGGAACAGCTCAGAGAGGTAAATTGCTCAAGACTGCACAGCTTGAAAGTAACAGAGAAAAACTGGAGTTAAAGTTGTCAAGAAGATTCCAACAAATCTGTCCATTTGACATTATCATCATTATGCAAGCAAATGCTAATGCATTTATGAACTTCATAAAAGTTCTTTACCAACAAAAATATGTAGTTATTAAAATATATCAATAAAGCATAAATGCATGTTTTTTTGTTCTTGATGAGAAAAAAATATGAAAGTGAGGTGAGGTAAAGACCTTTGCAAATAAATTCATTAACATTTATTTTTAAAATATAACTAATGCCATAATGACTTTACACATTAATTTTATTTATTTATTTATTTATTTACTTTTTGGTTTTTTTGAGACAGAGTCTTGCTGTGTAGTTTAGGGTGGCATTGAACTCACAAACTTACTATGTAGCCCAGGCAGGCCTGGAACTCAACCTGATCCTCCTGCCTCAGCCTTCTGGGTGCTGCGATTACAGGTGAGCATCACCACACCCAGCTTCCTATGAATTATTAATGGAGATATTCAAATCTAGAGTTAGCAAGCTCATTCTTACCAACATAGGAAGATTATTTGCATTTGAGAGCACCTTAGAAGTGGAAAAATGTAGTAATTCACAGAAAAGTTAAACTACTACGAGTGTATAGCATTCATTTTTAAATCTGAACAAGAAATGGAATTAACCAACAAATAATTAGATTGGCCTAGATTTGGATTGATTTTACCATGATTAATTAACTGACTTTTAGGACATCTATGGAAACAGTTTATCAGTGACACTTTAGACTTTCTTTGAAAAAGAACATACTTTTTTAAAAAAATTAAGTTTTTAGGGGCTGGGAATTTAGCTCAGTGGCATAAGCGCCTGCCTGGCAAGCACGAGGTCATGAGTTTGATCCCTGGTACCAAAAAAAAAAAAAAATTAAGTTTATTAATACAATTTAGATGTACATACTGATCATATTCATTATAGTGAAGTGTACCTGTATATGATATATCTTGATTCCTTTTTTCCCTCAATCCTCTGTCTTCTCTTCAACCTGTTTCTCCTTATTTACAAAACTTTCCATTTTATCCTTTTTTTTATGGCTTTTTTCCTTTTGCCTTCCTTCCTTCCTTTCCCCCTCTGCCCTCCCTAGTTACGCTTTCCTTCCTATTTCACTGTATCTGTTTTACATTTTGGTCTTTATTTACTTTTTCATTTTCTCACACCAGGGATACAATACAATAGTTACATGTAAGTTCAGTTTATTTCACTTAAGAGCATGCTCTCAAGATGCATCCATTTACCTAGAAGTTTTTCAAGTTTACCCTTTATGGCTGTGTAGTACTGTATTATGTATATAAAAAGCACATACTTTTATTGATTCCTTGGTTGATGGGCATTTGAGTTGTTTCCAAGATTTAGCTGTTACAAACTGTGCTGCTATAAACATGGGTGCACATATATTTCTGTGGTATGATGCTTTTAATTCAAGAAGATACCTAGAAGGGGAATAGCTCTGTATTCCCAAATACCTAAATAGGACCTCTAATCCTAGTTTTTTGATGAATCTCCACATTATTTTCACAGTGGTTGCACTAGTCCTACCACAATGGAGAAGGATTCCTTTTTTCCCACAGCCCCTATAGTATTTGTTATTGGTTGGTTTTTTGATAATAACCATTCTTTCTGAAGTGAGATGGAATCTCAGTGTTTTAATTTGTATCTCTCAAATGACCAGTGATACTGAGAAGTGCATATTCATCTCAGATAGCCACTTTTGGATTGGGTCTTTAAATTTGGGGGACTGGATTATTTGTTAATTTTTTATATGTTCTAGATATTTTGTCTGAGAGACAAGTAGGTAAAATTTTTCCCACTCTGTGGGTTGTCTCTTCACTTTGTTGGTGATTTTTTTTTTTTGCTGTGCAAAAACTTTTTAATAGGATGAGATCCCAGTTATTGATTCTTTATAATATTTCCTGTGTGATCAGGGTTTTGTTCATGAAATATTTGCCTACACTTATGTCTTCAAGAGTTCTACCTAGTCTCTCTTCCAGCACATTTATTGTTTCTGTTTCAATTTTTAGATCTTTGATCCATTTTGATTTTAGTTTAATGCATGGTGAGCGACATGGCTCTAGTTTTAGTCTTTGGCAGGTAGAAAGCCAGTTAAGTCATCCTGCTAGACTCTTTAGTCTTGATTAGCAGCACAAATCTGGCTAAAAGCATCCAACAATAGCCGTGTCACATTTCAACATTTGACTGCCTTGAAATTTCTTTTGCCAGATTAATTAATCCACTGCCCTTAAGGTTAGTCTCAGGCAAAGTCTCGACATGAGCAAAATACAGACAAACTTTCTTTCCAGCCATAACATATATCTTACAGCAGCCAATGCAGTCCTTTGTAGCAAAAACCTCCCGAGTCTGGTCTTTTTTGGTTTTCTGGTTTTCTGAGCTGACCAGAACCTCCCATATAGAGCAACCTAAGGAGTTCCAGCTCTACTCTTCCAGGTGATAACTCTGAACCTTTTCAAACTTTTCCCACAAGCCATTCTCAAAGGCTCTTGAACCGCATAGACCAGTATGGTCACAGTAGTGACCCTACTTCTCCGGTACCAAATTCTGACTTGGTTATTTTTTTCTCATTGCTGAGACAAAATACTCCACACCCAAAATTAAGGAAGGAAAGGATTATTTAACTCACAATTTGTAGATGTATCAGTCTACCATTTGTAGAGGGGCAGCACTTCAAGGTGGCAGAAGGCAATAAAAGTTGAGCAAAAAAGGAGCAGAGCAAGCCTTTTCCTCTCTTATATTCTAAGCAGGCTCCCCCCCGCCCCAAGGTTAGTGTAACACACACTATTTCCCTGCCCTCTTGCCCAGGATGAGGATGTTTACAAAGTGAGGACCCTGACCCACTGCCAAGGTTCTCAATTAAGCTTGTAAACTTTTCAAATTTCTACAATGTATCAACCATCACACAAACCCAATATCCATAATTTACCGAAAATTGTTCTTTATATCAATTATTTGCACAAAAGCAATTATATATTGTTTTCAATTTTTATTTTTTATTAGTACTTTTTGGGTACATAACGAACATTCCTCTTGGTGATTGGTATGTGTACATAACACATCTTAATTCTTTCTTCTTTGTCTCTCCTCCCTCCATCTTTGATCCCCTTCCTGCTTGAAAAAGATCTATCTCCCTGCTAATTATATTTTAAATAGGTTCTAAGAGTTGTAAATTTTCATTATATTCAAGGTACTGCCCAACTGTCCTAGAATCTTACTATTTTAGAAAATCTGTTCAAATTGCCCTGGCTAACAGGAGCAATGGTTTCTTCTAAATTATTTAGCATTTGTTGATATTTTATTTAAGCTAACTCTGTTATTCCTCAAATAATATACTTGCAGTCTCATTTAAACCTATTAGTCTTTAAATTAACTATTCTTTTTTTTTTTTTTTTTGATACTGGGGATCGAATTCACAACCTCATGCTTGCCAGGCAGTTACTTATGCCACTGAGCTAAATCCCCAGGCCCTAAATTAACTATTCTGGACCCACTTACAGGAAATTTACAGTGGATTATTTGTGAAAACAAGGTAATATTTTCAAATCACAATGAATTTGTTTTGTAAAATGCTAGTATGTATTTATGTGAACATTAAAATTATTTTTAAAAAACCTAAAAGAGTTGGGAAGATGCAGTGTTTACATCACCTAAGCTAAGAATGTTTTTGGAGAAGAGATGAATTAAAGTTCCTTTATCCTTTAAGCCATTTTGCGTTGCTATAACAAAATGCCATATATGGATAACATATAAATGAATTTATTTCTTACCCTTTTGGAGGGTAGGAAGTCTTTCAGTATCATGGTGCCAGTATTGTGAGAGCCTTCTTCCTGCAGACTCACAGCCTGAAGCTCTTTTTATAATAATTCAGTATTGATCAATTTATTAGGTTTGAGCAGGGAATCACCTGCTCAAACATCTTGCCTTAGGTCCCATATACTAACAGTGTTCTGTTGTGTATGAAGAGTCCCACATACCCTTTTAGAGGAATATATTCAAACCATAGTATTTATTAGCCATATTATATGTTAAACTCTAGGCAAAATGTACAGTCATTTGGTGATTATAATAAAATCAGTCATCATGTTTCATAATGATTGATTAAATAACTTCTATTAATTTCTGCACAAAAGCTTCCCTTGTGTATTTGTCTGATTTTTTTATTACTGAAGCACGGTTCCCAACATTCACTATTTTTTTTTTTTAAAGCCATCATGGCTTTATTCTTACAGATATGCGTGATTTACATAAAGAAAAGACAACCAGTATACCAACAGTATAACCAGTATACTGTATACCCAGTATTACCATAGTGCCTGATGCGTATTTTCTGAATGAAATACAGAGAGCCTTTGGGGTGCCTAATTTAGATTAAAGGTAGATTCCCAGGAAGGGGAGGAACAGGAATGTCACAAGCAGAGGGAATAGCACATCCAAGGCTGAGGGAAAAAAATCTTGCTTTAAATGAGAAAAGTTCCTTAGGGTAGCTGGTACACACAGTTGGAGATTGGAAATGGCCACATACGAAGGTAGGGGAACAAAGAGGTGATTTTGGAAAGGCCTTGTAAAGTTATCTTGTGCAGTTTGGATTTTTGTCTTGGAAGTGTTGATACCTCATGGTTAAAGAGGAGAGAGAGTTGGTCAAATTTGGTTTTTAGAAAGATTGCTGTTGGTGCACTGGGGAAATGGATAAGAAGCAGGAAAGAACAAGGCAGTGAGATGAATCCAGAGGTTTTTTGTGATAATCCAAGTTAGGTGTATATTATGGTGGTCTGAACTAGGGAAGTAGTAGTGAGGATGGGGAGCAATGAATGGGTTTGAGAAATATTTATAAAATCAAATCAAATGGACTTGGAGGTAGGGGGCGCTCGGATTTCAGCTTTGATTGGTGATATTTTCAGGTAAAAGTTAACATCAAGCCTGAGCCTGTCATCCTGAGAAAATCCTACTTATAAGATTGGCTTTTGACTGGAATCTGGGAATTTATTGGTGAACACGTCCCCACACTGGTATAAACCTCTCCTTAAATGGCACACTGTGCTTATTATAGTTTATAATAAACACTTCCTTGTTCTTGGAATCAGGAATTTTGGTTCATGCTTGGTAGAAGATGTCCTACTCTCACTAAAACCCTCAGTCACTGGGTATCTAATGAGCCTCCTTAATAGATCATACTTCACTCGTTTTTGGAGGATATATGTTTTGGTTTGGACATGTGGTCTATATGTGTTGTCTAGTACTCGGGACCAAGTTCTGGGATGGGGAATATAGATTTCAAATATCGATTTCGAATACTATCCAAATGTTACCATTTGGATAGTATTTGATATCAAGACAAATGAGATTACCAAGGGAGTGTGAAACCTTGAGGAGGTGGACATTTAAAGATCAGACACACAAAGAAGACCTGAAAGAGCTAAATGAGAAGCCAGAGAGATGGGAAGAGAACAAGAGAAGAATCCAATTAGCTTTATAAAATGTCTTATTTAGAACTGTGGGAAGAGGCACATCCCCAGCGAAGTCAAAGCAAGAGTTTGTTTGAAGACAAATAAATTAGTTGATGGTGTAAAAGGGTAGCATAAGGTCAAATAAGAAAATGACTGGTAAACTGAGTTTGATAACAGTGAGGTTGTTGGTGACCTAAGCAAGACCAGTTTTAGTAGAATATATTTTTGTTTTTGATACTGGGTTTTGCTAGATTGCCTATGCCTGTCTTGCATTTGAGATGCTACTTCAGCTCCCTGAGTAGCTGGGATTATAGGTGTGTTCTATCACACCTGGTTATCCTCTTTTCTTTTCTTTTGCAATTCTGGGGACAGACCCCAGAACTTTGTGTATTCTAGGCAAGTACACTCTGCCATGTCCACACCCCAGTTTTAGTATAATTTGGAGGCACATGGTTCTGTAAAAGAGATGATAAAAGAAGGTTCTGTATGTTAGATAAAATGATAGAAGGGATCATATTTGTTTAGTGGGTTTGTAATACAGTTGCATTGCAGTCTAGTAAATTAAGCTGCTTAGGGTGTAATCATTAAGGGTGACAGGAAACTATGATTTGCTAAGAACAAGAATTTATAGTTCAAGTAAATTGTAAAGGGCATCTGAACTAATCATTTTGCTTTACAGGTGGAGAGACTGAGATCTAGGGGGTGGGGGACCAACATCTCAACCATGGTCCTGTAGATGGGTAGGATCAGTTGAATAATTTCATATCACAAAAACAATCTTTATTTCAAAGTCTGTTAGCTGGTAACTCCAATATTAAGTGGTGGGGTATACAGTCAAAGAGGTATTTATTCAAGGTTGAAGGTGAGCAGCTTTTATAATGATTCCAGGTTTTGTGAATGTTAAATGAAATTTTATTTTCACTTTCTACTAACAGTGCCAGATTGGCCTCTCTTTTTGGACTGGATCAGGTAGCTGCTGGCCATGGAAATGAATTCTTCCAGTACACAGCCCCAAAACAGCCTAAGAAAAGCCAGGGAACAACAGCAACAGGTAAGTTAAGAGGCTTTTTAGAATTGTGCCTTCCCAGGTTAGTTGTCATGGAAAGCAACCTTCCAAAAGTGACTGGCCAGCTCATGCACCTTTCTTCAGTCCGGCTAAGCCACCACTAATGGTTGGTGTCTCTCTGAGCTTTGGGATCCTGAGTTTCAGCAGTTCAATAGAGTTGGGAATTGTTAGAGAAAGCTACAGTGAAACTCTTCTGCCCATGTGGACATCAGTCTTCAAGACTGCCCAAGACACTGTTCATAGACACTGTTCAATATTTTGATGAGAAGGAAGAATTAATTTTCACTTGGATGAGTTAGCTGTGTGCTGAATTTACCCAGTTAGACAGTGACAAGCATTGTAGTAAGTCCTGCACCTTTTTATCATGTAAGGGTCAGGAAACATTTATTGAATGAACATCTGCTTAGTAAAAGGAGAGAAAGAAATATTTAGAAATATTTCTAAAATACCTGTTATATGTCGAGCTTCAAGTGTTTTACCTGGGTTGTCTTACTTTGTTCTCTCAACAGTTCTGTGAAATAGGTGACATGACCAGATTTCAGAGGCTTAGAGTGATTTAGTGACTTGATCAAGGTCAAGGTAGTAAAAGACAGAATCTAAATTTTAACCCTATCCTGACTGATAGCAAAGCTTTTATTCTTTTCTCCACAAGAGGAAAAAACAAACTACATCCTCAGCCACATAGTTTATATTCACTGACAACACATTTGCTGACCCTAGTTATGTTTGGGTGCTCCCTTACACTGAAGAATTCTACAGCTGATGCCAACTGTGTACACTATATTCAATTCACACTGAAGTTACTTACCCAGAAGTACTGTCAGATCTCCTGGACCAAGGGCTTGGTTCCATAAGAGTGTCCCCACTTCAGAAATTAGTACTTTTTACTCATCAGTTACAACCCAGAGTTCCCATGATACTCATTCGTTGGGTTCAGTTAATTCATTAGACTCTCTCGTAGAATTCAGGGAAACATTTTCTTAAGTTTGCTAGTTTATTCTAAAGGATATTATAAAGATACAGATGAAGACATGAATAGGGCAAGGTTTGGGGAGTATAGGTAGCACAGAGCTTCTGTGTCCTCTCTGGGTACATCACACTCCCAGCATCCCATGTTCAATAACACAGAAGCTCATCAAATCTTGTTGTCTAAGTTTTTTTTTTTTGTCTAAGTTTTTATAGCACTTGATCTTCAATACTCCCCAACCCCCGTTTCCTGGAGGTGGGTAAATGAAGCTAAAAGTTATGATCCACTAACTATCTAATCACTTGTTCTTTTTAGTGACTGCTTTGAGACTGTTTTGGGGCAACATTGTGAGTCACTTCAATAGCATTGTCAAAAGGCAAAATTACAGTGGTGGCGCACGCCTGTAATCCCAGTCCTCTGGAGGCTGAAGCAGGAATGTAAAACCAGCCTGGGTACATAGTGAGTTCAAGGCCAGTTTGAACTACAAAGCAAGACTTTGTCTCAAAACAAAACAAAAACAGCAACAAAAGAAAACCTTTTGCTTCCTTGGACCTCTGGAAGCATCATGGATCATCAGCACTCTACTGGAGCCACCCGAGGAAATTTGTATAGGGCTCTTACTCTTGCCATATCTGCTCAAACCTACACAGTCTGATTCAGAAATATGGCCTGAACATGTACCACCAGTGTTTCCATTAGCAGACAAAGGGTATTGGCTTCATCAGTTTGGACTAAGTGATCTTCCTTCTATGGATTATCCATGATATTCACTCAGTGAAAGAGACCATGCTAATTCTTTGTACATAAAATAAAAAATTGGGGCCAGGGATTTAGCTCAGCGCCATAAATGCCTGCCTGGCAAGCATAAGGTTGTGAGTTCAATCCCCAGTACAAAAAAAAAAAAAAAATGTAAAAGCTTTATAAAAAAAGGCAAAATTGCAACAAATTTAGCTTTAAGACCGTTCTTAACTAGTTTTTATTTGCCATTGTGGAATTGGGCAGTGCCTTGTTCTATAAAATGGAATGTTCTGATGAGTAGGAGATTAGTTTTATAGATGGAAAAAGACAGAAGAAAACAGAAACAACAAAAAGTAGATTGATCATTTCAGAGTTGATTTCTTTGTAAAAGAGCGAACTTCTTGTCACGCTGACCAAAACCGGTTTGTTTGGAGATTTGGCCATTCTTGTCTCACGATTTTTTAGGAAGGTCAGATAAACAACCCAGTCTTGTCTTGGTAATAGGGAACTGTAGCATGAGTGACTGTTTTGGTTTGGTCTATTTGGCCTAGAGAGAACCTCAGTCCAAACCAATAGCTTCCTGTAAAATTTACTTAATAGCATCAACTCCAGTGTGATCTTAGAGCTTTTTTTTTGAAACACACACACACACACACAGAAGAGTTATTACTCAGCAAATTCTGAGGATTTTAAGAACTTTGTGCAAGCCCCTGTCATCCTTGCTCCTAGGAAATTGTAAGAGATTTGGGAACTCTGTGGTAGGAATCAGGGACAAAGCATAAACATATTTTATTTTATACCACAGCCCATAAACCTTGAAATATTTACTCTTTGTTCGTACAGAAAATATTTGCTGATCCCTGCTTTATATGTTACATATAACTTTTGGCAGTTTTGCTGTGGGTTACTTGTGTTATTCACCAGTAATAGAAATAGTGGCTGTATTTCTAGTAGATGCTTTTTCATTTCCTGTGGTGCATCTTATCATTAGTATGCTTCTGACTGAGTTTAAAGTGGTTGAATTAATGGGTATGGTGGAAAAGAAACATTAGACCTAACTCAATGAAATAACTTGATTTTTTAAAACAACAGCTATGACTTAGCTGTACTGTAAGGGGAGCTGTAGAGGCATTTCTGCTTTATTTTTTATTTTTATTTTAAAGAGGATAAAACAGAATAAAATCAATCAAAGCAAACCAGTATAAAAGATACAGATCTTCAAAACATTACAAAATCAACAATAGTTACATAATGCCTTTTGATGTCTCTAAAATAGCTGCTGATAACTTCAGATCTAGTGAAAATCAAACAGAACAAAATAGAATAGAAACAATAAAAACAAAACAATGAATGCAACAAAAGACTTCAAAACAAGCCTATAGTAAATCCAAAATTACAACCATAATATATCTTGCTATCTTTGAAATAGCTGCTCCTGCTATCAGATTTGACATAAACAAAAGAGAATGAAACCCAACCCAACAAAATAATGGAATTGATATAAGACTTCCAAAACAAGACCATAGGGAATCAATAATGGCTGCAACCCTCAGAAGAAGATCCTCCCTAGGTGTCACACTACATACCAATGATCTCTGAACCATAGACCTGCAATGTTAGTGAAACACCAAAGCACCCTACAGATAAGCTGGTTGCTTACCGGCGTGGGTAGGGGATTGTGGGGTTGGGGGTTGGTACTTCTTGTTTGCCAGACTGAGCACCAGAAGGGGCTGGAGTCTCTCTGTTCCCAGTCCAGCAGCAGCCCGTGAATGGCTCTGGTTCCCAGATGGGGTTTGCTTGCTGATGCAGCTTTGTTCTCTTTACCCTTGGTTCCTGAATGGCCAGCATTTCCACTTTAAAAATGAGCTATACCGCCTTCTGTAGGCATTGCCAAATAAAACATGAAGTAGCAGAACAGAAGGGAAATTTTTGTAAGAAACACTGTGGGAAAGATGGCTACAGCATGTCTTAAATAATCTCTTCAAATCTCAATGTAAACATACAACATTTAGATATAAAAAGAAAAACCCTATAATATTTATAATAAAGCCAACTGAAAGATTTCCTCATGCTCAAATATAAGCAAGTGTAGATGAACCACTAACAGCCACAAGGCTTGCATGATATCAGCATGTGTATGGGAGAAAACAGGGAAAAAATGGAATATCTAAAGTTGAATGGGAGAATTCTAGGGTAGCTAACGTGTTCATGGAAAGTATGGAAGGCAGATTAACAATGGAAAAGATTTTGCTTGCTGTAGTTGTAGGTAAATGTGAGAGGCTGATGATAGGGACTAGAAGAACAGGAACAGCCAAGCATGTTGGCACACATCTGTAATCCCATGTACTCTGGCAGACGGAGGCAGGAGGATGCCAAGTTTAAAACTATTCTGGGAAGCTTAGCAACTTAGTGAGACCTTGGCTCAAAATTTTAAAAAGTTGAAAGGGCTGGGATTGTAGCTCAGTGTAAAGCCCTAGGTTCCATCTCCAGTACTAACAAAAACTAAACTAACCTAACCTAACATAACCAAACCTAGTTCAGTCTTGCTATTGTAAATTGTTGAAAGTAATTCACATGGAAGGGTGACTTTCTAGGGTAGAGACCCATACTGAGAAGAATCTGATGTCAGTGGCATAAAAATTGAGGATAGTTGTATTAGAGGTGAAGAAAATAAAGATGCAGATAAAAGTAGGGACAGAAACAGGAAATGTCAAGAGGGGGCCACAATATTTTGGACCTCTGTATAAAAACAGCAGAGGAAGGTTTTCAGTGAAGTTAGAATTCTAAAACCCTAGTAAAAAGAATCATATAAAATTGGCAAAAGAAGGGTATCAAGGTCAAATCCTATGAAAGGTATTAGAGGAACAAAGAAAACAAAGCAGAATAACTTCTCTCTGTACTGTTTGATGAGGATATCTCTTGCTGAATAGAGCAAAAAGATAGCCACTTATTTCAGCACAACATTGATGAAATAAAGCTGGATATGGTGCCACATACCTACAATCCCAGCACTCTGAGACTCTAAGGCAGGAGGATTACAAATCTAAGTCCAGCCTGGGCAATGTAGTTATTTAGCAGGACCCTGTCTGAAAATAAAAGGAGTTGGAGAATGGTAGCTCAGTGCAAGCGGCCTGGATTCAATCCTCAATACTGAAAAAAAAAAGTATATAAATGTGTATATATACATATATATATATATATACACACATATATATGCACACACACATGCCATGAAACATAAATGAGAATTAGAAAACTCAGAAGTAAGTGACAATGCTTAGGCAAGCACTTTGGAAGTAAAGAATAAACTATAAGGAAGATAGGAATGAATAAACACCATAGATTTTGCCTTTATTGAAACAAGATTAAAAGGACATTTTAAAAATAAATGATACAAAGATTTATGAGAAAGTGACTGATAGTCAAAATAATGAAGATACAATGTGTACAAAACTATAATTTAAAAAACTTCAGAACAAAATATTGAAAGGTGTCCTAGCATTGTGAGTTCAGTGCCAGCCAGGGCTAACCTGAGCTACACAGCAAGACCTAGTCTCAAAAAAAAAAAAAAAAAAGAAAAAGAAAAAAAAAAGTCCTCGAATCTGTGTGATACAGATATCAGCGAGGTAAGAATGCTGAGCCAATGGCAGGCTTGCACAAGTATAGTCCTGTATCCCTCTGGCAAACCTACAAACAGCCTTCCCTGTTTAAGAAGTCAGATAAGATGATACTGGCCTGAGTACATTGGGAAAAGCTGAATTAACTTGAAGAAGAAGAATTCTTATCTGGCCTTGAGAGATACTAGAAGTTTTTCTCAGTGGTCCAGATTTGTCTAAGTAATCGAACTCTGGCCTTTTTTCCCCCTGCTATAGAAGGTTTGTTAGGTAAAAAGACTTTTTGTATTACAGCAAGTGCTACTTGAATAAAAACTATATTGTAGATTTTTATAAAAACAATAAGGAAATGTATACTAGGAACATAAGCAAACAACACATATAGACAATTCATTTTTTAAAAACACCAAGTACATTTATTAGAAAAGAAAAAAGTGATGAAATATCCTCATATATTTCCTTGAGAAATTAAAAATAAAAGAATAAAACCAAGAATGAATAGAAGAACATAATAAAGATCAGAAAACACAATCCTTTATCAAACTGCCAACATCATGTTTCATATAGATTAACACTTTGATTCTTACATTTCTGTGAAAATAGAAGACTCAAAATAGTCTAAACAACTTTGATGAAGGAACAAAATTAGAACCTCCCCAATCCCATGACTTAGTACAACATTACATCAATCATGACAAAACAGCATTGATATCAAGATAGACAAAGCACCAAAGTACCAATATAAAGTCCCAAAATAACATCGACAATTGACTGTTATTGTACCCACATAACAGACAATTGACTTCTGGCAAAGATGCAAAAGCAGTGAAGTGGAAAAAGGATTGCACCCTCAATAAATATACTGGAAGTACTAGATATCCACATGCAAAAATCTCAGACTTTATAGCACATCAAAAATTTCTTAAGACTTCCAAAAGTCAACTCAAAATGGCTCACAGTGGGTTAGATAAAGTAAAGGCAGGTATAGCCTGAGTCATTGCTTGGCTGAAGTCATTCTCTGTGGGACAAAATACATGTTTTCTCCTTGTGATACTAATGAAACAGTATGGTGTTTATGCATGTGTGACATTTATTTCACTAAAAGTATGTTCTCAAGGTGCGTCCATTTACCTATAAAAATGTCCAGTTTATTATTCTTTATGGCTGAATAATACTCCATTATATTAGAAATACCACATCTTTTTTATCCATCCCTCAGTGGATGGGCATTTAGGTTGTTTCCAAGAACTAGCTATCGTAAACTGTGCTGCTATAAACATGGGTACACATATATCACTGTGGTATGATGTTTTTAATTCTTTTGGGAAGATACCCTGAAGGGGAATAGCTGGATTGAATGGGACCTCCAATCCTAGTTTTTGGAGGAATCTCCACACTGATTTCCACAGTGGTTGCCCCAGTCTACATTCCCATCAACAATGGAGAAGGGTTCCTTTTTCCCCACAGTCCCTCCAGCATTTGTTTTTGGTTGATTTCTTAATACCAGCCAGTCTTTCTGGGGCGAGGTGAAATCTCAGTGTTGTTTTAATACTCATTTACTGTATAACCCCATTCTTAGGAATTTATCCCACAAAGTAATCAGAAGTACATATAAAAGATGTGTTTTACATACAGTATGTTCACTGTAGCATTCTGGATAAAGGAGAAAAATAAAAACAGCCTAAAGAAATTTCAAATAATAGGAAGTTGAGTAAATTCTGGTATAGTTAGAGAATTTCATGTAGGCACTGAAAAGCATAAGGACTAATTTATTTTTGTTTTGCAGAGCGTAGTGCAATGAATGTATAAAGTGAGGAAAGGAGTTAATTTTCTTTAAAAAGAAGCTGTAGAGTTTATGTGTAGTACTAGGAATAAATTAAATTGTCAGCATTAAATTGGGCTATTGGTCACTTTTATGCTTTTCCATATTTCCTGTTTTCTACAATGTACTTATCCTCTGAGGTAAAAAATAATATCAAAAGAAAGAAAACAAGAGTATTTTGAAAGTAAATTATTGCTGGGTATGGTGGCACATGTCTGTAATCCCAGCATTTGGGAGGCTGAGGCAGGAGGATTTCTATGAGTTCGAGGCCAGCCAGGGTTACATGGTGAGTCCAGGCCAGCCTGAACTACACAGTAAGATCCTGTTTCAAAAAAAAAAAAAAAGTTGTTGATTTTTATGTGACTATTACCTTGCTATTATAGCATCACATTTTCTTAGTGAATATAAATAAGCAATTACTCTTTTTTGGTTCTAGGGATTGAACCCAAGGCCTTATACATACTAAGTACTTGCTCTACCACTCAATTTACTCCTGCAATTTACTGTTAATATACTATTTTAAAATAATGTTATTCTGTAGCACCTATAAAGTTAAGTACTAGTTATCTTTTAAACTTCATCCTAAATTTCCTGCCCCAGAAATAAGATAAAGAGAAAAGTTTATTTTTATATGTCATAGCCATCAAAATATTGAAAGGAAGAAAGAATATGCATGGAATAAGACCTTGTTTTGTGTCTTGTCCAGCCCAAAGACTTGTGGTGGATGGCTTGGGAGCTGGATTCATGAGTTCTAGTCCTCGACTTTGCTACTATTGTTGTAAGGCATTTGAGCATTTAGGGCCTGTTTCCTCACCCCATGAGGTCATAGGACTGTTTCATGAATCAAATGAGGATAACGGCCATGAAAGCACTGTAATAGGAAGTATAAGGTGTAAAGAAGAATTTGAAGCTAGGTTAGTGGCTAAAATCTATGTCAAGCAAGAAATGAATGACTACTTTGTTTTCTTCTTCATTTTCAGGAAATCAAGCAACTCCCAAACCAGCCCCAAATACCACAGGTACTTCTACAGTGCTGATTGCAACAGCAGTCCATGCTTATCGATAGTAAGTAGCTGAAAAGGAAAGCACTCCAAAATTTGGGGGAGGGGAGGAGAGGGGAAGAGAGAATAGTTAAGCTCCTGTCTTTTCTCAGAAAGCCTCTATTCATTTCAGACATGTTACTTAGGCCTTCCACAGACAAAGCATTGTAACTTTTTTTTTTTTTTTTTTTAATTTTAGTTCATCGTGCATGTCTGTAGTAGGACCTGGCACTTGCCAGGCAGACACTTCTGCTACTGAGCTAAATCCCCGGCCCAATAATTGACTTTTTAAATTCTCAAAGAAAGCCATTCCACTGGAATAACATGAATAATAGATATATAAAAAGTCAAAAAGTTGTGTGGGAGTTTTAAGTTATAAACTTCTTGCTTCTTTCCCTTTCTAGATGCCAAATGAGTAGATCCCTCATTTCTGTATGCCACAGAAGAAAGCTGGTTCTATATAATTTAGAGGAATAATAATGCTTGTTATTTTTCTTGCTTCAATAGCACAAATGGTCAATACGTAAAGCAGGGAAAATTTGGTGCTGCAGTCCTGGGGAATCACATAGCCAGAGAGGTGAGAATACCCTGAATTTCATGCCTATTAAGATGTCCCAAATAATACCAGTGAGCTGGATTTTAATCTGGGCTTGCCCAGTGTCTCGTGTGTCAGAGGATTAGAATGATTGTTGGTATTGCACATGGATGTGTAATATTAGGGTATGATAAATTATTATAGTTTGCCTACTGTTGTGGATTTAAAAACTCATCACTCAAAAGCTTTACACATCTCTTTGGGGATATGGTCCTAGTTTTAAGAATTTGGAGAGATTTAGAGTAAATCATTTATCAAGAGTATGCTTTTGTTGGATAGGTTATAGACATTCATTTTGTATTGCTTAAACCATTATGTTTTTATGCTTGTGTTAATGACCATTGTTTATCCTTTGAAACTTTGAAAATAAGATTAGACAGTTGATCATAGCATATTATTGGTTTGGGTCAAAAAGTAGATGTAGCTAAAAACCCAAGACCGATTTCTTTGTGGTAATATCTCGCTTCAAATTGTTCTCTAGGTTAGTTAATATTCAAAATACCCACCCCAACCCTGTCTTTTAAATAATTTGTTTGAATCAGGATCTAATATGGTAGTTGATTGCAATCAACTACCATGTTAGATCAATTGCCATGGCAGTTGATTGCAATAGCCCTTAAATCTTTCATTCTTCTTTCAGGAGACAAATGATGTCTGGTTGTCTGTCATTGTGTTGCATTAGTAGCCATTGATAATGATTACCTACATTTATTATTTCATTAGGGATTACTATTTGGATTTCTAAAATTTAGTATTGGGACTTTACCATATTTTGCTATCACATGGGAGGTAGTGGTTATATAGTGATGCAGTGATCATGAAAGAAAAACAAACAAAAGTTGTGCCTTAAAATTCATTGGAGAGATGTGGAATTGAAGAAGACTAAATGAGCTAACATTTCAGAGAAGAAAGAACTAATGAGGTAACTATTTCTTTGCCTTGGGTGTTTTGCTTATTTTAGCTGTAGCCTATGTAGCAGATATGGCCCATGCAGAGAGATTACTGGAGAAAGGAGAAATTAGAACTAGAGGAGCTCCAAACACAAGACTAGTTGTTTCCCTGTGGGATTTTTCCTGAGTTCTAGGATGATGAGAAAGTCCAGGGGCTGTGCCAGAAACGCAGAGAGAAACTTCTGCCATCTAGCGGTGTGTAGGAGATGCAACAAGAAGTCTTCCTCTCATTATGTTCACTAGAATTTGCACTTCATGGGGTAGAAGGGCTCTAGTCAAAATCTCTGATAGGTAGAGTTTTCAGATCCAAGGAGTTAGAGACCTTCTCTTAGTCAAAAGCTGGGGAAGGTCATGCTTGTGCATCAATTTTAACTAGATTGATGTGTTCAACCCTTCTCCCTAACTTAAGAAAAGGAAACTCCTTTGTGGTGGAAGATCACATATAAATCCCCACAGTTCCCCTACATCAAAGGGTCAACTGTGTTTGGTTTTTGAGTTTATTGAATTTTGGTGTGGTGCATTTGTGCACACATACACCCACATGCATTTGTGGGTACACACACACAGTTATCTCTTGGTGTCTGTGGGGGAATGGTTCCAGGGCCCCCTGTAGTTATGTAACTAACTGGATGGCTACCATAGGAATTTATACATATCCTCCCATATCCTTTAAATTATCAATAGTTACAATGCCTAAAACAATGAAAATACTTTGTAAAATACTTGTTATATTAAGAAATATGCTAAGAAAAATAATCTGTGTGTGTTCAGTATAGGCACTTTTTTTCGGTGGTGATATATCCTGGGATTAAACCTAGAACCTTCACACTGAGCTATATCACCAGCCCTTTGAACTTTTTAAAATGTTGAGTTGCTAAGTTGTCCAGGCTGGGCTTGAACTTGCCTCAGTCTCCTAGAGTACAAGACACAATTTTTTCCCCATATATTTTCAATTTGATTTGTTGAATCAATGGATGTAGAACCCATGAATGTTGAAAGTGAACTTAATATATATGTATAGTACCATATATTTGCCATGTATGTATGTAATTTTTCCTTTTTTTTTTTTTTTTTGGTCTTTTTGAAAGAGGGTCTCACTGTGAAGTTCAGGCTGGCCTTGCGCTCACTTTGTAGCCCAGGCTGGTCTCAAACTTGCAATGATCCTCTTGCCTTAGCTTCCCCAGTGCTGGGATTACAGGAGTGTTTCACCATGCCCTGCCCCATTTAACCATGTTTAAATGTACAATCCTGTAGCATTAACTCCATTCATAATATTGAGTAACCATCATCACTGTTTCTACTTTTTCATAATTCTAAACAGAAACTGTAACTGTCAAGCAGAAACCCTCTGTATCCCCTTTCCTCATCTCTGCATAACCTCTTTACTTTCTATTTCTGTAAATTTGCCTGTTTTAGCTGGGCATGGTGGTGCATGCCTGTAATCCCAACGTTCTGGAGACTGTGGCATGAGGTTTGCTATGACTTTGAGGCCAGCCTGAGCTATACAGTGAAACCCTGTCTCAAAAAAACAAAAAGAGAAAAGAAAACCCAGGCCCTAGTGTATACTAGGTAAATACTGTAGCACTGACTACATCCCTAGTCCCTACAACATTAATCTTTTTGGTATATGTGCATCTTCTTTCTTGGGTACATTGTAAGTGAGCAATAATATTTTGAAAAGACTTTTTTTCTGAACAGTTGGCTTAAAAATATTCAGTAACCATGTTGTAAGCAGATGTACTGTCCTGCAGACTTTGCTGTTCCATTTATAGCACAGAGGTTGAGTAGATTTTATATAATTCTTAAAGGGTCCTGGGACTTTCAGAACAGGAAATGAGCATTGGCTTAGACTGAGAGTCACCAGATGTATTACCCACTAATTTGAAAGTCAGCTTGACCTTTGAAGATTTTTTTGTTTGATTTTTTTTTCTTCCGTACTGGGGACTGAGCCCAAGGCCTTGACACTGAACCACATCCCTTGCTTTTTTTTTTTTTTTTAAGACAGAGTCTCACTGAGTTATAAATTTGCACAGGATGGGGTCAGACTTGTGATCTTTTGCCTCAGTCTCCCAGAATGCTGGGATTACGGGTGTGTGCCACCATACCTGGCTCCTTTGAGGCTTTGAAACCAGGCATTGAGTTTTTCTTTCTAGCTGTGAAAGTCCTAAATGGCATCTTCTTCCAGTACAGTATAAGGCTGTTTTGTCTACATTGAAAAATCTATTGTTTGGTCATCCGTGGCCTTAGTTATATATCCTGGATAATCTGCAGCTTTTACATGAGCAGTTGCTGCTTCACGGTGCACCCTTATGTTATGGAGATGGATTTTCTTAAACTTCACGAACCAACTTCTGTTTGCATCAGACTTTTCTTCTGCAGCCTGTTTGTCACTTAGAGTTTTGATAGAATTGAAGAGGTATAGTGAAATCACTAAAACTTTCTTCACAACAGTAGTGAGGCTGTTTCACTTAGCCATCATTCACATGTTCTGTGGAGTAGCAATTTCAGTTCATTCAAGAATTTTTGCTTTGCATTCACAGCTTAGCTGTTTGGCCTAAGAGGCCTAGCTTGGCTTTGATCCATCCTCTTTAAGCTTGAGCGTTTTAGTGTTTGGCTTAAAATGAGATGCGCAAACTCTTAGGACATTGCAGGGTTATTAATTGGTCTTATTTCAATGTTGTGTCTTACAGTAAAGTTAAGGAAAGACAGAGATGGGGAACAGCTGGTTGGTGCAGTAGTTACGACATGCACAGCATTTACCATTTAAGTTGGCCATCTCATATGGACACAGTTTATAATGCCCCCAAAACAATTACAATGCTAACATCAAAGACCACTGGTGGCAGGGCTAGTGACACATTGTTTTAATCCCAATGCTCTGGGAGGGTGAGGCAGGAAGATTGGAAGTGTGAGCCCAGTCTGGGCAATTTAGTGACTTAGTCTTTATGTTAAAAAAAAAAAAATCACTGATCATCATTCACTATAACAGATAAAATAATAATGAAAAAGTTTGAAATATTTTAAGAATTACCCAAATGTGACACAGATGAAAAGTGAGTATATACTTCTGGAATAATGGTACCAATAGACTTGTTTGCTGCAGAGTTGCCAAAACTTTCAACTTTTAAAAAAATGCAGTATCTGTAAGGCACAATAAAGCAAAGCGTAACACAAGGAGTTGTGTTTAGTCATATGGCACTTCTGTGGTTAGCTTTTTGAGGACCTGATGAAGTAGCCATTCTAATAGGTGTGAAGTAGTGGTTTATTGTGGCTTAATGTGCATTAAGTCTTTTTCTTTTTCTTTTTTTGTGCTGAGGATTGAACCCAGGGCCTTGTCCATGTTAAGCACATGCTCTGCACCTGAACTGCACTGCACCCCACATCTAGAATTCTGTATCAAGATAAAGACCTCTCAAAAATGAAGACAAAATTAGTTTTCAGACAAATAAAAGCTGAGAGGATTCATTACCAGTAGATTTGTATTATAAGGAGCTTTGAATTCTTTGGGTTGAAGGAAATGAATGTTTATATTTCCCAGAAGACACAAAGTTGTTACAGCAGCACTATTCAGGATAGCCTCTGATGGGAAACAATTTGAGCATGTATAATGGGAGAATGATTAGTAGACTGTGGTATATTCATGTAACACAGTACTGTCTGACAAGAGAGAGCAGTGCTGTGGTATATGAAATAAGGCTTCGTGTTACAGACATTGTTAAGTGAGAGAAGCAAGACAAAGGAGGGTACACTCTAAAGTCTCATTTGTATAAATTTAAGAGTAACAAAATTAGTGATTGGAGTCAGACTAGTGGTTACCTCAAAGTTGGGATTACTGAAAGTAGGGGCAGAGGGGGTTTTCCAGGGTATTGCAACACTGTGCTTTTTTCAGTCTTTTCAGTGACCATGTTATCATATATGTGTGTAAAAATTTATTGAGTTGAATATTTAAGAATTTTACATTTATTATATGATTTTCCTCAATTTTAAGGTTATTTCCTTTTAAGTCACTATCTCATAGTCATCTTTATAGGAATGAAATTATTGACAAATTAAAGACATTGCTAATTATACTTACTAAAGAATAAGACCAAAATGAGAAGAGAGAAAAATAGATAGTGGGAAGATAGAATTTAAAGCCTAAACTTTTAAGAAATGCATAGATTTGTATTTTATAGCTGTATGAAACACAATTCTATGTCTTACTGATGACTTTGTATTGCCTTTTAACTCTTTCTTTTTTTTTTTTTTCTTCTGCCCATCTGTGATTGAGTACAGTACAGGATTCTTCTTTATATCAGTCAGCAGCAGCCGGTTACTGTTGCTAGAATCCATCTGAACTTTGAGCTCACGGTAAGAGTTACTCATATTGGAATATAAGCCCTTTTGGGAGGTTTGCAGGAGATGGGTCTGAACATAATACTGCCTGAGTCCTGGGCATCAATGTGAGCATCTAAAATGGCCTTTCAGAAAGGTCTCTTGGGTATTACCTGGGCATGTGTACTACGGGGTGGTAGATGGTATGGGAGAAAGTTTGCTGATTTTTCTTTTTGACTGTACTTGAGTCCAGCTCTTCTCTGAGTTTAGACATCAGCTTTAGTCATTATATTACTTGTGCTTGAATTATCCCAACATTTCTTCTTTTTTTCAGGTTCAGCCCAATAACTACAGCACCTTTTATGATGACCAGAGGCAAAACTGGTCCATCATGTTTGAGTCAGAAAAGGCTGCTGCAGAATTCAATAAACAGGTGATATCGTCATACTTTTTCCTGTGCAGACCCAGAGCAAATTCCCTAAATTTTAAGAAAATATATGGCAAATGTATAACTGCTGTATATTGTTAGTGAAAAGGATAAAATTCAGTGAATTTGCCCCTTCAGCCTGTTGTATTTCAGGAAAATAGAAATACAGAAATTGCTTTATAATAAGACTTTTTAAGATAAAAAAGAATTAAATTTACTTGTTTAAAACCTTTTTTGCTGCCCAAATTATCTTATGGAATTAAAACTTGTGTGTGTGTGTGTGCACGCACGTGGAGGGGGGTACTGGGTTTTAAATTCTGGGCCTCCTGCATACTAGGCAAATATTCTACAACTGACCTACACCCCAGGCCCCTTTTTTATTTTATTTTGAGACAAGGTCTTGCTTAAGTTGTCCAGGCTGGCCTCCACCTTGGAATCTTGCTCCCTCACCCTCCCGAATAGCTGAGATTACAGGCATGTATCACCACGCCTGACGAAACTGTTAAACATAATGTTCTGAAAGACTTTTTTATGTTATCTATACATATTCATTGTAGGAAATTTAGAAAAACATTTCAAAAAATCACTTGTATCCTAAGTAACTAATATTAACATGTTGCTTTTCAGGGGTTTATATATGTAAGTAGATGTACTCCTTTAAGACTTCTGTATGTTGCTTATTTTACATTTATTTATTTATTGGTACAGGGATCGAACTCATGACCTTGTGCTTGCCAGGCAGGCACTTACACTGCTGAGGTAAAACCCTGACCCCACTTTTTAAAAAAAATATTTTAAAGACTGCATTATATGGATGACTGTGCTTTGAATGTATGTGTCTCTCCAAATTGTATATTCTTGAGATCACAATGATTTAATTACCTCCTAAAAGCCCCCACTTCCTAACTCTAACACATTGGAGGTTAGAATTTCAAGTACAAATTTTGCAAGGGACACAGACATTTAGTCCATAACAAATGCTTCTTAATTATTTAATCATTACCTTATTTTTGTATTGTTTTCAGTCTATGCAATAAATGACACTGAAGTGAGCATTTTAGAAATAAGAATTTCCTTACTCCCATTTCCTTACACTTTATTTTCAGAGTTGAATAATGAGGTCAAAGGATTGAGGTACCTTTTTTTTTTTTTGAGATAGTCTCGCTGTGTAGGTTAGGCAATCTATAAACTCTCTATGTAGCCCAGTCTGGCCTCAAACTTGTGGCTATCCTTCTGCCTCAGCCTCCTGAGTGCTGGGATTATAATTGTGCACCACCATCCCTGGCTTGGGGTTGAGATGTTTTTAAGATTAGAGTACTCTCTGACACAGTGCTTTTCAGAAGGATTATACTATTTCACATTGTATCAGTTCTCTTGCTATACCTTTTGCAGCATTTAGAATGATCTTTTTTCCTTTTTGTCTTACTCACTTGGTAAAAAAATTATATCCTCTTGTTTTAGTTAATATTTGATTGTAACAGTGAAGCTTTTAAAAAGGAAATGAGTAGAAATTTTATAATTTAAAAACATTAATTTATATAATAATTTTTCACAAAGATGAGTCTGATTCTTTTGTCTAAGATTTGTGCTAGGACAATATGATCAGGTCTGTAGGTGGTGGTGGTGTCAGTTCTGGAACCCTGCAACCTGGCAGTGTCTTTAGACATGTGTTTTAAAATTTTTTGAAAACGTTTCCAGGCTCCCAAATGCTGAAACAGTAAATTAGTATGCTAATCATAACAAATGATTGTTAAATACTATTTATTTCCAAATGCCTTACCAACTACTATACTTGTATCTGCTCATTTAATTTTCATAACTACACAATAAAATATACAGTTTTTTCCCTTTTTTACAAGTGTGCATCTTATGTACATAGACATTTAAGTTATTTGGCCAGGATCAGAGTAGAGAACTGATTCAGCTCTTTTGACTCCAAAGCCATACTCTTAGACACTGATTCCTGTCAAGATTACACACTTTGGATTGATTTACTTCCAAATATGGGAATGTTTGTTAGTGGGTATGGCTGTTTGGAAAAGAGCATTAGCAATAAAGAAACACAGTGCTTTTGGTGTTTTTTTTTTTTTGGAGGCAGAGACTCACAGGCTGGCCTTGAGCTAACTGCATAGCCCAGGCTGGCCTGGAACTCATGGCCTGGAACTGCATAGCCCAGGCTGGCCTGGAACTCTTGCTTCCGCCCTCTCAGTACTGGGATTACAGTCATGCCCCACCATGCCTGGCTAAGGATTGAGTACTTTTTGAGCTAAATCCAATTAATGTTGTTTTAATTTTTGTTTTCAGGTGTGCATTGCCAAATGCAACAGCACCTCCTCCTTGGAAACAGTGCTCTCTCAGGACCTCATTGTGGCAGAGGGTTCTGCTGTAGAAGTGGGAGATTCTTTGGAAGTGGCCTATACTGGCTGGCTTTTTCAGAATCATGTTCTGGGCCAGGTAAGAGAATGTGCTCTGCCAGGTTTTATAATTTAAGAACACAAAGACTATTCACATGGAAGGTATTATTACTTTTGGCAAATAGAAATCTTTTAGGAGTCCTGCCTCAATCAACACAACTGTTTTTAGCACATATTCATGAAATTGCTATGTGTAAAATCTGCTCAGTGCCACTTCCTGTCTTCTACTTAGGGCAAGTAGAAACCAGTCTTCCAAGTAATATTTTTGCCAGTTGTTACATCTTGTTCTATGTCCATTTAAAACTTGAATATATTCTTATGGCCTTAGATCTTAGTCTTTAGGGACATTTCAGTTTTTCTTGTAGCAGACACTATAAATAATGTGGAGCTTGTTGAGTTTTAATAGTAAGGCCTCAAAAGCAATATGGTATGACAGAAAGATTTTTAGATTATTAGTTAAAAATATGTGGCTATACGTTTCAATTTTATCTGAATTTAACCTTGATTAATTTATGTAAGATCTTAATTTTTTTTTCCTTTTACAAATGGAATCTATACATCTTTCTCTGCTTGCTTGGTGGAATTGGTTTGGCCATCAAATGAGATAATTTATTTGAAAATTCTATATGGATGGAAATACTTAGGGTAGTAAAAATGCATTTTGTAAGCTGGGTGTGGTGGCTTATCCCTGTAATCCTAGCACTCAGGAGGCTGAGTCAGAAGGATTACTGCAAGTTCAAGGCCAGTTTGGGCTACAAGTGAGTTGAAGGCCAGCCTGAACTGCAAAGTGAGACCCTGCCTCCAAAAGATAAACAAGAAGTATTTTTCCCTTAAATCTGGAAAAGTCTCAGGTATTTACTGTGATAACACTTGTTAACCATGATATGATCCCATCTTTTCAGGTTCTTCAAGATCTGTTTTTCTCATTATATTTGATACTCTCTATTGCAGAATAGTGAACTGATATGTAGTTAGCTGAATATTATGGTGAGTATTATTATTATTTAAATGGTCATACCTTATGTACTTTGATCGAATTGCAGGTTTTTGACTCCACTGCTAACAAAGATAAGTTGCTTCGCCTGAAATTAGGATCAGGAAAAGTCATCAAGGTAAAATCTGTCTTTTTAGAATTCAGATTAAATTTTGTGACATCTCTAACTTGGATATAGCTTCTGAGAATCTGGAAATGCTTTGTTGAAAGGGAGGAGGTCAGAAATAGGCTACATTATCATGTGGGAGATTTTAAGCTTAGGACACTATATTGAAGATAGATACATTTGTGTTCTGTACTCCCTACCTGTTTTTTATCCTGTGACTCTTAAGGAAATTGTTATGTCCTTCCTATAGCCTATCAGGAAAAGAGATAGAACTGTTTCTTTTGGAATTATTTGTCACTTGAGTTCATTTTGTGAATTTTGTTTGTACTAACTGTGCCACTGTTTTATAAAATATAGTATTTTATGTATGTAGAATTTCATCATGTCAGGACATCATTGATGCATTTTGGCATAGTCAGTCACCTGTGTAGCTAAAAACTGTTCTCCATTGCTTTATGACTGCTTTTCCTGGAATTCTTTGGACATGTTTTTTCCTTGTAGATCATAGCAATTAAGGCATGGCTCTTAAAGTAGACAGCTTTTGCATTGAATCTTGATTTAATGACTTGCTAAATACCTGATTGTGGGCTAGTTACTTAACCTCCAGTTTTCTTATTTATAAAACTTGTCTCCATACTCAGTTTTCTTATTTATAAAATGGCCATAATTCTGTCAACATTTTGAGATTATTGCGGGGATTAAACAAGACAATGCATATAAAATACTTAACCATAGTATCTGGAAAAACATGCTTAATAAATGGTAGTCTTTATTTTTTTTCTTATCACTATTTAATTCCTCTCGTTTTCTTTCATCATCTAAGATAAGTACACTTTACCCAACCCCAGATATGCCAGCTTTTACCAGTAGATTTTAAAGCTATATTTTAGGTTATTTTTTTACTTATTTTCAGGATTTCCCTATGTAATTTTAGGCTAGTCCTGAATTTACTATACAGTCTAGGCTGGCCTAGAACTTATGGCGATCCTCCTGCCTCAGCCTCCCAAGTGCTGGCATTTTAGGCATGAACCACCATGTCTGGTTTAGTCTTATAACCAATGTGGGTAATAGTTGAACTTGACCTGTGGAAGAAATGTCCAAACCTAAAAGTAGGTAAGTGAAACCCAGTGTTCTACTTGTCTTATGCGGTGTTTCCTGTCTGATGAGGGTTTCTCCATCTCTGATTCTGAAGGCCTGGGAGGATGGAATGTTGGGCATGAAAAAAGGAGGAAAGCGGTTGCTTATCATCCCTCCAGCCTGTGCAGCTGGCTCTGAAGGGGTAATAGGCTGGACTCAATCAACAGACTCTATCTTGGTGTTTGAGGTAGAAGTTAAGCGGGTGAGTAAAACTGCTGTGTGTGCTTGAGTCCTCCAGGTATTGCCATGCTAGTTAATTAAATGAATAACTAAATGAATGTGCTTGAAACAAGTGCTGGAATCATGCCTTTTTTTTTGTTTAAGTAAAAATGGTATAATTGGTTTATGTCTTTCCCCTTCACTCTTTAGAGTTTAGAGGTTATAACTTAGGGTAAATTACTTCTTCATGCTAAACTTCTTTTTAGCTTGTCTATAAAACAGTCATTTCTGATTTTGTATAATATATATATATATATATATATATATATATATATATATATCTTTTCAGTTAATGATTCCATTGCTACAAATTTATCCTGTTGTAGCTCAGTGATAGAATACTTGCTTGTCATATGTTAGGTCTCTGGGTTCAATTCCCAGTACAGCAGAAGTCAGTCAATCCTTACTGATGCATTTACATAAAAATGGAAAGATATGCATCATGTGTATGTGTGTATTTTCTTTGTTCTACTACATTACTTGTAATAATAAAAAAACTGGAAATAATATTCTATTAAAAGTATAACAAATTGTAATTAATACCCCCTCTTCCTAGAGTGAGTTTGCTTTTTACTATAATTATGTAGTTCAAATGTGATTTTGTGACTGTAAATGTGTTGTGACTATAAACTAAAATACTGTACAAATAACCAATATTATGGCCGTCTTTTTCATGTGGCTATTATTCTTGCTACAACAGAGAAAGGATCTCTCTTCCTTCCTCTCTTTTCAGTACTGAGCTTTGAACCCAGGTCTTTATTTTGAGCCAAGATCTCACTAAGTTGCCTAGGCTGGCTTCAAACTTGCAAGTATACACTACTGTACCCAGCAAATTCTTTTTTTTAGAAATAGTTTTTATAATTTTTTCAGTTTTCCATTGAGTCTGAGGAAGTAATGGCTGATGATAGATAACAAGCCTATATGAATTTATCAAGATTAGCATTTTGTGAACATAAGAAAAAAATATTCTGTTTTACTAGTAACCGAAGAATTAATTTGACATTATATTAAATTGACAAGGCTGGTAGAGAGTGACAATATCTAGTATAGCAAAAGTGATAAGGAAGATTTATGCACTACTTTTTTTTTTTTTTTTGAGACAAGGTCTTACTATGTAGTTTAGGCTCACAGTGATCCTCTTTCCTCAGCCTCCCGAGTGCTGGAATTACAGGTATGCACCACCACATCCGGCTTAGCTAACTCTTTCTGGTGGTAATTTGCCATTTTTCATTTTTGAGACAGAGTCTCATTTGATAGTCCAGGAATTACAAACCTCAAAATTGCAACCCTTCCTCTTTACCAGCTCCTAAGTGCTTCTGTTACAGGTGTTGAGCCACTGCCTCTGGCTTTCTGGTGGGAAATTTAAGACTTACATTAAAAGTCTTAGAAATCAGCGTATCTTTTCCTTGGTCAGCTTTACCCGACACAACTTAAAGAAGAGATTTACTGGGCTCACAATTTCTTTTTTCTTTGTTTTAGAACCATCACATATTTAATGTGAGTTCAAATTCAAGTATAAAAATTAACATGATTTTAACATTAAAAGCCATAACACTTATTGATATACAGTGAGTATTAAGAACACAAGTGAAACATAACTATAAAAACCTTAACCTTAAGTATATATGTTAACAGCAAACTTAGAATTTATTTCTGTAACAAATAATTATGCCTTTGAAATTTTTTTGTACCAGAAATCAAACTCATGACCTCATGCTTGCCTAGCAGGTGCTATGCTGCTGAGCTATATCCCTGTCTGTTTTAACAAATAATTATTACTTAAAATATATATAGCTATTTTCAAAGACCAAAATGGTAGATTGTGTCATCTTTAGTATTGCATGAAATTTGCTTATGTGTCTCAATCTTTTTGTGTCATTATTTCTCCCTACCTAATGTATAATTGTTTCAATCTCCAATGCAGATAGTGATCCTGGGTTATCAAATATAGTATAATTGTTGTTTTCAGTAGCTTAATATTTATGAATACTTTGCAAAGGTAGTTACACAAAAAACAACAAACTACTGGAATCTATTGCTTACTCAGGAATTACAAGAAAATTCCAAGCTTAAAAAGAATAGCAGTTTGCTAAACTAATGAATAACTTTTCAAATATTGCATTTTTATAAATTCTACTATTCTGAATTGTGAATTATAGTTGATGTTTAGTATGTTGGGATATATTATTTTTATATATTATTTTTATTTTTTATTTTATTTTATTGTTTTTTCTGGTACCAGGAATTGAACTGAGGGCTTTGTGCTTGCCAGGCAGGTGCTGTGCTGTTGAGCTATATCCCTGGCCCAGGGTATATTATTTTTAAAACCAAATGTACAAATATGACTCTAAAATAAAACAATAATTTGCATGCTTTACACATCGTAATTTTCATACTGATGTTTTTAGATTTTTTTTTACAAGAATGAGGCCTGATTGGAGATTTATAGTCATTGTCAGTTGGCTTCAATTAGCAAGAGATACTATTGGTGACAAGTGGTAGCTTTTATAAGAATAATGCCTTGACATGTAAGTAAGCACACTCAGAATCCCACAAGAGAGGGTAGCACCAACAGCTGCAATGGAAACTGTAGTCTGTAAATAAATACATGGACAATTACACTGTGCATCTTTATAGACACAAATTTAATTCAAAGAAACAAAGCATTAAAGTAGAATCACATTTTAACTTAACGTTCTAACATTCAAAATCTTGATGATACTATACTAGTGGTAAAGATCACTTCCATGTTCACCACAATGCAAATCCTCACAGTTTTATCAAGTCCGTATTAATGTTTTCCTTCACCGACAGAGTGCTGCAGAGATCCTACTAGAATGTATTCTTGGAAACTTTTAACATAAAGTTTCTCTTGCTCTACAAAGAAGCTTCTTTTAAATTTGGTTCTAACACTGAGGGGTAGTTCATGAAGAAAAAATAAAAAATAACAGTTCATAGTTACTTTTTAGAAAAACTGTATTAGTCATCAAACCAACACAAACATTTGTCATAAACTAACTTATTATTATTTTATTATTTAAATACTAAAGTAAACATTTATATGACTTCACATACCAATTTAATATTTAGAGTTCCACTGGTACCACAAAACAGAAAGATGAATCATCTTTATAACATAAAAGTTAAGAAATCACTGTCAACTTAAATATTCAAAAATTAAACCAAATTATTAAAAAATAATTATATTCAAAATATTATTTTTCCACAGTTTACATTCATTATATGTACCAATAATTTCCTGCTTCATTAACTATAATAATTATATGTATGTGTTTTGAGGACCAAATTGGTAAATCTTGTATTTTCTAAAAACTCAACTGTGTTTAGTGTAAAATAAGTCAAAGGTATGACAATGACTATAAAATGGTTATTTATAAAAGTTAAGGTGTTTCTAGGAATGGAAGGTGAGAAATTAGGTCATTTAGGGAGTTATTTTCTCTGCAATATTGTCCTGATACCATAAATTAGGCCTATAACACATAAGCATTATATTTAGCCAACAAGAATGAGATCAACTGCAGGAGAAAAAATTCAAGCAACATCAGAAAGGATCTGCTTATTGTCTCCAAATTCTTCTACTCCGGTCCAGGCTGAAGAGACTGTGTTCCCTGTCCAAATGAAGTAATGTAAACTGGGCTGCCAGTTCCTTTGCATCTTCTAACGTAGTACAGAGTTTGTCTGGCATGAAGTAACTCTGGGATCCATTTGCAATAGCAGGAATAGCTATTTTGTATATCAGGAGTACTTTCCCATCTGGACTGGTTGTTGAATATAAATAATATTCTGGCGGTGCCCAATTATTTTTGTTGCAGTAATAATCCAAGTGCATTACTGCAGAATTAAAATGATTAGATTTTAAAGAATACATACTAATTGGAGTAAGCTTTGTTCCAGAAAAAAAAGGATAAGCGCATCTTTCAATTTCAGGAGGGCTTGGGCTCTGCTGACCATTGAGAAGAGCAGGAAGAGTTGGCAACTTGCCTAGAGTTTTGGGGTGGCTCTCTTCTTTGTTAGCATACACAATCAGGTTTTCAGCACTGGGGCTCATTTGACCACTAAGATGCTGTCGCCAAGTGCTTTCTTTATTTACTGGTTTTGCAAGTGTTACCTCAATACTTGCTCCATTGATGCATTTTCCATTCATAACAGACATAGCAGCTACTGCATCCTCTCGGTTGAAAAAGTGAACAAAAGCATAATCTCTAAGTTTTTTTACCCGTTCAACTGCACTAGGTTTGAATCTACTGAATTCTGCTTTAATTGTTTCTTCTGTAGTTGAGATCATTAAATTTCTCACATAGAGAACTTTAACTCTTTGCATGGTTTCTTCATCAACCTCTTTCTCTGGATCAGCCCAGTCGACCTGAATAGTATGGCCCCATAGCTGGAATGTTCCTGGAATTAATTTTCTTCTAGCCATAGCAGCAGCTCTGTGAGATTCATACTCAACAAAAGCAAAACCACGATTTTTGGTCTTATCAGTTGCACTTGGATAAACAATGACATCTACAACTCCTTCTGTAACCTTCTTCATTTCATCCAAAATTTCTTCTTTCTTCTTTTCCTTGGGAATAGCTCCAATAAATAATCTGCAATTATCTAAGCTTACACACACACCAATAAACTTTCCTTGTCGGATCTCATAATTGTTAAGAATTCTTATGGCCAACTGGGCTTCTTCTTTTGTAGTATACATCACAAAAGCATAACCTCTGTTTTCCCCACTGAACTCCATCATAAGCCGAAATTCGTATATCTTCCCAGCTCTTTCAAATACAGGAACTAACTCATCTTCATATATGTCACGAGGTATTTTTCCTACAAAAACTTCACAGCCTCTAGGTGGAGGTGGACCTTCCCATCCTGGAGGAGGACCACCAAATTTCCTTTGTCCGTTTTCTTGAACCATGTTGTACCCAGTTTTTTCCATTAAAGCAAGCAGTGCTGCTTCATTCTGAGTACCAGTTCGAACTTTACTGCATTCATTTGTTCCATCCATATTTTCATTCATGGCTGCATTTCCCCTTCGGGTCTTAACAGGTTTGGTCTTAAATCTCTGAGACTAAAAAACGACAAACCGCCGCCATGGTTCTGTGCCAGTAGATGGGGGAGGGGCGTCACCACCAGGAGGAGGAGCGCGAGCTGGAACTTCTGCCTCTGCTGGGCTCCCAGAGGGCACCGCGCTGGGTGACTTAGCCCTGGCTCACAGTTTCAGAGTATTTAGGTCATGGTTGGATGGCTCCGAGGCAGGAACATCATGGTAGAAGGACAGAGTAGAGAATAGCTGTTTAGTTTGTGGTGGCTGCTGGGAAGCAGAATAGGGAAATAGCACCAGAAGGGAAGAGGCCAAGGAGCAGATATGATATAGACCTTAAAGCCGTATGCACCCAGACAAACCTGCAAGTTCATTTTACTAATGGCCCAGGTAGCTTCCTAGCTAATGAAATTGACAATGAAGTTTAACTGTCATAATTTTTTTTTTCAGTACTGGGGGCCAATCCCAGAGTACTCTACCACTGAACTCACTTTGTAGCCCAGGATGGCCTTGAACTCAAAGCAATCTTTCTGTCTCAGCCTCCAGCATGTGCCACCATGCCCAGCTATTTTTTTTTTATAATTTATTTATTTTAGTCTTCTTATATAGGGTCTCACTTTACAGTTCAGGCTGGCCTTGAATTTTCTATGTATCCCAGGCTAGCCTTGAACTCACAGTGATCCTTCTAGAACCTCAGTCTGCCTAGTGCTAAAATTATAGGTGTGGGCCACCATCCTTGGCTCTGGTTTTTGAGACAGGATCTCCCTATATTGCCCAAGCTGAGCTTGTATTTGTGATCCCCCAGTCTCAGCTTCAGCCTCCCAGGTAGCTAGTATTAAAGGTGCACTTCTGGAAATTTATACTTTGGAAATATTTAAAATTATGTGCAAAGATGTAGCTAAAACACTATTCAGAGAAACATTATTTATTATATAAGAAAACCATATAACAGCGAAGAATTTGTGAACTATATTTTGTAATGGCATAGATATTTATGGCTTCTGTTTTAAACATCCTTTGAAGACTTTTCTTCATAGATCATAGTAGCAAAGCACATGATCCTTAAAGGCAGACATACTTTTGAATAGTAAAAATAATATTGATGATACTTAATGACAGAAATATGTTAGTAGGTCAGTGAATGCACAAAGCAGGTTACAAAACAGGATGGCCCATAATTGTAAAAAAAAATACATATATGCACACATACAGATAGTATAATGGTAGCTGAATTTCAAGTGACCATTCCCTTTTGTTGTCGTCTTTTTTTTTTTTTAACTTATTTGTCTGCATCTAACAGGTGATGTTTTGTATGCTAAGGAATAAGTAAAATAAGAGGCATGAGGATGAGTAGGGATGTTTGTAGCCTATTTCACCTGTGCTGGCTCTTTCTCCAGGTGAAGTTTGCCAGAGATTCTGGCTGTGATGGGCATAGTGTTAATTCCCGGGATTCTGCAGCTCCTTCTCCCATACCTGGTGCTGACAGCCACTCTGCGGAACCTGTTGTGTTACCACCTACATTGGTGCCTTTCAGATCAGGGTGAGGCCTTGTGTCAAGCTCTTTCACTGTTCATAAAAGTGATTCATCGAGGGATTCAGAAGAAAGATTAAACACTACAATAATTTTAAATAACTAGAAAAAAGTGGGATCAGGAGAACGGGGAAAGTATTTCTGACAAAGGATTAATATTCATGGTCTGTTAGAAGCACTAACAAGATACCTACAAAATTCTGGGGGAAAAAACGAGCAAAGGGCAAAAATGTGTATTTTTTTTCATGAGTATATATAAGAATAAAAAGCATTTGGATAACAAGTTACTCATCTTCACAAGCATTCAAAGATTATGCAAATTAAAGAAGACTTAAAATTCTGTTTTATAGCCATAAGTTGGTGAACATTTTCCAAAACAGTTTGTTCAACCAGCATAATCTGGGTTTGTGGTTGTGAATTTTGTTTTTATCTCAAGGAATCTCTTACTTTCTTTCAGGGAACCAGCTCTTCGTACCAAATCTAACTCCCTGAGTGAACAGCTTACAATGAACTCAGTGAGTATAAAAATCTATCTCCCCAGATGCCTAAGATATAGCAGGTTAGAGGAAAAAAAAAAAAAAAAAACAAGTTCTTGATTTAGCTAGAAATCAATGGTTCCTGTAAGCATAAGCCTGGCTTTCATATAGTCAGTCCTTGAGAAAATTACCAACTTCTCAAATCTTTAGCTTCTTAATTGTTAGAATGGAAAACAAATTTTTTTTAAGAGTAGGAAACTTTATTTAAGAAAAGAAATAGGGAACAGGAATGGGAAAAGGGATATCTCCTGAGAGACAAGGAGGGGTCCCAGATGGGTTACTGTAGAACAGAAATAACCTTTAAAACCCTCTCTTGCAGTTCTTTTGAGAATTAGAGATATTTATAAACCTCTGAGCTCAGCGCTTATGTAAAATATGTCATTAGAAAATGGTAACTATGATTATATTATTAGGAGAATGGCATTAGATTAAGGGAGAAGCCCTTCAATTAAAATGAACTTCAATTTTAAAAAATACTGTTCCAAGAAGAATATGTTAGTGGCTGTTCCTCAGTTTTCTCTGTTGCCTTGAGCAACTTTAACTTCTCTAATCTTTCTTATTTTCCTCATCTGTGAAATAGAGAGTTGCCAGTCTCAAAGAGATGTGTATGACTTTTAAATAAAATAATACTTATGGAGTTTTTAGTATTGTGTCTGGAATATTGTAAAGGTTCAGTAAATATTAACTTATTACACTTACTGCTAATACTATGTGTGTTCTTCAAACTTTTATTTTTTTAGAGGAATTTGGGGCTAAATTTACCAACTGTCTCTGAGTGAGTCATTGGACCTCTGTATTTGCCTAATTGTGAGATGAAAGGAATGGCATATTGTTTTGTTTATTTTATGTTTTATTTTATTTTATGGAGTGGCATACTGTTTTAATAAAATCTGGATCTGGGTGCTTTTAGGAAGGATGTAGAGTGTAGTTTAATGCAGCCCTGCCTGTCCTGCCTGGTTGGAAAGGGTCAAGAGTGCTGTGCATGGACCAGGTGGTAGCTATGGCACTTCACCTCTAAAGCCTCATGGCCTTCATCTACCACACCAGAAACAGAATAGGAACACTAAGTGAAGTTGATGCTTCCCTTCACTGCAACCCTAGCTTACCTGTTTGTATTCAGCCAAAAGTAGAAATTACTAAGCATATAAGTGATCTCAGATGTGTGAGATGTGATCTCCTAAACCCAGTTAGCACAGTTAAAGAATCAGGAGAAAATTTTAAAATAATCATAATCTCAGATCTTTGGATAATCAAAAAAATTGTCCAATATGCGTTCCATTCTACTTTCTAATCATAGCTACTCTTGCCATCTGTTTCTGAGCATCAGTATCTTCTGGTAGGCTAGTGGTTTTCTTCTCCTTTTTTTTTTTTTTTAATAATTTTGCTGTTTTGAAGTTTTTATTTTTTGTTTTAAATAGGTAGTATGTTTATAATAATACAGTTATCTGTGTACTATAACGAGAAATATATTGCAGCCTCTCATTCTTACACCTGTTTCCACCCATCATATTCCATCTCACATCCATTAGGTAACTACATTCAGTAGTTTCTTTTTTTTTTGAGACAGGGTCTCTATACAGTTCAGGCTGGCCTTGAGCTCATTTTGTAGCCCAGGCTGGTCTTGAACTCGCAACAATCCTCCTGCCTCAGCCTCCCAAGTGCTGGGATTATAGGCATAAGCCACCACGCGTGGCTTAGTAGCTTTTTAATATATTCTTTCAGTGTTATCTTTAGACAGGTACAAGCAAATAGGAGTGTCTTCCCCTATTTCCCACACAAAATAGCCTGCTGTATATATTATATACCTTGCTTTTTATATATAGCAATATAAATAGGTATAATACCTTTTCATCTTAGTGTATAGTGCTTAATCTTTTTATAATCTATAGATTTTTTTGTATGAATGTGGTTTATGTAATTAGTCTTCTGCCCTCTTTTATTATTATTATTTGTCTTTTTGAGATAGTATTTCACAATGCAGTTCAGACTGGTCTTGAGCTCACTTTGTAGCCCAGGCTAGTTTTGGACTCGCAATGATCCTCCTGCATCAGCTTCTTGAGTGCTAGAATTACAGGCATGTGCCACCACACCTAGCTTGCCCTCTCTTGATGTATCCAACTTCTTTTGATTATGTAAATCCATCAGTTAAGAAAAAACTGTGCATAGACTGTCAGGTAGCTCTCTTGACAAATTATATACTATTAATCCCTGTAAACAACCAATGTTTTATGTTGATAGCTGAAAAATAGTAAAGATGGAGGAAATGATCATTTTTTCTGCACTCAGGAGATAACGTTTTGCACCTTTAGGGGTATGTACCCTGCACTGTATATGGACTAGTTGTTAGATACAGGAGCTTCTAGCATAGAGTCTAGTTTGTGGCTCATGTCAAGTCAGATTTAAATGAAACCCAGTTTACAACAAAGAGCTCCTGTATCCTTCTCTCCATAAATCTATCTACCTACTGAATTGCTTCAGGCTTTTGGGAGGACCCTGTCACCTAAAATACCTCCTTCCCTTACCATCTCTGCCTTTGTATTTTACCAGAATCTTGGCCTAGCCCCAATCTCCTGAAGGAATGGATAACAAACAGTTTAAATAATAGATACCAGTAGTTTGATTTTGGAGCATTCAGGAAGGTCAGAACTTGCTCAGGGAGTTTAAAACTCTGAGAGTAGAGACAAAGAACTTCTCCAGGCAGCCCTGTTTTTTTGGTTTTCAACAAAGGAAGAGAATACTAAAGCAAGCAAAGGAACTGAGATGGACTTTGGGAGTCAGTTCAAAGACACCTCCAAGCAGTAAATTTTGCCAGTTATGAGAACTGTCTGTCTTATCTCTAAGGTTGGCAGTTTTACCGCTCTGGAATGAGTATCAGCAGCCCATGTTCTTTCTGCTACAGCTGTGATATTTATCTTGACTTCAGTGCACTGTGCATGTGCCCTTTGCCAACACCGACAGAGGTCCCTGAGTTCAGCAACTTAACCCTCTACAGCCCCAGTCTCCAAAAGTTTTTTATTTGCAAAGTGAGACTAATTATTCCCAGTGGGGAGACTTTGAAGGGATAATGAAGAGATAATGTGTAAAAAGCCATTCTCTATTTCTAACAAGTAGGAAATTACTTTTACTGCTATAATTAATTGTATGTTCCTTTGGAAGACGTGTTTAATTTTTCATTTTTTAAAAGAAATGGTCTCAAAGAGACATGTCAGGGAACTTGAAGAGGATTTGATACAAGAACCAAAGAAGAAAAGAGCTGCCAGAAGGTTATGAACCTTAATCAAAATGATATTTGTGATTTTTCTTTCTTCATAGAGTCCTGATACAGTCAAGGCCAAGTTGATCTCTCGGATGGCTAAAATGGGCCAGCCCATGCTGCCCATCCTTCCACCACAGCTGGATTCCAATGACTCAGAAATTGAAGTACGTCCCCCTTGCTGTGTTAAAATGAGTAGTAGTATGGATGCTGCCATCTTCTGTTCATTTGATTGAAATGATGGCTTTTTCTGACTTAATTCAGAATCATTATTTAGAGGACTTAATGCAAAATTATAGAAATAAATATTGATACATATGTTTCTACTGTGATTAGCTTTTCCCTGGGAAAACAGAATTCCATATATCTACCAAAAGAACTGGGCAATTTGAAGTAGTTAAAAGTCTTTATTTGCTAAAGTCTGTCGTGTATAAAAATCAGTGGATAGGCCCCAGGATCCCTGACCCAACTTGTAGCAGGTAGCCAATTCGTGTTTGCTGATTGAATATTTAGATCCTTTTGTTTAATGTTGGTCTTTCTAATGATGTTGCCTGTTGTTTAAAGATCAAACTGTTATGTCTTTCGACTTTGTGTGTGGTATTTTTGTTTTTAATTAGAAGTTTAGGAATTTTATTGAAATCAAATCTATCAGTTTCCTCCCTTGTTTTTTGCATTTGACATTGTGCTTATAAAGCCTTTCAGATATTAGAAATATCACGTGCATTTTTCACATGTATCTTTTAGAAATAGTTTTTTCATATTAAGGTCTAAATTTTTAATCCTCTAGAATGTGGTATATGATATGAAGTAATTTACTTTTAACTTAATTCTTTCTCCAATGGTTAGTTCCTTATTGAATAAAACCACATTTTCTCGATTGAATTGAAATGCATGAGATTGATTTTTAAGACTCTTTCACTTTGATGTAAAATAAAGAAAAGATGATAGCTAAGAAAGAAATTTTCTGAAATAGCCTTTTTAAAATTTTTTTTCCTGTCTTTTTTGAGACAGGGACTAGCTATGCAGGTCAGGCTGGCCTTGAGCTCACTTTGTAGCCCAGGCTGTTCTCAAATTTGCAATAATCCTCCAACCTCAGCCTCCCAAGCACTGGGATTACAGGCATGCACCACCATGCTCAGCTTGAAATAGCCTTTTTAAAACTAATTTTGTTTTATTTCCTTTTGGATAAATCTAAGTAGACTTACATTTTAAAGGAAAATAATATTTCTGAGGACTTTTATTACTGTTTGTTTGGATTCTGAAACAAAGTTTGAATAATACAGTGATCTTCATAAAAATTTGAAGTGCTACTTATAAAAATAATTTGACATTATAAATAAAAAGAATCATATTTAATAAAAGGGTTTTATTTTTATGTATTGCTTTGTTATATCATAAACATTTACAATTAATATCAGACAAATAATTAAGCAAAATATTCTCTTTAAAATTAATTCAGCATTCTCTGTTGATTTATCATAGCTCCTTTTACTCTACTGTTAAACATTTAGGTTGATGTTGAGCTATAATGATCTAAAACTGGAATGTTTTTCCAGAAAATATCTGAGATGAGAGGAAGTTCTGAGGTAAAAGCATGACCAAGAAATTTCAGCCCTTGAACTATAGCGTAGGCGATTACAGTCACTGTATATTGTGCTTCAAGATGTTCTGTTCCTTGTATAGAGCAGGAAAATATAGATAACTATTTAACTTTGATTTTAAGAAGAGCTTGGATTTTATGAAAAGAAAGAATGGAAAACACTCTAAAACTTACTACCCAACACCAGCATGTTAATGAGGTGCCATGAAACCTTCTGCATCTGATTTCCATTGGTGCTTTGAGGCCTGTGGAGATTATTTAGAGGAAGAGGAAAAGTTCATTCATTCCTGGATTTCCTTGAGAGAACCCCTCTTTTGTGGGAGCAAATTAGATCAGTCTTAATGTAGCTGCTGGTTTAGGAAATGATACATTCCAGAGAACTATTCATTTGGCTGTCTCAGACAAAATATTAGGACATTTGTGGAAAACAACTATAGTTAAATGTTTATGATTTCAGTAGAGAAGGACTTTTACTGTCTTGCATAATTGAGTAGTTCTTCCCCAGAACCCACACCCTCAAATCTTAGCTTTCTAAGCAGAAAGTGTTTCCTTCCTCCTGCTTTCCTGAAAAGCTGGTGTTAGAAGCAGGCTAAAAGCAGATGGTCAGCTGTAGCCTTCAGCTAAGGACTCCTGCCACTCATGTAACTAAAGTCTTGTGCCTGTCTCAGGATGTGACTGCTCTTCGAGGACCTGGACAGCCCCTGGTGACATCATCCATCCAGCCCTCTCTTCAGCCAGCTGCCCATCCAGTGTTACCACAGATGACCTCACAAGGTAAGAAGGGAACATCTTGAGGCTCTGTGCTTTTGAATTGGGTCAGTACCAAAATTATCATCACTGTTCCTTACACTGTGAAGCGCTGTTATTTTAGTCCTAAGGGCTGAATGAATGTGTAAAACTTGTCAGTTTGCCCCTGTGTAGGGCATTTTCCTACCTAGAGATGCATTTGACCTCTTTATTATGACTTCTGCTGTGTCACATTGCCAGTTTTAGAAATGTGCATTCCGCTAATTGAGACATCTCCCTGTGTGTTATTCTGCACTTCCTGTCAGCTGATGGGATCATAGACCTGAGTCAGATACACATGAGAAAACCCAGTTTCCTTCCACTGGCCCACTCCAGGACACCAGTGGAGTGGGTTTTAGGAGATGGGGTAAAGAAAGTGGGTCTAAAGTATGGGGTTATTTAAGGTGCTAGTTCAGACTCATACCAAGAAGCAAGGATGGGTAACAGTGGAAATGTCTTGCTTTATCTTAGCACCTTTGTCATCTGTTTCTGGACTCCAAGCACCTTCTACTGCCTTAGCGCAAGTTGCATCTGTTGATTCCCACTCAGCGGTATCTGGAAATACCCAGTCCTTTCAGGTAACAACATTTTAAGACCATAGTAATTATGTTATAATTGATTATGGTTCTGGTCAATCTCTTTTTTTCTTCCTGCACATCTATAGGAAGAAGATTGTTTCCTTCTTTCCTCTTCACATAGTAGCTGTCCCCTAAAGTCAGAGTTTGTAATTTTTTCTTCCTTTCTTGAGTTACAACTTTATTATTTCTAAACCAGGCAAAGAATTACTTGCTTTATAAGATGTGAAAATTAAGTACAAGAACACTAAAGCACCTAGTACCAGGCCTGGGCCTGGCACCTAGCAAAGGTCCAATCAGTGAATTTCCTTTCCTTTTCACACCTATTTGGCTGAGGCATGTACATTCTCGTCTTCTGTGTTCTTCTCTAACAGCTGATAGGCTGACATTCTGCAGGGCACTCAGCAGAATGTCTTTGGCTTAAGGGTGGAGGCTGTATAGAAAATGCAGCTAGACTCCACTGTGATCCCAAAGTAATTTCTTGAAGTAGGATTTTTGGGTTTTTGTTTGTTTTTCTGTTGTCACGGAAGAAGGTGGCAGTAGCCTATCTGTCTCTGCTATTTGTTAGGGCAGTGGATTCTTTCTTCTGCCAAGCACACTTGATGGATAAAACTTATACTCAGTGACAACAGGGACTTCCTTGGTGATTCTAGGTGAAGGAGTGGGAGTGATGTTGGGTGGGCTGTACTCTATAAGGTTGTGGAGCATCAAAACTGAAAAGTCCCACCCCTCCATCAAATATTTAGGCTTTGTTGTCATTGTTGTTGTTTAAGTAGTAGATGGGAGTTGTATCTGTTCCTTGAAATGAGTTGGATTTCCTTAGTTCAGAGAGGAATAACTGCCTGCATTAAAATGATAGTAGCTATTTATTACTTAGTATCTTCCAGGCAGTCAGTTTACCAGCTGTTAAAAACTGTTAAGTCAATATAACTCTGTAGAGTGATATTATTATCTTCACTTTACAGTTGAGGTGATAGGTTCAGAGAAGAAGAGCTCTTGGTGATACAGATAAGCATAACAATCTAGGAGGGGAGAAGCATCCTTTGGAAATGAAATGATTTGTCTTGGAATTTCAGTGAGCACTTCTCCTTTTGCCTCAATAGAAACTAAAAAGAGTTTGCTTAGTTTAAAAATTCCTAAAATAGGCCCGATGGTGGGGACTGAATCCTACTTCATTAATGATATCACCAGAAGGTAGTGAGCCATGATATCATCCCTCAATTTCTGGATAGGAACCCTTGGGTTTCACAAATAACTGATGTCCTTGGTACCCACTGCCCAACCCTAATTGTATCCTTCTCCAACTTCAGTGAGTTTGAGTGTCCTAACAGTTTAACTGCTTTATTCTAACATAGGAAACTGTATGCAAAAAAGAAAGACAGTATTTTGTAAAGTATCAGTAACTCGGCCCCCTTTCAGCCCTGTGCAGGTATGCAAGCCTACATGTATCCCCAGGTGTCCTCAGTCACCTCTCAGCTGCAGCCTGTTCGACCCTTGTACCCAGCACCATTGTCCCAGCCTCCCCATTTTCAAGGTACAGAGTGATTCTGTCTTCTGTCATCTTCCACCCTCACTGTGCTGTCCTTCCTGCATCCAGTATTCATTTGTACTCTGCTAGTTCTCTACCTTTTCTTTTTGGAACGGCTTTGTTGAGGCAAAATTGCATGTCATACAATGTGGTCATTTTAAGTATACAAATCAAAGATTTTTAAGGAAATCTACAGAGAATTGGGTACTCATCACAACAACCCATTCTTAGAACATTTCCATTATCTTCAAAAGTTTCATTGTGCCCATTTTCTGCTTTTTTTTCCTTTGCATTTTCTCTTACCAGCCTTTTAATGCCTCTGTCAGAGTGGCTACAATTTATACAAAAAGAGAGAAAGTATGACACCTGCTTGTGAATGTTGATTATCTCAATGAAAACTACTTTTAATTGTGAAAAAATACTAAAATGTCAAACAACTCAAAGGAATATAAAGTGAAAAGTTACTGTCTTTCCCAATCATTAAGTCTGCTTGATCATAGGAAACTACTGTTAACATTTACTTTGGTAACCTTTCAGCTATTTTGTGTGCATATACAAAGTGGGCCTTATGTGGGAATAAACACACCAAAATGAAATGTAAACAGCTGTGATGATGATGTTTGTTCTGCAGTTTGTCTTTTGCTTGACAATCACATTACTATTTGAATAGTAGCAGGAAGAGGCAAGTACATCTTACAACATAACTTGTAGTTCCAAAATGGTAATTGCTTCCTGGATGCAACCTTTGCTTGGTAGCCTCTCCCTTCTCCATTAGGAAAATCCTTTTGCATCCATCAAAACAGTCTGAGAAGCCTTCTCTGACTGGCATCATCCCTCCATCTCAGGGACACAGAGGTGGATGAGTCTCACCTTTTTAGGGTGTTAGTTTCATACCTCATACATTGTCCATTTTTTGCACTTAAAGTACTTTGTTGAGTTTACATGTCAGCTTCTCTGAGAGCCCACTAAGGCTAGGAGCCACATTCACTTATTCACTGCTGTACAATGACTGGCATGCAGTTGGATGAATGAGAAAGCAGAGTGAGCTGCCAGGACTTTCGTGATCTAAAAGTAGGTATACTGGCATTTTTTGGACCAGGCTATAGCCCTCAATCCATTTTTCTGGGACACAGCTTAGTTACTGTTAGTTTGAAGGCCTTTCCCTTTATGATTTCTAATCACCTGTGGTAGTCTTAGGGCATTTCTTTCTTCTTCCTGCTAGAAGCGCTATTGGTATTTCTTCCTACAGTTTCCTCTGCTCCCATTGCGTAAGTTTCTTTTTGGCTTATGTTTGTTTAGGGTCGGGTGACATGGCTTCATTTCTCATGACCGAAGCCCGGCAACATAACACTGAAATTCGAATGGCAGTCAACAAAGTGGCTGATAAAATGGATCATCTCATGACTAAGGTGATTGAGTCAGGGTTGGGGCAATGCTGAAAGATGGGGTATAGTTGGTTGTAAACGGCACAGCCAGAGTTACAGGTAAATTTTTGTTTGGTTCCCTGTATTCATAGTCACAGTTATTTCACTAGGAGCTCAGTTGTCATCACTGTAGAATCCATTTACAGGAAAAATCTACAACTACATTTCACAGTTGTCTCAGAAACTTAGCCCTTCTAAAAAGCTGTAGGATCTTGGTAAATCCCATTTCTGTTTTAATGTTTCTCACAAGGTCTTTCTGGCATCTGGAATTGTAGGTTGAAGAGTTACAGAAACACAATGCTGGCAATTCCATGCTTATTCCTAGCATGTCAGTTACAATGGAAACAAGTCTAATTATGAGCAACATCCAGCGAATCATTCAGGTGAGCCTGGTTAGGAACACAGTGCTTGGCCTTACTCTTTCCCTAAATGGGCTACCCTTTAAAACTTCCACCCCAGAAACACAGCATGTGATAAATGCTACACTGGTTACAGAATCCTAGAGGATCCATTGTGGCTTAATTTAGTCCAAGTCACTTATTTGTATAGTCAAAAGGAAACACTGCTTTTGGCCCTATTTGAGAACTTTTCTTCATTTAATAGCCATTTATACACTTACTCCATTAGAGTGGTTTGTATCGGTTAGGGTTATTTTGATGTGTTATTTTAGCTATTTTATCTCTGGACATAAGATCTAGTTTTTCATTTCAAAATATGTTAGCAGTGTCACAAGTTGATTCCCTTTTACCTGGCACTTTTCTTTTAAGATATTCACCTTGTATGTCCTTTATTTTGTATTTAGGAAAATGAAAGATTGAAGCAAGAGATCCTTGAGAAGAGTAGTCGGATAGAAGAACAGAATGACAAGATTAGTGAACTAATTGAACGGAATCAGAGGTAATGACAGGTATGGGGCCTAGCTAGGATGGATAAAAGGGTATAAATACCCAGTGTAATACACATGTTTGTTTAGGGCAGCATTTAAGTATTTCTGCTGTTTTGTGTGTGTGTGTGTGTGTGTGTGTGTGCGCACAGACACACACATGCACACATGTGTTAATGAGGATCAGATTAGAACTAAGTACATGTTCTACCACTGAGCTATACCTACAATCCTAATTATTTTTGTTTTTGTTTTTGTTTAGCAGTACTGGGGATTGAACCCAGCTTTTCACTCAATTACATTCCCAGTTTTTTTATTTTTTGTTTTGAGACAGGGTCTAATGAAGTCACTGAATTGCCCAGGCTGTACTCAGACTTGCAAAGCTCCTACCTCAAAAGTACTGGGATTTTGTGGATGTATCACTATACCTGGCAGTTTTTGCTATCTTTGTTTCTTGCCTGTTATAAATTATCACCTGTTTTCTTTTTCAGTAGAAACAGCTCAGAGGGCTATGACTTAACTCCTGGCTATGCCCCTCATTTATTATGGGCTTTTTTTCTTTTTTGGTACTGGTGGTTGAACTCACAACCTCGCGCTTGCCAGGCAGGCGCTTATGCTGCTGAGCTAAATCCCCAGCCCTATTGTGGGCTTTGATCATTTTGTTTATTCCTCCAGTTTCCTCATCTCTGAAAATAGTGTCAATACTTAGAATACTCTGATGTCAACTCTTCTCTCTTCTATATGGACTGATTATTTTATTAATTAGAACTCAACAGTAGCCTTATTAATTTCTGTATAAAATCCAGGCATTTTATGATTTTTGTGGATCCTTCTAAAGATTTGGGGATCATGAGAATGTGCTACCACACAACATTTCATTTTTTAAAATTCTACCATTTCTCTTACCCAATTCCTCCTATCTCCCATATGTCAGAGACTGAAGAGTGTCTGTTCTTCTTTCCTGTTTCTTATAGTTGTCTTCCTTGTGTCTTTCCCTCCTCATCTCCCTTTACCATGCACCCTTCAAACTTCTCTCCCCTTCATTATGCAGGGTGATTCATCTCTGACCTAAGTTGCTACCTCAAAAAATTATTAATACAGATCTAAGGAAAGCAAAATACTCTCAAATTGCTTTGGTAAAGGTATAGAACAATGTTAGAAGCACTGAATGTGCATTGGGTTGTACCTGCATATACTCAGTGTTGATAAGTACTTTCTTTTTGCTTATTTGTTTCATAGGTACGTTGAACAGAGTAACCTGATGATGGAGAAGAGGAACAACTCACTTCAAACAGCCACAGAAAACACACAGGCAAGAGTATTGCATGCTGAACAAGAGAAGGTAAAGTAACTGTGCAAAGAAAAGCCCAGGTTAGGCTATGTTGAGCTGAGCAATGTTCTTTTGTATGTACTTAGCAGCCGGCCTTTCAGCAGAATTCTTGCCATCTCTGGAACTAGAAATTCCCACAGAGTTCTTATATTCATCATCTACATCTCTGCTTTATAATATGCTTTGCAGAAAGTTGATTCAGAAACAATCACTGGTCTTAGTAATTTGGCTAAGGTAAGAATTACACAAGCTCATTAGAAACTGTTGATTCTGTTGACAAAATCCATAACCTATTTTGTCAGAAAACAAGCATGTAGATTGTTTTTATTGGACTTTAGAATCATCTGGTTTGCTCCCTCATTATGCTTAGTTTGCTGCTTTATCTAGATGTGCCAAAGCATTTTAAAGTTCTAGAGTGACGTCAGTCCTTCCACAATGAGAAATTTTGTAGTAGGGAAGATGCTGGTGGGTGTTGCGGTGGGGGCTGACTGATTCAGGGGCTCACTCCTCCTCCAGTAGATACTCTTGTATCCAGAGTAGATCCTTCTTTGGGCCATGCCTCCACAGCTGGGAGATCTTGACTCATTGTATCTATTCAGGAATTTTAAGAAATAGTTTGTATTTGTGTTTTCCTTGAAACTATGAAAAGTTGAACAGAATGTATTTGATAACTAGTGGAGCTCACTCACTTGCTCATATTCTGATAATGATCAGGGCTCCTGACTTAGGTCTTATGCTAACCTTTGTGTTTGCTTAACCATAGTATTCAGGCAACTCATGTTTTAACTCCTTATTCTCAGAAAAGCAGTGCCTGGCCCTGCTCAGCCCTGTCCAATTTCCCATCGCTGCTTTAAGTCAATTCTTGTTTGTTGTGGCGAATGCTAATGCCTAGATCAAGATTAGCAGCCCGTGACATTGATATCAAGTAGTACTAGAGTCACTTCACCACTCCTCACAAAACGTACCTTTTACTATTTCTCCTCCCTCTGCTTCAATTTTTTTTCTCAGTCTTTACTTCTCCTTTTTGTTTTTTTTCTCTACCCTCTTAGGCCTGCTAGGGTCATTCAAATAGATATATAGTGTTTGTTCTCACCTTTGTTTTTCAGGAATAAATGTTTATTCTCCTTGTTCTCTATCAGTGGTCCTCAAACACTGCTGACTGCCTCAGAATCAAATCACTTGTGGAGCTTGATTAAAACTATTATTGCCAGAACTTTAAAAAGTTCCCCTTTATTCTGATATTTACTCAGGTACAGTATTCACTGAGTTTGGCACATTCTCCAGCGGTGGCAGCCAGAGCCTTTTTGTTTTTTTGGAGATACAGGCCTAGCTATGTTGCCCAGGCTGGTCTCAAGCTTTGTGTGACCTAGTGCCCCTCCCACCTCAACCTCCTAAGTAGCTGTCACAACAGGCACCTGCTGCTACACTCAGCTTCTGGACACCTTTGTTTTTAATAAGTTTGGCATGTGATGCATGTTGAATATCACTGGAGTGTGTGGGTATATATGTTCCAATAAAGTTTGTGTATGTGTTTCATTTTGTTGTTTTTGTTTTTTGACAGGATCTCACTATGTAGTTCAGGCCAACCTTGAACTCAATATTTAACCCAGGCTGATTGTGAACTGTTAGCAGTCCTCCTGGCTCAGCCTCCTGGCTACTGGGATTATAGGCATGTACCACCTTGCCCTGATCAGTAAAGCTGTATTAATAGAAACAGTGTACCAATTTGGACTACAGACTATAGTTTGGCCTATGGTCCACACCTTGAGTTTGGTCCAGGGTGGGAATCAGAGAGCCCCTACCCAAGTGTCTTTGTGTTGTTAAATCCCAAAGATGTCTAGAACAGCACATTGAACCCAGTAGATACTCTACTTATGTTGGCAAAAATAGTAGTAGTCAAAATAATTACAACCATAATCACAGCAAACATTTGGCAAACATCTCCTAAATTCTAGATCCCTTTCTTTATATGGATCTGCTTAAGGGACTCTTCTGTGCCGAGTACCAGTATTTCTGATGTTGTGGGTACCAGGTACCACATATTTCCCTTGGCCTCCGTTGTTTCCTGTATTTTCCCCTTCTGGGTGTTTCTTTTTTTTTTTTTTTCCTTTTGATTGACTTTTTACTGTCAGTATCTCTGATCTCTCCTCTTAATGGGAGAGAAGCCAGTAAGGTCCTTTCATGCCTGGAGGCACTTCTGTGCCTTTGGACACAGCTCAGAAGGATATGGTTAAATGGTCCCTGAATGTTTGATAAATTAAATTATTTTCTCTATCAGTAATTATTTTCACATGAAACAATGGAATAATGATTAAAGCTGGAAGAGCTATTAGAAATCATCTAGTTTAATCTTTCTATTTTACAGGGGGAATAGTTGAGGCCCTGAGAGGGCTAAAGAGTGGCCCCTGATCCCACTTCCAGTCAGCAGTGTTCTCTTTCCTTGCCTGACTACTAGCTCTTTTTCTGATGCTATTTCCCTGCTTCTAGCTTGATACTTGTTTCTCTTGTTTTCCTGAATTATAAGGGTTTTTTTTAATTTTTAAAATTTTATTTTAAAAATAGCAAAACCCAACAAAACACAACAGAATAAAGCCAATCAAAACAAAGCAGTGAAATTGGTACGGAACTTCAAAGCAAGATACTAGGAAATCAACAATGGCTATCACAGTATTTCTTGTTATCTTTACGATAGTTGTCCATTCCATCAGACATAGTAAAATCAAGCCAAGCAAAACAGAATAAAACCAGTCAAAACAGAACATTGAATAAAGCAAAATAATAAAAAAAATCAGAACAAAACAAAACAGTGAGAACAAAATTGGATTTCAAAAATAAGGTAGAAGGAAATCCCCTATATTTGCCATACTGCATACTGTTATCTTCCCAATAGATGCTCAGACCACAGACCACCGGCCCCAGGCCTGCAAAGTAAATCAAACAATACAAGCATTCAGTTGCTTTTTGTACCTCAGATGCTATCAATTCAGCCTGTCCTCGGAACCAGCTGGCTGCTTCAGGATGCGGGGTGGCGTGTCTTGATTCTCAGCCCAGTGCTCTGGTAGGCACACTGGAGGCGCTTTCTGGCTTCTCTCTTCCTGGAGCCTGCATAACTTGCTTGATTTCTGAGTTTTTCCTATTATTACTTTCCTTTCCCAGCTTTCCATATCAACAGTAGAGTTTGGTCCAGGGTAGGAATCAGAGAGCCCCCACCATTCTACCTGCTGTGTAGGTTTCTGCTATTTTCCTAACATGCCTTTTTGCAAAATTGTATTCATGTATATAAATAATACAAAAACATGCATATAAACACATATACACACATACACACACACACACATATACATATATACTTTTTTCTGGTTATAAAAGTATCTGTTCATTCTATAAAATTTAGAAAATACAAATAAAGCTAAAATATAAATCACCTATAATCTTTCCACTTACAGATAATCACTGTTACTGTAATATCTTACTGTTCTTTTGTGTATGTACATGTGTGTTGGGGTGAATGTATTAATTTTTATGCTTCTAGTAGGCCTTGCTAGCTAAGGACCTGAGATAAGAAGAGCTTCTGGGTGACCTTCCATTGTACTGTCCTTTGGCAAGATAGTGACCATCATTCCATTGCCTCTCCCAGGGGTCTTAAGTCCTGCAAGCTCTTGTGAGATTGGTAACTGCTCTGATATTAGTGAACTCCATGAACCACAAATATATGCAAAGCTCTCTGAGCTCTGTGGTAGTTTACTTTTCACTGAGCCATTTGAAGCAGGGCAGTGAATCAAACTTCTTTTCTACCTGGGGCAGATGAAAAACACATCCAAAAACTCTAAATGCCATTATCATCTGTATTTTAGCCAGTAAAATCCTCAAGCTGCAGCAAAAATAAGTATGTTAGAGCTTACTCTAAAAACCAGTCAGACATACTCAAAGATACTTCATCTGTAGCCTGTTTATTTTTATTTCATATACAATTTTAATTCATTCCCCCCATCTTTAAGAGAGTCAAACTATCAGACTTTAAATGGAAGCTAGAAAACTGTTAAATGCTTTGGATAAGGTGAGGAATAAATATATTTAAGACAGGTGGGCACAGTAAACACTGTAAGAAGGCACAGATGATAAGAAAGAAGTAGACAGCTGCAAAAATGTGCATAATATGTATGAGTAGAATAATAGTAATAGTGGTGGTGACAGAGATAGTCCAATACCAGAAATTCATAGATGCCAAAATATCAAGAATAGTTGTCCAAAAAAAAAGAAAAAAAAGAATAGTTGTCCACAGAGCAACACTCACTGCCTTTTTGCCCTCTGCCCTCTGTTTTATGTTATGGGAGTGTATCCCGTTCAGGAGAAATGGATATGAGATTTGTCTTCTATTTACCATTCTTTTTTATTGCTCATCCTTTCATTTGTGATTAAAATATTGTCCATAATATTTAGAATATCATTAGAGCATTTTCCAGGGTAGACATTTCAGTCTTATCAGACCATTTAGATTCTTTAAAGTAAACCTGGCTAATGAACTGTGTCATTTGAAATTCGTTGAAGCAGTCAAGCAAAGTAATCTATTGTAGTTACAGAAAAAACTGGAGACTTAGAAATTAATTGCTTTTGAAAGTATTCAGTTTAAATATTAAAACACCATTTTTTGGTACTGGGGATTGAACTCATGACCTTGGTGCTTGCCAGGCAGGCGCTTGTGGTGCTGAGCTAAACCCCTGGAAAAATACCATTTTTTTATTAAGAAAATGAATATTTATTATAGAAAAGTTGGAAAATGACATGAATAATGTTTCTCATCTATCAGATTGGTAGAAATTTAAATTTTTGACAATTCATGCAACTGGTACAAGTTACGAGTGGTTCATGGAAGGAAACTGACAGTGTACCAAATGATAAAAGCAGTTACAAAAAACAATAGGCCGTGACTGTATTCCATTCCATTAAGTGTTTTTTTAAACTTTTTTTTTTTTTTTTTTTTTTTTTAGACTGGCAGGCTGGTGTTGAATTCACTGTGTACCCCAGACTGGCCTTGAACTGGTGGCGATCCTCCAGCCTCCTGAGTGCTGGAATTACAGGGATGTGCCACCACTTCCAGCGTACAGGATGGATGCATCATCATTTTTTTTTAGCATTTTATGGTAGTTTTCCTTTTTTTGTTGTTTTTTAAAACTTCAAATGATGCAGTGTTGAACATCCTGTAACAAAATTTTTATTGAACATCCTTGTAACAAAATTTTTTAATTTTTGTAATATTTCTTAAGGACAAGATTTCTGCATGAGAATGGGGTCAGAGGGTTTGCATAATTTTAAGGGTAGTCTTAGCTTCCTTCCTGTCTAACAATTCAGTCAGCCTAGGGCCCTGTAAGATTAAGTCACCACTTAGAGACAAAAAATACTAGTGTTTAAAATGATATCATCCTTTGTTACAGGCAAAAGTGACAGAAGAACTAGCAGCAGCCACTGCACAGGTCTCTCACCTGCAGCTGAAAATGACTGTGCACCAAACGAAGGAGACAGAGCTGCGGATGCAGCTCACAGAAAGCCTGAAGGAGACGGATCTTCTCAGGGGCCAGCTCGTCAAACTTCAGGCAGAGCTGTCAGGTATGTCCATGGTGGGGAAGATGGCACTGCTCCATTTAAACTTAAGGCATTGACCTCTCTTTCCTCTCAGTCCCTTTGATGTAATGCTTCTGAAGTTCATGAAGGACTGAGCCAACAATCAATGTGGACTAATCGAAGGCCTATGTAATTATTTTACATAAAGGACAACAAAACAACTCACTATATCCATTTAGAGTTGATCAGTTGCCACTGTTCCCCTTTTATTGAGGAAGTTTTACATGACATGTTTGATACTTATGACTGGCCTCATATGTCTGGAAGAATACATTCATCTGACTCTTGACTCAGTGGATGTTTGGGGAAGAGGTGCTTCCTGTTGTAGTTTCCTCCTTCCTAGAAAATAGGCTGCAACTCTAGTCTGGCACTCAGGCTGGCTGCCGAGCCTGTCCCCATTACATTGCCTGGTTCATCCTAGCTCTACCATAAGCCCTGCTGACTACGCTTCTGCTCGCTCATCCTGTCTTGCTTTTTATGTAACCTTCTCTGAGCTTGCTTGCAGAGCAATATTTGCCTCCAGTCTACTCTACATTCTGTTCCTTTCAGAGGATTTCTCAGTTTTTCTTGGAGCATTTGATCCCTCCTTTACAATTCTTTTTGCTTAGTGATATGACTGTTGTCATACATAGCCTTTGATAAGCACTGTTTTTGTATCTGTTCTCCCTTTCAGAATTCAGGCTCCTGGAAGACAAGGGTGGTGTTTTACTTATCTGTGTAAAGTCCTTTCCTCCATGGATGCTAGTTCAGTGCATCACAGAAGTGATGCTAAAGATAGGTGATTCCTGGGGGTAGTGGCATATTGCCTGTAATCCCAGCACACAAGAGGCTGAGGCAGGCGGATCATTGAGAGTTCAAGGCCAGCCTGGGTTACATAGGGAGTTCAAGAACAGTCTGAATTGCTTAGCAAGACCCTATCTCAAAAAACTGGGGGAAGAAAAAAAACAGGGTGATCAAATAGAAGATTTGTGAGCAGGGGATTTAGCTCAGCGGTTCAAGCTTTTGCTTGGTAAGCTCAAGGTTGAGTTTGAACCCCCACACCAAAAAAAAAGGAAGAAAGATTTGTGAAGACTAGTATACTGACTCATCTGCCTTGCTATATTGCTATATTGAAACCAATGCAGAGCTGGCTGTCACTCTGGCTACCAAGAAAATTGAGACTGTCTTTCCTAGGCAGTAAGAGAGGCCCAGGACTAATACTAAACCAAGACCTGTTTGGTGGGGTAAGATGGAAAAGGAGATAAAATTGCAAGAATGATCAGTTTTGAAAGTGGTCTCTGACTCTATGGAATGTTTATTTTCATTTTGGATGTATAGAAGATGACACTTACATTAGAGATGACTCTCTGTGTGATAAATATGGGTTGGTAGGAGGGCAACTTATTGCTTGTTGGAACATGTTGTATGCCCAGGAGGGGATGGCTGAAAGAGGTGAGAGCTGGATGCTTGTGTGGTAGGATGGGCAGACTGTTGCATACAGCTTTAGGAGAGCTGCTAGGATGCCACATTGCCCCCTGCTGCTCTGGTTCTGCAGTGAGTCTCTCTCTTCTCTCCCAGAGCTTCAGGAAACCTCTGAGCAAGCACAGTCCAAATTCAAAAATGAAAAGCAGGGCCGGAGGCAGTTGGAACTTAAGGTGACAACTCTGGAGGAAGAACTGTCAGACCTTCGAGCTGAGAAGGAATCCCTAGAAAAGGTAAGTTCCATAAGCCAAGTTTCTCTCTTGGACCCAAGTAGCCAGTGTTAACTATTTAACAAACCTTTTTATTTTCCTTTAAAAAAACAGTAGGGCTGAGTGTGTTGGCACAGGCCTATAATCCCAGTACTCGGGAGGCTGAGGCAGGAGGATCCTTTGCAAGTTCAAGACCAACCTGGGCTACAAAGTGAGCTCAAAGCCAACCTAAACTGCTCAAAAATGTAAAATAGATGTTCACAATACTTGTTAGAGAAGCATTAAACATGAGGCCATTATTGTTTAAAAAGGTTATCAGTGCCAGGGATATGGCTGTTTGGTGTGGTAAGATGGTTAAAAAAAAAAAATGACAAAAAAAAAAAATTACAGTAGTATGTACCCTTTAAAACAAGTGTAAATAATACAGAAAATTATAAAATAAAAAATTCTTTGTCCCATCTCTCTTCTTTGAGTTAGAGATAACAACTATAAGTACCGAAATGTATAATTCTTCCAGATTGTTTTCTGTATACATAAAATATACATACTCACAGATACCTACATATACATATGATGATAACCTTTTTTTTTTCCATATGGGGATCAAACTCATGGCCTCATGCTTGCTTGTCAGGCAGGCATATGCCACTGAGCTATATCCCTGACACTGATAACCTTTTTAAACAATAATGGGCTCATGTTTAATGCTTCTCTAAAAAGTACTGTGAACATCTATTTTACATAAGGATTAGAGTTTGGGGGTAGGGCAAGGCTGGGGATTGAACCCAAGTACTGATACATGATCCAGCCTCATTTTTTTGTAGCTGTTTCATAATAATGAGGCTATACCATAATTTAATTATTTATCTATCAGCACTTTTTTTTCCTTGGTACCCGGAATTGAAGTCATGACCTTAAGCTTGCCAGGCAGGCCCTGTGCTGCTGAGCTATATCCCTGGCAGTACTGTTTGTTTGTTTGTTTGTTTGTTTGTTTGTTTGAGACAGGGCCTTGATATGTAGTGTAGGCTGGCCTTGAAGTCACTTTTGTTTCCTAGGCTGGCCTCTAATTTAAGTCCTTTTGCCTTAGCCTCCCTCCTGCTAGGATTATAGATATGTACCACCATACCCAGCCCTCAGTACATATGTGTATCTCTTTGTTTTTATTATTTCAAGCCACTATGAACATCCTTATACTGTACAATTATTTTAGTGAATTTGTTTGAGCATTCTCAAAGTATAGATTGCTTGAACTAGAATCATAGGATCAATGGGAATGCTATGCATCCCAAATTTTTTTATCAGGATTGCCAGATTATTCTCAAAGAAGAACATGCTAGTTATACTTCCAGGACTGTATAAATAAACTCATTCTTTGTACATATATCACCTTTTCTAACCTTTATTGGCATCACATGTAAAATGTAGTATCTTGCTTTACTATGCATTTTTATTAGAAGTCAATCTTTCATGCATTAATGCCTACTTGTATTTCTACTATGAATTCTTTTAATGTCCTTTACTCTCTTTTCTGTTGGTAAGTTTGATTGGCAAGTCCTATTAGGGGTATCAATCCTCTGTTAGTCATCGGTTTTGCAAATATTTTTTCATTTGGCTCTTTTTTATTGTGGTTTTTATAGTACTAAGGATTGAATTCATGGCTTTTGTACTAAGCTATATCCCTGGCTTTGTTTTTATCTGTATCTTGAGATATGGTCTTGGTAAATCACTAAATTGCCCAGGCTGGGCTCAAATTTATAATCCTTCTGCCTCAGCCTTCCAGAGTACTGAGATTATAGGCATACACCGGCACACCCAGCAGTCACCTTGTCTTGAGCCCTGATTTTATGATAGGCGGTTTGCTGTCTTCTAACTTTGTGATCTATCTTATCTTTGTTGGTTGCAGGATAATTAGCCCTATAGAACAAAATGAGAACATTTCTCTTTTTCTATGTTCTAGAACAATTTAAACATAAAAAAAACAGACTGTTCCTGAGAGTTCAATCAAACACTAACAAAGTCTAGTGCCTTCTTAGGAGAAGTCCTGGTCTACATTTAGTTTTTTTCTATGATTTTATCAGTTTTAATTTTAAGCCATTTTTTTTTTGGGGGGGGGGGCTGGTTTCAGTTTTACCTGAAGCAGTTTTACTGTTTTAAGTGACTATCCTTATAATTTTTATGAACATGACTTACTGATTCCTTAAAGTAAATTACAATCTGTGAAATTTCTGGATGTGTATATTTTAAAAGCCTTTCACAAGATTGCTATCCCAAGAGAACATGTCCATTTGTTTTCCCGCTAGCAAGGTGTGAAAGTATCAGCTTTCCAGTGCTCTCACCAACAATAGGGTGTTCTCTAGCTCCTCATAGAGTATTAAAGTCCTTATTTGCCCTATTTTAATCCCAGTTTTTCTTACTCATAGCCAAGAATGTTAAATATACCATAATTCCCAAAATGGAGTACAGACTCATCTAAGTAACTGTCACCATCTCTACTTATCTTCTGGTAACCACTAGAGCTGATGGTGGTTCTCTTATTCCTAAGAACCTCTCAGAAAGGAAAAAGAAGTCGGCTCAAGAGCGCTGCCAGGCTGAGGAGGAGATGGATGAGATCCGCAAGTTGTACCAGGAGGAATTGGACAAACTTCGACAACTCTTGAAAAAGACTCGTGTGTCTACAGACCAAGCAACTGCAGAGCAGGTAATAGAAAAGTGAAGTTCCGTAGGAGTAAAAGGTGTGAAGGACTGAGAAAAACTAATAGCTTCTTCCCTATCCATTAGTATTATTTCTTACAGTTGATATTCTTCACTTTGGAGAAAGGTTGAAAAAACTTATCCAAATATATTCAGGAGAATAGGATCAAATAGAGAATCTTTTTTGCCTTTAAAGATTAGTTCTTTAATATCTAATTGTCTAAGAAAAGCATGAAAAAAAATCTATTAAAAATTCTAACTCTGTGAAGTCCTCAGTGGCTAGATGACCTCTAGGTACATCATCCACCTTGAAAAGGAAGAATTCATTTAGGTAATCAGGTAAAACTGAAAACAGCCCCAAAAAGTCAGAACTTATGGACAGTGGCAGGACCTTTGTTTTTAATAAGTTTGGCATGTGATGCATGTTGAATATCACTGGAGTGTGTGGGTATATATGTTCCAATAAAGTTTGTGTGTGTGTTTCATTTTGTTGTTTTTGTTTTTTGAATGTCCAGTCCCTTTTGCAACAGTCTTTCTCACTGTACCTTTAAAACCTTTACATGTAAAGTTAGAGGGCACTGGTGCCCTCAATTTAACCACCTTTGGCAATTTTTGCAAGAAAAAAAATGTTTCTGAACCTGTAGAGTTTAGGGTGTGGACACTATAATTTTGTTTATGTTTTAAAGTTAGAAGACACTGGTGCCCTCAGTTTAATCACCTCTGGGGATTTTGGCAAGAAAAAATTGTTTCTGGTGAAGTAGAGTTTGGGGTGCAGACACTGAGAAGTGAGGATCACATTATGGCCTTGCCTTCTGGGGACCTGTCTGGACAATCACATCTTTATCTTGTTGGAGCGACTTTTGGAGTCCTAACAACCAGTGATACCTTCCTTATTTAAAAAGCACAGTTACTTATAAAAAGTAATTAAGGTCTTTCAGGCTGTTGTTTCTTGATTAAATCAGGCCATTCACATATTTCTTTGCTTGATGAGAATGTGCCGGAGTCCAGCTGTGGCAAGGCTAGGGTTTCCCAAAGGTGGACAGGGAGTCGGTGATTGAGAGACAGAAAACATTGCACACCAGTCTGTGAGTGAATCTGAATCCCCTTTATTTTTTAGAAGCTGGAATATATATACGCTAACCTTGGCAGCAACCCCCAGCCCCAAGCAGGAAGCGCCCCAGGCTTAGCAGGTGTTAATTAACTCTTTTCATCTTTGTAACATCTCAATCTTGTTACTTAGTTAGTTTGGGAAATGTAAGCCGAGGCACCTGGATGCCTGCAGGAGGAAGAGATGCGTGAGGCTATTATGTTGCTCCCTACATTGTTTCCTTTAT